>JAZKJV010004737.1:0-499855 GCA_037367405.1 Ottelia alismoides | reverse complement strand
TATCCAGTTGTCCATATCATTCTATTCTTTAGTCCCACATCCCTTTTCTCATCTTATGATTATGCTATACTTAGGGTGTACTTTACCCTAAGTATAGGGGGATGTAGGACCTGCGGGTATTCTTTTCATTCTTTCTGCTCCTGTTTTGCTGCCTATACTTAGGGATATTTTACCCTAAGTATAGGGGGGGCAGACTTTGTATCTTCTTCACTCGGATTTCCCTTCATGTACAGCTTGTTATACTTAGGATTAGTTAATCCTAAGTATAGGGGGAAACCACCGAGTCTCTCTCATTCTATTCATTTATTCGTTTCTGTACTTAGCCATTCCTTTTCACTTCCCTTTTACTAAGCACGAGTTATGCCTTCTTCATCGCTCTTGATCACTCTGAGGACATCGTTCGAGCTAAGTATAGGGGGTGTGTATATATTTCATATATACTTTAGCCATAACTCGTACTTTGTGTGAGTGTGTTAATAAATAAAATGGCTAAAAATCACAAAAATTAAAATTTTTTCATGTACATAAACTTCTTTTATATGCACATACATAGCTAGTGTACAAAGTATTTTTGTAAAAATGATTTCAAAAATCTTTTTGTGTAAAGCTTGTGTAAATATTTTTGTAACAAAATTTTTCCAAAATGTTTTGAAAATCAAAAGTTTGCAAAAATCTTGTGTAAATGTTTGTAAATATCTTTTTGCAAAACTTGCACCTCATGCATCATTCATCCATAATTTCAAAACATTTTTCAAAAAATTTTGCACGATTGTAAATATTTGTAAATAGCATTTTTGTATATATATGTATATAGTTTTTCCTGGATGAGAGTTGACATTTAAAATAAGCCTGGAATTAAATTGAGAAATGGAGCTTGAATAAGATCTTAATCCACTTAACTTTAAGAGGAACCTTATAGGACTTAGGGTTAAGGCTTTTCAGGTCCATAAGGACTTAATTCTTTGAGTCCACTAGGCTATGCGCATATGTCATCTTGATGAGCCTAAATAGAGCACTTAACAACACACGCATGACTCTTAGAGACAATGGCTTCACTTGCACCAGCACTTTACACATGGCTCTCCACGGATGAGGTGGTGAGGAGGCAGTTTTCTTTTGCTTGGGGTAGCATATGAGGGTAGTACTTCTAGGCGGAACCTCTCTTTCTTCTTTGAGTGAAGGAAGTGCGTCTCAACTTGGTCTAGTGGTGATGAAGGCTAAAGACAGAAGCTGTGGGTTGCAATAAAGCTTCAAAAGAGGGATAGTCTACTGGCTCAAGGAAAATTTCTGTATATATGTGCACAGATATGTTGTATAGAAGTCCTAAAAAATGCAAAATGCAAAAAGAACTCCAAAAAAGTGGTGGGTCGGATTGAAAATTTAATAACCCCACCGGAGTGTATATAGTCAAATAAAGCAAAAGCTTATGGTATCCATGTTACATCTCATGAAGCTTGCAGCGGGAGACTTAGCTACACTGGCTGAGCTTCCAAAAGTCTATACTTCTTCCCCATCTTCTTGAGCCGGTTGCACTTGAACTTAGAAGGGAATACCCCGCTTCTCGAGGAAAGAGTTGCTAGACCGAGGCATTAGAGTTACCAGGTTGAGGGAGGTTGTTTCTTTGTTACTTCTGAGGTGGGGAGCCACATATCACTTACACTGCATGGAAAGATTCGTGGTCATTAGAGTTTGTGTATGTAGACTTGTTCTGATCTGGTTTATTGAGGAGTCTTGCCCAGAGATTGGTGGAACTTAGAGGCTGTTGAGTTTTAAGCTTAAGTCTAAATAAGGTTCCGACACATTAATAATCCAAAGGTCTGATCGAGCTCCATATTTCAATTTAATGAAGGAAAGTTTAATATTCAACATTGATCCATGTACATTTCCCTCTTTTTCTTTTTCTTTCTTTCTTTTTCACTTCTTTTTCAAATAAGTGTTTGCTAAGAGACTAGCAAAGCTAAGTATAGGGGGGTGATGAATACCCATTCATCACTCTTTATTCTTATATTTTAGCTACAAAAACCTTTGCAAATACATGTAGATATGTGTAAATAGGAATAATTACCAAAAGCATGCATTGTGTAAAAATCTATAATTAGCATGTTTTTGTGCAAAAATAAAAGAATAAAGACCAAAAAGAAAAAGAGGGAAATATTTAGAATAAATATTGAGCAACCTAATCCAAGGGAGGGCTCAGCATGGGCCTGACCGCATAAAAGCCAAAGTAAAGGGAGATAGGGGCTCATGTGTAAATATTTATGTAAATAAATAAAAATATTTTTCCTCACAAAAATAGCCTAAAATATACTTGTGGATACTTGTACATATTTATAAGTATAAAAAACAAGATAAAAAGAGAAAAATCAAAAAGAACAAAAATATCACTTTCATCATGTACATAAACCACATCTATATATTTATTTAACCTTGTAAATAAATAAAATTACTTTTCCAAACTTTTTGTAAATATTCTATATTATATATTGTAAATAAATAAAATAAAAAGAATTAGAACAAAACAAAATAAAAAGAGCAAAATTAAAAATACAAAAATACATTGTACATATACCATGTATATAGATGTACATATATATTTATTTTACCTATGTATATAAATAAAGAAAAATAAAAAAAACACCCTTTTATTCCTTATTTTATAATATAAATAAATAAAATATAAAATAGGAATAAAATTGCATAAAAATAATATATAAAAATCAAAATCAAAACCCTATATATATTGTATATACCTATATATAGTACATACTATGTATATAGCCTATTTTCATTTCATAAAAATTATTAAAATTCACAAAAAATAGAAAAAAATAAAATAAAAATATTTCATGTTTTAACTTTTTGCAAATTCGGCCATTTGCTACCTTATTTTTGAGCTTCAAAGATTAGCCACGTGGCCCCTTCTCATTGGGTCCTGGGGATGTTGACCGCCCGGTCAACTACCCCCCCCCCCCAGGACCACTTCCCACGGGTTCGAGCTCCGGACCTGATTTCTCCCACTTTTACCCGCTCAACCCGATCATCACTCCACCTAACCCCTGGTCCGAATCCTTTGCCGTGCATCCGACATCCTCGCCGGAGCCGCTCCCTTGGGATCCGCGCGCTCCTGAGCTTGCCCGGACCCATTCTTCTCGGACCCCTAGCCTTATAAAGCCGCTGCTCCGCCACCTTCTCTCTCGATCTTTGGCCATTTGCTTCGTTCTCCAGTGAGCTCCAGAGAGAGTGTGAGGTGACAGCTCGCATCCCCGACCTGTTGCAGCGAGGAGAGCCGGCGAGTCCATTGATCCGGCGACGTAGCCGCCGCAGCTCCGCCACCAGCGAGAGCTTCGAGCCTCAGGCCGAGACGTCCCTTGAGGCCAAGACTGGGAGCTTCCCCAGCTCCGCCACAGTCTCTCCGACCACCCAGGTAGCCACTTAGCTCAGCCATTTCTTTTAATTTCCGTTTTCCCCCAAATCGCGCCGCCGTCGTATTTTTCCGATTCACCCCGGTTCCGTCCACCATCCGATCATCGGACCCGATCTTCACGTTCGCCTTCGTCCGACGCACCTTCTGCACCCACTCACTCAACCCAGCTCGCACAGGAGCTGGGAACCGGGCTCCTCCGTCCACCACCTTCGCCGGAGCCCGCCGTCTCGACGCACCAGCCACCCCCACTTCGCCTAACTGGGTCGAGGCACTTTGCCCTCGACCCGCGAGTCTTCTGAGATACTTTGCAGGTCCAGCAAAGGCCATCTGAGGCCTTTCCCGTTCAGACCAGGAGTCTCGCCTCCGCTACCCTCGTCGGAGCTCCCCCGAGCTCGGTTGGGGCATCGGAGAGCATCAGCAGCTGCGCACAGCCACGCCGGAGCTTCTCCGATACTTAGGCGCAGCAGAGGAGGCCGGAGTCGCTTCCACGAGGCCGGTGAAGTTCGCCGGCCGCCTGATCGTCCAGGACCTCCAGCTACCGTTGATCGTCACCTCCCGCTCCAGATCACATCTTGTCCATCCGTTCGAGGAGCTGCTTCCACCGCCCGATCTTTGGAGGATCGACCGCAGCCGTTGGATCACCAGCCACTTCGCTTCCACGCCATCCGATCAGCCACGTGGCAGTCATCCAACGCCCCCGCTTAATAAAGGGTAAATTACCCTTAGGACCCGCTTTTATGTTTATTTCGTTTTAGTCCTGTAAATGTTAAAATCAGTTGTTTAGTTTTAGGTTAAATTGCACATTGGACCCTGAGCTTTAGTGTGTTTGCATTTATACCCCTACCAATTGTGGACACGTGCTTCGACACGTGATTTCTTTGGGTTATTTGCAGTAGATACTTGTGTTCTAGATGTTCTTAAATGAATGAAAGTTTTTAGATATTTACATTTATACCCCTGTGCGTGGTTTATTTGAGCATGTGCGATATTTTTTGGGTAATTTGCAGATAAGGCCCCTGGACTTTTGGTACCTGTTACCAATAAGTCCTCGGGACTTATTTTTCTTACATATAGGTCCCCGAGTGCCCCAGGCACACGCGTGGCACGTGTTTTGCTGGGTATTTTGCACCAGGACCCCCAGGACTTTGGCTATTTGCACTTTGGTCCCTGTACACAGTGCCCTATCTTTGCTTTTGAATAAAATATCAAACCACCTCCAAATCCAACGACAATTTGACACATGGCTCCTGCCATGGTGTAGGATTTTTGTGGATTTTTGAGGACATTTTTTATTTTGCTTGGTATTTTTAATAATTCAAAAACCTTCATTTTTGTCACTGTCTAGTTTGAAAAATCACAAAAAATATTAAATAGTGTCCAAAATTAAAAAAAATTGTCCACTGTTTGTTTTGCTTAGTTTGATTTTCTAGCCAATTGTGGCTATTTTTCACCACTAAAAACTTAAAAACACTCAAAAACCCATAAAAATTCTAGTAAAAAAATTAAAAACCCAAAAATAATAAAATGGGTACCTAAATTTTCCTTGTTTTATCATCTTTACAGGAAAATTACCTCCAGGCCATTTTGAGGCTCTTAGATATTTTATCTAGGGCTTTTTGGCTCGGCTGGACAGTACCCACTGTTTGCTTCACTGTTTGATTTTTAGAAAATAAAATAAACATCAGAAAATTCTCAAAAATTCACCAAAAACACTACAAAATATAAAATACAAAAAAATATTTTTATTCCAATTTTTGCTTGACTTTTAGTGCCTTTAATAAATTGTTAAATTGTGTGCTTGGTTGTTTTTATCATTTTCCCAATAAACTTAAAAATCCAAAAAAAATATAAAACAAATTAAAAACCACTAAAAAGATTTTCTCCTTTATTTTGACTACTTCGTAGGCCGAGAGGCCAATCCGTGCTCCTTGAGTTCGACCCTGGGTGCTATACCAGGTTAATCACATAGCAGGACTGCTATCTCGTGATTTTATTGATTTTATCTATTTCGAGTGGTTCATTTTTCTTGATTGACACATCGTCTGAGTGACCGAGGTCGCAACGACCACTTCTATACCTTTACCTTAGTCGCTCGGGTTTTTCGTGTCATCAGTCCCCTCCGCCGTCGCCTCGCCGGAGACCTACGACTCGACCCATCTGGCCACCCCTTCGCCCGCTAACAGGTCGAGGCACTTTGTCCTCGACCCAGCTCTCATTCTAAGAAGCTTGCAGGTCAAATCGACCTCATCTGGAGGTCGAATCATTCGGGTACAACAGCTCCGCACCTTCTTCGTCGCTGGAGCTCTCCAGAGCTCCTTAGCCTCATCGGAGCCACCCTCCAGCTGCGGACTAGCGTAGGCGTTCTTCTCCACATCTCAGCAGCTCCATAGGACCTCTCCACCGCGCGTATCGGGCCGACAAAGTTCACCGGTGGCCTGTTCTTGGAGGATCTCCAGATACCGTCTGATCAAGCCTCCCACCCCAGATTAGATCGTCACCGTCCATTTGCGGGAGCCTCCAGTTGTTGATTCAGCTGAGGATCTAATCCAGGCCGCACATCATCAAAGAGGATCCCACATGTCTCAACCGTCAGATTCTACACGTGGCTCGCTTCCAGTCGTGGATCATTAATAAAGGGGTAATTTCACTTTGGCCCCTCCTCTTTTAGCATTTATAGTTTAGTCTTGTAAATATCTTGAGTAGTTGTGTTTATTTTGAAATATTTGCACCTTGGACTCTATGTTTATTTTATTTTCATTTTAGTCCCTTCTTGTGTGAGACACGTGCTTCGACACATGAGTTTTTGGGCAAATTGCATGTTTGGGCTTGGGTTTTCTGTTATGTTATGAAATGAAGTTTTAATTTCAATATTTACAGTTATACCCCTGTGCGTGAATTAATTTGTACATGTGCTGATTGTAAGCAAATTTTACACTTTACACCTTAAGGTTTTTGCATGTGTTACAGTTTAGCCCTCCGAACTATGTTTTCTTGCAAATAGGTCCCTGTGCTATAGCTCTTTTATTGGTTGAATAAAATAGCAAATAAACTCCAATTCTAGTGAAATTTGGAAACGATGGCTCTTGCCACTGTGTAAAAATTTTCCTAATTTTTTGGGAAATTTTCCTTGCTTTTTACTATTTTTAAAAAATCAAAAATATGTATTTTTGTTACTGTTTGGAAAAGAAAATCAAAGAAAAATACAAACACTTTTCTAAAAATTCTAAAAACATTAGGGTTTATTTCTTTTGTTGTGTTTGATTTTTTATCAAATTTTTGGCTCATTTGGATTTATAAAACCCATAAAAATTGAAAAACCCTAAAAATCTTATAAAAATAATTAAAAATTCTATAAAATTCAAAAAAAGTGCAAACTCTTTTTTTGTAGCTTAGTTTTTTCATAAAAATTATCTACATATTTTTATAGACCAATTATATATTTTTAATTGGTATTTCAAGTCTGGCTGCACAGTGGTCCATTGTTTTCCCCTTTCTTGATTTTTAGAAAATCAACAAAAAATTATAAAATACCCATAAAATCACCAAAAACACTTAAAAACACAAAAATAATTTTATTCCAATTTTCTGAGCATTTTTGGGTGTTTAACTAAATTGTTGTATTTGCTCTTTTATACCTTTTCTTATATTTTCTTATATAATTAAAAACACAAAAAATAAAAATAATTAAAATCCACTAAAAATATTTTCTTCATTATTTTATCTTTTTGACTACTTCGTAGGCCGTCTCGGCCAAGCCGTGCTCGTTGAGTCCGACCCTGGTCGCTATACCATGTTAATAAACTAGCGAGGACCATTGTTTGATTTCATTGATTTATCTTTCGATTTGGTGGTTCCCTATTTTTCTTGATTGATCGAGTCTTGCTATTCGAGTCACAACGACTCTGATTTTTCTTACCTTATCCCGATAGTGAGAATTTCGGTCATCAACGACTCTCATAATGGCTCCACGATAGACGAGCATTATGAGAGAGAGAGGCTTGGCGTGTGGAGAAATAGAGAGAGAGAGCATTCATTAACGTGTGTCTCGAAGAGAAATGTGTGCCTCTTCTTATATAGGATTTCGGGAGTCCATGGATCCCAATCTATGGACATCACATAATCAATGGGTGTGATTGATTTGTGTTTCTTTCAAAGGCTAAGACGTTGTTGTAAAAAATACAACAACAAATGATTTAATTTAAATTAATTTCTAATGATAAATCAGTATAATTAATTTCAAATTAAATCAATTGGCTAGTCTTGGAGATAATGAGGAGACTAACCACATCCCCTAAAAATATGGAACGGTCACTCTTCTCATGAGATTCACTATCTCATGAGATCTCATGATATCTCCAATATTTACAACAACAATTGTTGTAAATTATTTCACAAAAATAATTCATAATTATCTTGTGAAATATTGCAATTATGCCATTGGAAAAAATGTGAATCACATTCACATTCCAAAATAAAATGTAGATTATATTTTCAATTAATTATCCAATGTGAATCTAATTCACATTAATAATTAATCACAAATATAAATCACAAATAGCTCTATCTAATATATTATAAATCACATTTATAATATACCTTATTAATATGGATAGTGCTATCTAAATTATTTATATCCATGATAATTAAATCGTATTTAATCATCTTGGATCTCTATTCTCATGTGCACAGATAATATGAATCACATTCACATTATTTAGATCTTTGATAATTAAATCAAAATTAATTATATCAGATAATTCTCCTTATAATATGAATCAAATTCATATTATTCATGATAATCAAATCATATTTAATTATCAATTTTCTCAATGCTCGGATACACATATCAATAACGAAATTATCCATGAACACTTTCAATGATAATGCGCTTTCTCCGCGGATACTTGGAGATAAGGACATGGCAATTGTATTGTTCCACATATAGTGACTTGGATATTGAGATAACATCTCAAATCCAGATCTTGCGGACTGTCCATAGATGTTTGATTAAATCAAAATCGCAAATCTAATCTTCTCATTGCATCTGAATCACAATCAGATCAATGTCCAACATTTGGACTAAGATTAGATTACTTATCTTGAGAGGAGTCACTAAAATCCAGAACTGTTTCATCACTCCCGCGGAATGGAAGCATCATGGTTATACAAATAGTTTATGATCGCATCACCCTCTGGTATTCCCAATACATGTACATCATGCATACAGGAAGACTCATATTAAACTCGAAGTATTAGATCTCTTTTAGACTGTCTCCTTCAAGGTTTTATCATTAAATTTTCTGATTCGATCATTGGGAGTTAGTATTGATCATATACTTTCCAAATGCATATATCATACCCAGGTGTTGATCATATACTTTCCAAAAGTATATATCAAACCTACGAATTCAGTCAAGCTTTCAACGCAAGACGACCGTGTAGGGAATTTGATTTTTCCCAATATCTCATGAGTGAGCTAATATCTTTCAGTTCAATAAATGAACATTGATGACCCTTTGAGAGATCGTATTACTCATATGCCTTGCATGCACACCAGCACTCCAGTGTACAGACCTTGGTTAGGTCATCAACCTATTGGTCTGCCAAATGTACATACTCAGACATATAATAACACATCTGTCTCCTGTCATAGGATGCGTGCCTATATCGTGACAACATACGACATAGGACTTTGGTTATCTTGATCTCGTTACGTCAACTCTTTGACCTAACTTATCTAGAACCTCCGAATCTCTATTCCTATACAGAGGACCTGTACAAGAGTTCCGTTAGATATCAGCCAAATGAGACAGGATTGTCATCTCCTACTCATGCTGGAGATCATCTCTTACCAATCATTTAATGGTGCTTGATGAGTCTTCAATCTTACTCTTTAGTTATTCATCCAAGCACCAACCTCTATGATTCAATGATTGAATCAACAACTGTATGATCATTAAGATGGCCATGATACGTAACCTCAATTGTACTAAGGGACCTATTATGCAAATTAATCATTCTTCATTTCATATCAGAGAAAGATATTCACAATAACATTTATTGCATAATGGTTCACCGTGGGCTTGCATGTCCAACAAGGCAAGCAACCTGAGGTGCACTACAAGACACATCCTCGATATTGTAGAATGACAAAAGTCTTCCACAAGTAATTGATAATTATCACACTAGTATAGAGTGATCATATAGACCATAGTGAACATGATCCAATTATGCTTCACACTTCTGCCCATCTGTTAAAGTTATGGGCATAAATGATGTTACATAAGTGTAGAACTATGAATTCTGTGAATTTTATAAGAATATAGGGGGTACAACTGGTATTACAAAAAAGGAAGAGACATATCTAATATTGCTGAAATTAAGAGGTGCACAAGTGACGAAAATTCAAGTAAATCATATTTGGATGATTACCCATAAACCTTTTTATTAAAAAATTACAAAACCACTTTAAATTTAGCGGTGATTTAGAAGGAAAAGGCCATCAAAAACCCCTTATGATATGATTTGTTGCTCGGACTTTAACATTGAAGGATATTCGTTGCGACTTCAAAGAGTCAATAATGGAAAATATTCATTATTATGTGGATTTTTACATATTGTCTTGATATACATCATTTGCAAGTTGGAAAGTTCTTTATTTTGATGGAGAAAAACTAATATTTATGTTGGACTCCCTTTACATCGAAATAAGAGACAAGCGGGCAACAAGTTGCATCGCTAGTTCTTTCTGAATTGCAAAAATCAATCCTTTTAAACACTACAACCATAAATCTAGGAACCATAACATTATTGTTGATGACTAATATAAATATTAAGTTTTTATTTCATAAATGATGTATTACCCATTGATTAAATTATTTTTTGTCAAAATGTTCCCGGATAAAAACACAAAGACCTATAGACCAAGTTATTTCTAATTTTCACTTGTATGAGAAAGAAAACCACAATTTGTACATAGCTTTTCATTATCAAAGAAACTCATAGTTTCATGCTCAAAATTGTTCTGTTGACATTCCTTTTTATTACTTATGAGGTAATTTGATAAAAAAAGTTGCGTGATATATTTTATTTGTATTGTAGTTGTCATATATGTTAATTGATTTTACCATGTCAGTAAATACCGTGATTTATAGTCTATTCCCCCTCCCAGAATGTCCGACTTTGTTAACCACGTTTGAAGAATCAACGGATTTTTATCACACAAATCTTATAAACTTTGTAAATTACCTTCTCGACTTTTGAAATAATATAATTCCTCCCTCAATCCCTTAAACTTGCTAACTCTTACTCCGTGAACCTTGCGGTTAATCTCTTTGAAGCTTGTGGGGGTTCTTGGGATAATTTATGAGGTCGATGGGGTAATTATGTTGTGCAAAAGTTCGTAGAGGAATTTTAACAAATTTCTAAAGTTCATGAGGTAAAAGTCACAAAAATCAAACACCAATTTTCTTCAGTATATTAGAATAAAACATGTACCTGGTTTTTTTGAGCTAGCAGACAAAATACCATTATCAACAAAAAAAACAAAATTTAAAACCATTGGTTAAAGTAGTCGGCTCCCACTCCAATGACGAAGGTTCCAACGCCACCCTCCCCCTTTAACTAGAAAAAATGATAAAATTCGCAAATACACCCCCCTTTAATTAGAAAAAGTGATAAATCCACAAATAAGTACACCAATGGAGGTTATACCTCCTAAACATGAATTTAGTAGACCTTGATCCGAAGCTCTAAAATAAAATATAAATATCCCAAAAGAGGAGAAATGTGCCATAAAGATCCCAATAAAATAGAGGAGATTCCAAAAACCATAAGCTTAAAAAAGAGAGCAAATTACACAATAATTCCTCAATTATACACCAGATTTTAATGTCATACTCGAACTTTAAAAGCTAACAATGTAATACCTGATCTTTAAAAGGTAACAATGTCATACATGATCGTTAAGATTTGTCGTAATCTAGCCCTTGATTAGAGAAGTTTAGTTGATCGTTTTGACTTTCTAACCTTAAATTACAACAACTCAAAATCACATTGAGGACAAATATTAAAGATCGGATATCATATTGTTACCTTTCAACGTACATGTATGCCATTGAAATTGATTATATGGTTTAGGAACTTTTGTGTACTCTAGACGAAACACGATCAACCACCATCACTTTCTTCTCAATCAAAGATTCATCAAATTGATCTTTTTCGGAAAGACCAATACGGAGTTTTCATCTAGGATCCTCTAGATTCCATGCACAATATCATCCTGGATAACTACCAACTCTAGCTAGTTCATGGCCGAGACAATATTCGAAGGACGACACAAAAGTCGCATGCTTGGAAGACATGGGGGGAGTCTGGGAGGTTCAAGTAGGGCTGCTAATTGAATTGAATCATTCGAATTCGATTAAGATTTGTTCGATAAAAATTCGAAAAAAGTTCGATTCGAAAACAAATGAACTGAATTTGAATTTAACTTGTAGATTCGATTCCCAAATGAATCGAATATGAATTCACTTGGTTTTGTTCGATAACAATTCGATTCGATTCGATACACACGCATATATAATATGTATGAAACATTATATATATATGTAAATATATGTACTATATATTTTGTAAAATCCCCACAAATGATATACAACTTAATATAATAAATAAATATTTTCATCATCTTATTCTAAACATCCCAATTTTGGGATGCCTATTACATAACCATACCCCCTCTTTACTCCCTCAAATTCTCTCTCTCCCCTTGTCATTCATGAGAAAAAACCCTAACATTTACTTCTTCTCTCCAACGCCGCCAACTCCAACCTCCTGCTCCTTCTCGCTCTCTTCAACGTTGCTATCTCCAGTCTTCCGCTATCGCTTGCTCTCTCCAACGTCATCGGCTCTGACCTCCCGCTTCTTCTCGCTCTCTCCAATATCGTCGACTCTAGTCTCCCACTCCTGCTCGCTCCCACCACTGACAACACCACCCTCCCAATCGACAGCCTCACCACCAGCTCCCACTCTTCCTCGTCGTCGACAACGACACCAGTTCTAGACTCACCAATGTCGTCATCATCTCTCCATCACCCCCCAACTACTAGTATTACCATACACACCCTTTTCCCCTAAAAATTTAAGATTTAGGTTCTATCCAAATAATTTATGTTATTTTAAAATATATCATCTGCAAACAAATGCATACCAAATTTTTAAAAACCATCTCGATGTCATAGGTTTCAAATTTCTAATAATATTTTCCTTAATCACACTCTTAATCCTACCATCTGTCATAATATCCAGATCTTATGATAAGAACAACCAAGCATTTGAATACAAATAATATCTTAGAGACAATTAAGGTATGAACAAATTTCATGGATTTTGAGCTTTACCTAAATGACTAAATGTGCAAAAGATCATAGATGCAACTAAATTTCATTTCTCATCAAGATTACAAGGAGACTAAGTTATCGAGAAGGAAATATCATTATAATCTTTAATAAGCCCAAGTATGCCCCCATAAGAATGCATTGAAATGAGGTAAGCATGAACTATCCATGATTGATGTAGAAAAAAAATGTTACATAATAAAAAAATTGAATATTAGAGCCATACCAACTGAGTTCTTAGTCAGATCTGTCGGTTTTTATACACCTCAGATGCGGGATTCAACTCCATAAGTCAGTTCACGTCGACCTTTTATGATTCTGATGGAATTTAGTGATTCTTTTTTCATATATATCATAGAGATAGGTCACAATGGGGGGCAATATATGAAAGATTCTCAGAGAAACGTGGAACACAATCTCCTTGTTATTGTTTTGGACATGTATATCTATTAATTTATATTTTGTATTTCTATATTGATATGGAATTTAAAATATAGTTGAGTGTGTGTTTTCATTTTATTTTTAGAAGTCAAATTCAAACATACAATCTTCTCAAGATAGTATCCATGAGAGGGTTATTGGACATGATGATGATATTAATGAAAAAGTGGAAGAAGAATGTGAAGAAATAGAAAATTTGAATTTTGAAATAATTAACAAGATTGATAGAAAGAAAAGATCAATGGTTTGTGAATAATTTACCAAAGAGAATGAGAAAATTGGTGGAGTGTTTGTTAAAAGGTGGAGATGCATTGGTTGAATTTCCATCATAGGTACAAAAAGAAAAGATCAATGGTTTATCAAGATGCCAATAATTCTTTTTTCTGTATATATTCAATTCACCATAGGTACAAAAAAAGTAAATGAGGATTGCAAGAGACATATACGAAGGACAAAAGTTAAGTACTTTAATGTAATTTATATCATTTATTGAATTTCACCATTTATGTTAAAAGTTTTTTACTTATCTTAATTATTATTTTTCACAAATTAGTATCACAAAGTCTATTCAATTCTTTGAAACTTAGAATATTATTAATATAAAATTTTTATTATTAGTTACACTATTAAATAAAATTCTATTTCGATATAAAATGAATCGAATTTGAATATTCTAAACTCCAAATGAATTGAATTTGAATCTAGATTAGAAATTCGTTTAATATTCGATTCAGATTCGGATTCGAAAATTATAATGAATTGAATCTGATTCTAGTTGGATTCGGATGTATTCGATTCGATTAGCACCCCGTTATTCGCTCTTTAGGGACGGAGGATGAGGCTAAGATGTCTGCGATGAGGAGGAAGAATTGTTTCATCCACTGCAGTGGATGTACATGTACTTGTTCTTTGGGATAAAGTAGTCCACCTTTGCCTTCAATAGGAGAGGGATCAAAAGTGCGTAAAAATCTTCAATCCGATACCAAAGTGACATCATAATAAAGGTTGTGGGAAGGAAATCGAGTCAAGGGCTGACACGTAGGGATGCAAATGGTTACGGATATATCTGTATCCGATCCGTCACCGTATCCGTTTTGTAAAGATTTTGACATACGTATCTGTATCCATTTTAAAATGGATACAGATATGGATATCTTTTTGATATCCGCAATCATTCGTATCCGTATCTGTATATCCGTTTTCGTATATAAATATAGTCATAGATTTATTTTTAACCCTATATAACATAGTTCTCCTCCTTTTACCATATTTATATAATTTTAGGATACAAACACATTTAATAAATTAATATCCTATGTTTTCCATCCAATTCTTATATATTTAAGTCGATTCTATAGAGTACTTCTAACATTACTTGTGTGCGATCAGTATCTGTTTTACATCCGTATCCATTTTTTAAGGATATAGTAAGATAGTTTTAATATCCGTCAACATCCGTATCCGCATCCGTATTCGTACTAAAAAATGGGCAAGGATATGGTAATAGCTATATCCATATCTGTATCCGACCGTTTGCATGCCTACTGACACGACCCAGTTCGATGCACAACCTGATTTTGCTGATCCAAACCGAGCCAAAATTCACAATGCCGGGCATAAGTCCTAGATCCCTTGCCCATATATTCATATACATACATACATATATATAGTGAAATTGACCCATTTAAGATATAGTGAAATTGACCCATTTTTACTAGCCCGACCCTTAGTCCCAGATCCCTTGCCCATATAACGACTTGGGTTCGTTAAATAGGCCTTTTTATTTAGAATACAATGTTTAAAAAAATGTATATAATACAACAACAACAACAAAGTCTTTTCCCACAATTAAGTAGGGTCGGCTACATGGATTTTTCGCCTCCATTCAGATCTATTTTGAGCCAATCTCGGGCTTATATCCACAAAATTAAGATTCCTTTGTAAAAAAAATAAAATCATCATATTTTTTTTTGAAAAAACTGTTTATAATAGAGAAAAAAATAAAGAAAAATAGTTCCAACGTAAGATTTTCTTCTTCAAAAAGGCAGATTTTCGTTATCATCATGATTATTTTTATTTCAATATATATTGTTAAATAAGATTCCTGCGAGAACCCCAATAAGTGGTATCACAACAGGAACTGCAGTGATCATCGTGACCGTCCATTCCCCATCTGGAGTTTAACATGAGTAGGCAAAACAGAGCTCGTGGACGGGGAGCGGATCAACAGCCACTCACGGAAGGGATCTGTTCTCTTTAAATTATTCATTAAATGGAATCCTTTTTTGCGGTATATAAGAATAAAATAGGGTTTAAATATAGTTAATTGCGATTTTTAAGTAGTTATTTTGGAGTCCCTGTGGGAAGGACTTGAGGTTAATTACTACAGTTGAAATAAAATCAAAGAATTCAAATAAGAGTAATAATAATAAAAAAATAAAAAAATGGCCTTACGCCGGGGAGAGGCGGGGGGATCGGTGCAACGTCGGTGATCACGAAAACTTTCGCAAGCCCTAACGAAAATAATATCAAAACAGAGATGCGAAAATGAAATGCAAGAAAACTTTCGCAAGCCCTAACGAACCCAAGTCGTCCTCGGTTTACGGATCGTATCCAAAACCACCAACCTAAGGCTCGTATATCACTTGAAGGATATGGTTAGATCATCAAGTGCATTACGGAAGCGTGAGCATCTTATCGAATACGACAAAGAACAACTAGTCGTACTAGTTGTTCTATGCAGCGGAAATTAAAATTTTTTTCATGTGACGAAACCACATGATCCAAGAACACTTTTCGGATCGTTTCGTCTAAACCACAAACAAGTATTAGGGTTACCTCTTGAAGCGTGGTTGTGATCGAGTCTCTAAACGAAGAGACCTCCTGTCTCAAGTCCGATCCAACAGAGGAGACGCTTGCGAGCGCGGGGATGAACCGCGTGCTTCTCGCAATCCATGTTGATGATCCAATCGGTGGATCTCCTGGTCTCGACACACGAGATCCGACGTCTTCTTCACGAGCGAGGCGCAGCGAAGGAGACGAAGATCCACGAGCAAACGATCGGGCATCATAACGACGATGCTGCAGCGATGGAGAACCTCTCTAGGACATCAATGGTGGACGTTCACATGAGAGGGAGAGAGAGAGAGAGACTAAGCATGTGAAGAGAAAGAGAGAGAGAGAGAGAGAGAGAGAGAGACTTGTTGTCTCACTTGAGTGTTTGTGTAAAGAAGAGCAAAGGGTGCCCTTCTATTTATAATATTTTGGGATCCATGAATCTCAATCCATGGAAAACACAAATCCAATGGCTCTCATTGATTGTGTTTCTTTCAATGGCTAAGATTTTCTTGGTAAAAAACCAACAACAATTAATTTAATAAAAATCAAATATATATTAAATATAATTCGATTTTTATCAAATCAATCTCTATTGGAGAAAATAGGAAGGAGACAATCCTATTTCCATAAGGAGGGTGGACGGCCACCACATTCTTTGTAGGAATTTTGGCCGTCCACTCTTCCCATATGGAAGGTGGATGTCTCTCTCCTATTTTATGAGATTACAATATCTCATGATTCTCTCCAATATTTGCAACAATTATTCTTGCAAATTATTTCACAAAAAATAAATCCAATTTATTTTGTGAAAATTGCAATCATACCATTAGAAATTTGTGAATCACATTCACAACCCAAAATAATATGTAAATTCCATTTTCAATTTAATGTCCAATGTGAATCCAATTCACATTAACATTTAATTATCAAATGTAAATTACAAATAACTCTCTCTTATATATTATAAATCACATTTATAATATATATGACTAATATGGATATTGCTATCGACATTATTCATATCCATGATAATTAAATCACATTTAATCATCTTGGATCTCTATTATCTTATGCCTAAATAATATGAATCACATTCACATTATTTATATCTTTGATAATTAAATCACATTCAATTATCTTGGATAACTTTCTTTATAATATGAATCAAATTCATATTACGCATGATAATTAAATCACATTTAATTATCCATTTTCTCAATGCTTGGATACATAATATCAACAATGAAATTATCCTGAACCCTTTCAAGGATAATGCGTTTTCTCCGCGAATACTTGGAGATAAGGACAGGGCGATTGCATTGTTCCACGTATAGTGACTTAGATATTGAGATCATATCTCAAATCCAGATCGCGGGCCTCCCATAGATGTTTGATTAAATCAAGACCGCAAATCTAATCTTCTCATTGCATCTGAATCACATTCAGATCAATGTCCAACATTTTGGACTAAGATCAGATTACTTCTCTACTGAGAGGAGTCACTAAAATCCAGACTCGTTTCATCACTCTCTAGGAATGGAAGCGTTATGGTTATACAATCGTTTATGATCACATCACCCTCAGGTATTCCCAATACCTGTACATCCTGCATACTGGAAGACTCAGAATAAACTCGAAGTACTAGATCAACTTTATATTGTCTACTTCAGGGTTTTATCAGTAAGTTTCTCATTCGATCATTGGGAGTCGGTATCGATCATATACTTTCCAAAAGCATATATCATACCTAGGTCTTGATCGTATACTTTCCAAAAGTATATATCAAACCTACAAATTCAGTCAAGCTTCCAAAGCGAGACAACCGTGCACGGAATTTGATTCTTCCCAATATCTCATGAGTGAGCTCATGTCTTCCAGTTCAGTAACTGAACCTGTATGATCCCTTTGAGAGATCATATTACTCATATGCTCTTATATGCACACCAGCGCGCCGGTGTATATACCTTGGTTAGGTCATCAACTTATTGGTCTGCCAAATGTACATACTCAAACATATAGTAACACATCTGTCTTCGGTCAGAGGATGCATGCCTGTATCGTGACAGCATACGATATAGGACTTTGGTTATCTCGATCTCCTTAAGTCAACTCTTTGACCTAACTAGTCTGACACCTCCGAATCTCTATTCCTATGCAGAGGACCTGCATCAAGAGGTCGGTCTGATATCAGCCTTTAGAGATAAAGATTGCCATCTCGAGATCATCTCTCAACAATCATTTGACGGTGCTTGATGAGTCCTCAATCTAACTCTTTAGATATTCATCCAAGCACCAGCCTCTATGATTCAACAGTTGAATCAACAGTTGTATGATCATCAAGATGGTCATGGTACATAACCCTAATTGTACTAAGGGACCTATTATGCAAATTATTTATTCTTCATATCAGATCAGGGAATGATATTTGCAATAACATTTATTGCATAATGGCTCGTCGTGGGCTCGCATGTCCAACAATCTCCTACTAGCCCAAAGAGCCACTAAAAGGCCAATCATTTAAGCCTACACTCATGTGATAATCATAGGCTATTTAGAAAATAACTAGGTAAGTTGATCAGTCACTCTGTTCCTGCGAGACTACACCAAGTCCTTTTACGGCACTTGCATATCCCCAGTAACAGTGCTCGCATTTAATGCGAATGTTGCATCTCATGCAATCAATACTCAATTTTATTAGTCATAGTGTCCTTGACACTACAGCTTAACAATTATCATAATCAATATTTCCATAATCCTTATCAGAATACCCTTATTTCTGAAGATCTCTATCTACAAAAGTATCTAGGGTTAAGACCCTTATAGATCACTATCTACAAGGTCTTAAACTTTTGAAGATAAGACTTTGAGATCACTATCTCAAAAATCTCGTCATCTATTTTGTTATTACTGCAATCAAATGTTTTATCTCTACAGTAGGATTAGTAACAGTTTACTACTCCCGCTGCACGACAGACATCTGGTATTTGTACACATCTAGCATACACTCAGCTTCTCGTAACTAATGCACAAGTGCAAGTAGTTCTAGCATTCACTTCCTCAACTCTTTGAGGTACTATCCCTTTAGATAGATCAGAACCATATCTTAAGGGATGGAAGCCTTTCTTGGATTTTTCCAGAAAATGGAATATATCCAAGGTGTACCATTAATGTGGCAGTCCCAATACCATCTTCTCTATGCTTCTGAACACCTTTAGAACTAAGATCCAAGAGGTATCCTAGAGATCATATCTCAAGTTATGGAACAACCAGATAATAAAACACTTATTATTATCCTTATATCATTTTAAATGATTAGGATATTATCTACATTTAGCACGATGAACACAAAGGCACTCCCACTAAGCTTCACATGGCTCATCCAGATTCTATCTGAAATCATAACATTTATAATTTCATCAAATCTTATGGTCTAACTACAAGAAGCTTATTTGAGTCCACAAATGGAGTTTCTTCAGCTTGCACACCTTGCTTTCCTCAACCAAGAAGCCTTGGGGCTACTTCATGTGAATATCCTCAGAGAGGTATTCATAGAGGAATGCAATCTTGACTTACATCTTGAAGATACAATAGTCAAGTTGTGTAGCTAAGGTTAGCAATATTCTGATAATTTTAAGCATGGTCACCGAAGAGCAAGTCTCATCGCAAGCAATGTCTTCTCCTCTGGTGTGTAGCTCATGGTTACGAACCATGCTTTGAATGTCTCTACCTTCTCATCAGGTTCCCTTTATTTTGAAGATCCATTTACACCTTTACAGGTCTTACCCATATATGTGGATCCTCGAGGGTCTATATACAACACTTGTATATGAAGTCTACATTAGACTTTTATTGCTAACATACATCTATCCATCCTATGATCTTCAGAAGCTTCATCACATGAAGTTCGATCATTGTCAGATTTCTTTGACACATGGAATCCCTCCTCAAACTCATTTGAAGAGGTTTTAGTGTTTCATCTTTAATCGTCCTTTTAGTTTCCAATTTCAGGAGCCTCATTATTTTTCAAGATTAAATGAGTTCCTACACGTCATTTTCATCTTGATTCTCAAGAGTCTCAACATCTAAGAATCACATTCTCAGAGATGAGATATTTTAAGAATCTCAAGGTCATAAAGTAGGTATCCAATACCATCCTTTATTTTCCTAATGAAGCATCACTCTCAAGTGCTAGATTCCATAATGCATGGAACCTTTTAAGGATATACATTGTAGTATCTACTACACATATATACCTGGAAACTAAGGGATAATTATGCTAAAAAATCATCATTGATAAGATCATGTCATACATGATCCAATTGTATCTCCCTATAACTCTATTGAGTTAAGGTGTGTTAGGAGGGTTGAGATAGAAATGATATTCATATCTCCATAAGGTATCCTTTGAATTCATCTAACAGGTACAGGCTACCTTGATTAGATCAAATTCATTTTATCTTCCTTCAAACTTTGGTTGTAACCCAAAATAATGAAATCTTTGAACATTTCAAAGGTTTCTTTAGATGAAGAGAAGAAATCTCATATCATACATAATCATCAATAGATATCACATATCCATAATGTTTACTATGATATAGATGATCCGCATACATTAATATGTGTGAGATCCTGAATACCTTGACATCTTACATCATTCCCAAAGAAGGGTGTATTGAACTTTTTACTTTGAATACAATATTCATAAGTATGTAAGTTTTGAAATTTTAGACATTCTAAAGTTTCATCTCTTACTAATCTATTGATCAAATCAATAGAATGTCCAAGGCTTGATGCTAGATCATTGTCAA
The DNA here is from genome assembly GCA_037367405.1 of Ottelia alismoides. NCBI lineage: Eukaryota > Viridiplantae > Streptophyta > Magnoliopsida > Alismatales > Hydrocharitaceae > Ottelia > Ottelia alismoides. The sequence continues at coordinate 478,946 of JAZKJV010004737.1, read as the reverse complement.
ATGATCTTCATCCTCCTATTGATCTTAAGGTTTAATTCCAGTATTTAGAAAAGTTAATGAACCATTCATTAATTTTCTAATTTAGTGGAGTCCATTAGATTTTAGATTACTATCTGAAATATCTCCATCATAACTCTTCATGATAGGTCCATTCCAGAATTCATGTTTATTTCCAACATTTAGAAACAAACAATGAGTGTATTCTAATGTCTAGGTCATAGAGACATTTTCTAAGACTAAGGGCTCTTCCACTGAAATTATGAAGTCTAGTGATGCAATGGAAATTGTTGCAACAATTGCATCAAAAACCATGTAGATGACTATCAAACCTTTAAGATCAAATTTCTAATCTTCTAATACATGTACAACCAATTGCAAGTGTCATCAGAAGATTGAGATACAATTATAAGACTTTATCTTATCAAATAAGTAAGTCAATTTCAATGATTATATGTAGATTATTCTGATGCTCTATCCGAGTCATTCTCTAAGGATTCTAGACAGACTTGATAGTCATACTATCAACACATCAACTTATTGCAGTATTGGCATTCATCCAACTCTTTGGATGTCATATGGAAGTCACAGAAGTATACCCAACTCTTTGACTATACTTCTCACTTGGGTCTAACCCATGCTTTCACTGTGCTCCCTTCATCTATAAGCAACCATTGCTTAAGACTAAGGATCTCTTATGTTAAATTCAGAAGAATTCAATGTAAGAACATTTCAACATTTACACATGCTTCATTAAATTCATACAATATGAATATTATGAAGCTTCATGAATGACTAGAGTATAGACAGTGGAATGATGACACTCATCATGTCTACATCCATCTAGACTCTTAAAACATTGGTTCAGGTAGGTATTCAAACAATTTGAATACATCATCTCTTATAGAGCCACAAATCTACACGATGTAGAGAACCATGTCATTCATGATTAAATGTCAAGAGCACATATATATGTCAGAACATCTTCTTAGATTTTATAAGAATTAATTGACAATTGTGATCATCATCGACATGTCACTTCCAAAGTACATCCGATGAGATCAAGATTATAGAGACATACAAACCCTAGGATTGTAGTCCTATTATCCATTTAATTTGCCATTCCTCATTAGTATGAGAAGACTTGCATATTGCAACAACATACATTATGTGTCCAACTGCAAGCACAATATCTGGATCATGAGTCCAATCCATGATATTTTATCGGTTATCATTGAGTATAATATTGAGTGGGTTTAATGAAGGATTATCTGAAATAAGAAATTTGCATAAGTGTATATAATATACATACATATTTTACTTTGATTTAGGAATTTTTATATCAAAGTTGTCTTGCCTTGTCAACACTGAAAGTTCATTCCTTAATCACTTTCAATGTAAGAGATATACTTACCATTATATCTCAACAAGATCTGGGATCTCCTTCCTTATCTTTGTTACATCCCAATACTATGAGAATCTGCAACTCCGATAAAAAGAAGCGGGAACACATTCCTCGTTGCAAGTCCAACATGCATTTCCCAATTCGGTCTTTAACACCCGGTCCCACCACCCCTAAGGCGATGTTGACCCGTCATTAATTTAACCAACCATCAACAAGAATAGTACTCGCTATACGCAATCCAATATCGCCCCAATAATATGAGGATCAGATATTGGGGTCGCTACGTATACGGTCTTACTCCTCCGAGAAGCAAAGAGTCTGATCCAGATGCGCTTGCATGCAGGAGCTGTCACTTCGGATAGGCGTCTCCTGCATACAATCCCTGGCGACAGAACCCTTCGCCTTGACGGGAGACCATGGATGCCACTTATGTGATCCTCCATAACATATTCAAATTCTAATTAATCATTATGAATCATATTCATTATGATTAATTCTTCCAAGGGAAATAACATCTCTATTCATAATAGAGCGTTTTAATTTTAATTGGATTCCAATTAATCTAATCATATTAAATTAATGATCCAATTAATATCCAACGAACAATCTTTATTTTTACTGGAATTATGGTATTATCTCAAATATGTATTATTTCGAATTTTAATAATTAGAAATACATCATGATTTCTTAAGCATTATACTAAATTTACCCGCTGTCATGGCCAGTACCGACGAGAGTGGGACGGACCACATACGTTGCAACCCGCAACCCCAATGCTCTCCGACTAGACACCATATCCACCTCGGGAAAGGATAATGCAAAATAGATCACTTTGTACTTGAGATGATCATCGGTTCTTCAACCGAAATTATACCATATAATAATAATCAAAACAAATTTGATTAACATTATAATGAGATTTTCTAAACAAATCCCAAACCCTATTCAAGCAACATGTTTGTTGGAATGTAGATCATGTAGATCATGTAACCAACTAGTGATCTAGATCACATCTAATCAAATATTGGTTAAGGGCATTGTCATTTAAAGAAATAATTATCATAAAATATTTCTCAAATATTTACGCAAAATTATTCTAGGAAATTAAATAATTTAATTTCACTAATTGATTAAATGACAATCACTAGGTTCTTGATTAGGAAAGTATTTCCAGCAGTGATCCTCACTTACTAAAAATACCATATCTCAATCAATTTAAATCCAAATTAAGAAAAGTAAGTTTCTAAAGTTTGCTAACTTGATTTACGACAGAACTTAAGTTATTTGCATGCATTTCAAGGTGTTTCAAATCCGCAATTAACATCTTAATTACGTCATGATCCAGAGTCCTCGAAACAGTGGATATATGTTCACTAAAATGAACATAACTTGAGCATACGGAATCCAAATCACGCAAACTCAGATCCTACAGTTTCCTTATTTAATGGAGAACAAAATCCAATTATTATTTTCGTATTTAAATAATTTAAACAGTGCCTAAAATAATATCAAAACAGAGATGCGAAAATGAAATGCAAGAAAACTTTCGCAAGCCCTAACAAACCCAAGTCGTCATCGGTTTATGGATCGTATCCAAAACCATCAACCTAAGGCTCTGATACCACTTGAAGGATATGGTTAGATCCTCAAGCGCATCACGGAAGCGTGAGCATCGTATCGAATACGATGAAGAACGACTAGTCGTGCTAGTTGTTCTATGCAGCGGAAATTAAAATTTTTTTCATGTGACGAAACCACATGATCCAAGAACACTTCTCGGATCGTTTCGTCTAAACCACAAACAAGTATTAGGGTACCTCTTGAAGCGTGGTTGTGATCGAGTCTCTAAACGAAGAGACCTCCTGTCTCAAGTTCGATCCGACGGAGGAGACGCTTGCGAGCGCGGGGATGAACCGTGTGCTTCTCGCAATCCATGTTGATGATCCAAGCGGTGGATCTCCTGATCTCAACACACAAGATCCGACGTATTCTTCACGAGCGAGGAGCACCGAATGAGACAGAGATCCACGAGCAAACGTTCGGGCAGCATAACGACGACGCTGCGGCGATGGAGAACCTCTCTAGGGCATCCATGGTGGACGGCCACATGAGAGGGAGAGAGGGAGAGAGAGACTATGTGTGTGAAGAGAGAGAGAGACTTGTTGTCTCACTTGCTGTGTGTTTGTGTAAAGAAGAGCAAAGGGGTGCCCTTCTATTTATAATATTTTGGGATCCATGGATCTCAATCCATGGGCAACACAAATTCAATGGCTCTCATTGATTGTGTTTCTTTCAATGGCTAAGATTTTCTTGGTAAAAAACCAACAATAATTAATTTAATAAAAATCAAATATATATATATATATATATTAAATATAATTCGATTTATATCAAATCAATCTCCATTGGAGAAAGTAGGAAGGAGACAATCCTATTTCCATAAGGAGGGTGGACGGCCACCACATTCCTTATAGGAATTGTGGCCGTCCACTCTCCCCATATGGAAGGTGGATGTCTCTCTCCTATTTTATGAAATTACAATATCTCATGATTCTCTCCAATATTTGCAACAACTTTTGTTGCAAATTATTTCACAAAAAATAAATCCAATTTATTTTGTGAACATTGCAATCATGCCATTAGAAATTTGTGAATCACATTCACAACCCAAAATAAAATGTAAATTACATTTTCAATTTAATGTTCAATGTGAATCCAACTCACATTAACATTTAATTATCAAATGTAAATTACAAATAGCTCTCTCTATATATTATAAATCACATTTATAATATATATGACTAATATGGATATTGTTATCCACATTATCTTGGATCTCTATTGTCTTATACCTAAATAATATGAATCACATTCACATTATTTACATCTTTGATAATTAAATCACATTCAATTATCTTGGATAACTCTCTTTATAATATGAATCAAATTCATATTACTCGTGATAATTAAATTTCATTTAATTATCCATTTTCTCAATGCTTGGATACATAATATCAACAATGAAATTATCCTGAACCCTTTCAGGATAACGCGCTTTCTCCGCGAATACTTGGAGATAAGGACAGGGCGATTGCATTTTTCCACGTATAGTGACTTGGATATTGAGATCATATATCAAATCCAGATCGTGGGCCTCACATAGATGCTTAATTAAATCAAGACCGTAAATCTAATCTTCTCATTGCATCTGAATTACATTCAGATCAATGTCCAACATTTTGGACTAAGATCAGATTACTTCTCTTCTGAGAGGAGTCACTGAAATCCAAGTTTCATTACTCCCTAGGAATGGAAGCGTCATGGTTATACAATCATTTATGATCACATCACCCTCAGGTATTCCCAATACCTGTACATCCTGCATACTGGAAGACTCAGAATAAACTCGAAGTACTAGATCAACTTTATATTGTCTACTTCAGGGTTTTATCAGTAAGTTTCTCATTCGATCATTGGGAGTCGGTATCGATCATATACTTTCCAAAAGCATATATCATACCTAGGTCTTGATCGTATACTTTCCAAAAGTATATATCAAACCTACAAATTCAGTCAAGCTTCCAAAGCGAGACAACCGTGCACGGAATTTGATTCTTCCCAATATCTCATGAGTGAGCTCATGTCTTCCAGTTCAGTAACTGAACCTGTATGATCCCTTTGAGAGATCATATTACTCATATGCTCTTATATGCACACCAGCGCGCCGGTGTATAGACCTTGGTTAAGTCATCAACCTATTGGTCTGCCAAATGTACATACTCAAACATATAGTAACACATCTGTCTCCGATCAGAGGATGCATGCTTGTATTGTGACAGCATATGATATAGGACTTTGGTTATCTCGATCTCGTTAAGTCAACTCTTTGACCTAAATAGTCTGACACCTCCGAATCTCTATTCCTATGCAGAGGAACTGCATTAAGAGGTCGGTCAGATATCAGCCTTTAGAGATAAGGATTGCCATCTCCTACTCAGGCTGGAGATCATCTTTCAACAATCATTTGACGGTGCTTGATGAGTCCTCAATCTAACTCTTTAGATATTCATCCAAGCACCAGCCTCTATGATTCAACAGTTGAATCAACAGTTGTATGATCATCAAGATGGCCACGATACATAACCTTAATTGTACTAAGGGACCTATTATGCAAATTATTTATTCTTCATATCAAATCAGGGAATGATATTTGCTATAACATTTATTGCATAATGGCTCGCTGTGGGCTCGCATGTCCAACAATTACCTTTGGTCCAATTTCTTGTATTGACTATACATATAAAAAAATCAGAAATGTTGATAAACTTACGGATTCCATGCAGCAGGTACAATCCACGTTAAGGTCCGATTCGTTTGGAGAATAATTATGGCCAATTTCTCATCTCGTGCGGTTCCAAGAGTATGACTATTCCCATCCACATGTCATTATTTCATATTATTCCTCCTTATTCTATTTATTCCTATCTTTTCAGCTAAACAAAGAATAAACCCTTATTCTCCTTATTCCCCATCTTTGTTCCTGCTTATTCTCAAACTGAACACCCCCTCAAGATCGATCTTTAAAATATATTAATGAACAAAATAATTTAAGGAGCGGTATATCTAGAGATCAAACTGTATAATTATAATTTTCAAAATGAATAATCGAGACGCTGTCAATCTGTTTTTCTCCCTAAAAAAGTAATCAAGATTGCGCATTTACAGATTTGGAAATGCCAAACATGTCCCAAGTACATCCGTAGATACATCTGATTTTTTTATCAAGTTTTATGCACACACATTCTTCCCCACCTCTAAAAGCTTAAAATTTTAATTGTGTCATCTTATTATAAAAATATTCTATAAATATCTAACCATGAATGTATTGTAATCATATTCGAATTTTTTTCTCAACTTTCATGTACTCATTCTTCCTCACAACCACCTTCTCTAAAAGCTTGTATTTTTAACTGTGTCCTTTTATTATGAAAATATTTTATAAATATCTAACCATAAATTTATTATAGCCAATGAGACAGATAACTAAAACCTAATGTAAGGAAGGTCATAAGCCAAATTAGCGACACCAATCCTGAACCATATGAATACATCCCTAAGCAAACAAAAAGGCTAACATGAGCCATGTCGCATCAATATCTTTTCTGCATCACCGGCATCAACGTTATCAGAGAAAGGTGCCTCATCAAGAATGAAGCGCAACACCCTGACCAACGTGTACAACGTCGCCCTAAGGCTCCCAAAGAGTGACAAACTCTAATAGCTTATATTCTTAACTGTACTAAAAAAAGTGACTTAAGGCAATAAATAATTTAATATTTCTTGACATATCTTCCGTAGTTAGATATATAACAACGAATATTACTTGTTACTTACTTCTTTAAATTCACAATGAATAATGGTATTCGTTGTTATATTTATCGCAGTGAATCATATAACAATGATTATTCGTTGACTTTTTCCAATCATTGCTAGATTAGTGTGAATTTTAACGACTAATTCAATGGAAAACGCCGTTATATGGACCTTTAACAACGAATATAATATTCGTTGTTAATTACAAGTACAAAATATGATTTGACAACGAAATATATTCGTTATTATATCTTTAACATCAAAAGATATGGTAATAAATAATTTACATAAGATCCTGTTTTTTTGTAGTATGTGTCCTTTTATTATGAAAAAATAATAATAAATATCTAACCCCGAATTTGTTGTAACCAACGATATCGATAACTAAAAGCTCATGGAAGGAAGGTCATACACCAAAGTAGTGACAACAAATGCGTACCATCCAAATACATGCATAAACAAACAAAAAGACTAACATAAGCCATGCCACTTCAATATTTTCCCGCATCATCGACATCAACGTTATCAGAGCAAGACGCTACATCAAGGATGAAGTGCAACTCCCTGCCCAAAGTTTACAGCGTCTCCCTATGGTTCCTCAAGAGTAACAAACTCTAAAAGTTTATATTCTTAACTGTACTACAAGAAAAGTGACCTAAGGTAATAAATATTTAATATACATTGTCATATTGTTCGTAGTTAACTATATAACAACAAATATTATTCGTTGCTTACTTCTTTAAATTCACAACGAATAACGGTACTCGTTATATTCGTCACAATGAATCATATAACAACGATTATTCGTTGAATTTTTCTTCTAATCATTGATAAATTTGATAACAATTACTGTGAATTTTAACGAATAATTCAATGGAAAATTCGTCATTATATGGACCGTTAACGATGAATATGACATTCGTTACTAATTACAAGTACAAAATATGATTTGACAATGAATTATATTCGTTTTTATATCTTTAACATCAAAAGACATGGCAACGGATATTTACCTTAGGTCTAGTTTTTTTGTAGTGTGTGTCCTTTTATTATGAAAAAAATTAGGGTTTTATCAGTTGTGCCCCACCGATATATTTCGAGATTAGTTATGCCCCTCTCTTTTTGGGAATAACAGTTGTGCCCCCGACTTCTTGCCATTCTATCACTTGTGCCCATCCATTAGTTTAACCGTCAATGAGTTGACTTAACCATGATTTTTTCAAATCATAGTGCAGTTAAGAGGGGTATAATTATCCAAACTCCTTCTTCTTCTTCCTCCTCCATTTGTTCTTCTTTCATTCTCTTCATAATTTCTTTCTCTTAGTTACTCCCTCATGCATCCATCGAATCTCTAAAATTTTTGTATTTTCGTGAATATATCACTTATAATGGATGGAATGGTGAATTTTGTTGAATTTTTATGAATTTTCATGAATCAATTAGTTAAAAATTTATCTTAGCTTAACAAATACTGAAAGTCCTCCAGTTTCTGCTCTCTTGCTCCTTCTCCTCCATCGCACTCCTCTTTCATCCCTTCCTCTCCGGGTAGGGGGGCGACCTGGGGGCGACGAGAATAGCAGAAGGGGGCGTGGGGGCAGGGGGCAACTTGGGGTGAGGGGAGGAGTAATGTAGGGGGCGGCTCGAGCAGGGGGAGGGGAAGGTGCATAGGCACGGGGGCAGAGGGTGACCTAAGGGTGAGGGGAGGATACAGGGCAGGGGGAGGCGTAGGGCGCGGCGAGAGCAGGGGGAGGGGGAACGCGGGGGGCGGCTGGAGCTGGGGGAGTCTTGGGGGCGTGGGGGCAGGGGGGCGACAAGGGGGCGAGGGGAGGAGGCAGAGCAGGAGTAGGCACATGGGGAGGGGGAGGGGCGAGGGTGGCAGCAGCAGGGGGAGGGGGAAGCGCAGGGGCATGGGGGTGGCAGGGGCAGGAGGAGAAGCTCGGAGTAGGGGTTCCAACCTGGGGGCGAGGGTGGAGGCAGGAGCAAAGGGAGGTGCTCGGGTAGAGGGGAGGCGGTGCGAGGGCGGGGGAAGGAGGCTGGGGTAGGGGGAGGCACTCGCAGAGGGGAGGTAACGCGAGGGCGGTGGAAGGAGATTGGGGCAGAGGGCTCACCTGGGGGAGGGGGAGGAGACATATAGGAGCAGGAGGTTGGGGAGGAGGAAGAGAATGGAGAAGGAGGAAGAAAGGATGGTAAATGATGTTTTCAGTCTTTATTTCAAATTTATTTCCCATTATGTCTCAAAGTTAACATCTATTTGCATTGGGAATGAACTGCAACTAACCTGAGAGGCACAAGTGATAGAAATGCAAGAAGTTTGGGGGCATAACTGATATTTCCAAAAAGGGAGGGGTATAACTGAAATTGCAAGATCTCATAGCGGCACAACTAATAAAAATCCAAAAATTTATAAATATCTAATCCCTAATTTGATGTAGCTAACGACATCGATAACTAAAATCTCATGGAAGGAAGGTCATACACCAAAGTAGCAACAACAATCAGGGACCATCCGAATACATCTTTAAGCAAACAAAAGGAGCCATGCCACTTCAATAATTTTTTGCATGATCGGCATCAACATTATCAGACTAACGTGTACAATGTCGCCACAAGAAAAGTGCCACATCAAGGATGAAGCGCAATGCTCTCACTAACGTGTACGATGTCGCCCTAAGGCTCCTCAAGAGTGACAAACTCTAAAAGCTTATATTCTTAACTGTACTACAAGAAAAGTGACATAAGACAACAAATAATTTAATATTCATTGTCATATATTTCGTAGTTAAATATATAACTACGAATATTACTCATTGCTTACTTCTTTAAATTCACGACGAATAATGGTATTCGTTGTTATATTCGTCGCAATTAATCATATAACAACAATTATTCGTTATTTTTCTTCTAATCATTACTAAATTTGGCAACGATAGTGTGATGGAAAATTCATCGTTGTATGGACCTTTAATGACGAATATGACATTCGTTGCTAATTACAAGTACAAAATATGATTTGACAACGAATTATATTCGTTGTCATAACTTGAACATCAAAAGATATGACAATGAATAATTTACCTTAGGTCCAGTTTTATTGTAGTACGTGTCCTTTTATTATGAAAAGAATTTATAAATATCTAACCTCGAATTTATTGTAGCCAATGACAGTGATAACTAAAAGCTCATGGAAGGAAGGTCATGCACCAAAACTGCAACTATAATCACGAACCATTCAAGTACAACCTTAAACAAACAGAATGGACCATGGGTCATTCTACATCAACATTTTTTCTGTGTCACCCACATCAACGTAATCAGAGCAAGACATCACTATTTGAATATGTCAACTGACCTCGTGCTCAAGTCATCGTCGGCAGTTGCGCGAGCTGGCGGGTGCGCGAAGGCCGAGTCTCATGCGAGACTCATGCAAATCAAGCATGGGTGGAGTGGAGCGGACTATGCGAGGGACACAACACGCCATATAAATACACCTTTAGTTGGAGGAGAAAAGCGCTACGTACCTCGCATAGGGAGCCCCCTCCCAAAAACCATATCTCATCCTCTCTCTCACGTTTGGAAGTTGCTCGTCGCCGGCGTCGTTAGCAGTCTTCACTGGTATCAGAGCTTCACATTCGATCTTGTGCATCCGTGCATTAATGCAACTCCCCTCGCTGTCGTGCGCGCGATAATCGCCGACCATCCATTCGAAACGGTGGCTGCTCCTCTCTCGCGATAGAACAAAACCCTAAAGGGTCTCCAGGTTCTCTTTTATTTTATTTTTGGGTGCCCGTATTTTTTAGCTTTGTCCTTTATATGTTATTGGTATTTGATTCCTCGTGCCTTTTAATAAAGCCGGTGATAAAGCCAGCGAATTCTCCCTTTCTTTTCAGAATTGTTATGCATGGTATCAAACTAGTCAATTGATTAATTTTTTCCATAAATGCCACTCACCGCACATATCCTTCTCTCATGAAAAGGACAATTCTAAAAAGTGTACAACATAGAACATTTGAGAATATCATCGGTTGTGCAAATTACTCCAGTAGGTACATATATAAAAAAATTTACTAGCCCCACGTGATTGTTCCCTTAAGAAGTTTTTTTATATACTAAATAGATTCATGGCTTATTAAGGGTTAGTTTTTTTCTTGTATTGATGAAACATATTGATTAGATTAATCATTTTTTATAAGTTTAAAAAAAAGATTATTAGTTTTGTAAAAAAATGGGTGGACTTTGGTGTATCAATTTTTTTATTTTGTTATTATTGCTATGGTATTTATTCATTAAATTGGAATAAAGATCTGTTTGTAAAATACATGCTCTTTTTTCTATTTTTTAAATTCATTGAAAAGTGACCAAGAATTGACAAGTTTTTCTTATTGCTTAGCGTTTTATAAGTTTAAGAAGTTTTTGCTAAAAAAACTTTTTGTCATTAATGTGTTTATTGAAGTTTAAGATAAAAGTTAACACCTTTTTGCTGGTTGAATTAAAGTGGCCTTTTAAGAGGTTTCATTTTTTTTAATCGTATCAAAGTTATTAAGAATCTCATTAATTACATTAAGTAGAATAACCTATTTCTTAAACCATTTATTATTGCTCATTAAAATTATTTAATCTCATTCAAATCTTATATTTATTTCATTAGATCCAAAATGACAAGCAAGACAATTGCCACTGAGGTGGGAAAAAATGAGTATCTTAACGATACTAATTATCAGTTATGGAGTAGAAATATCTACTATGGCATGTTGCACAATACATACACTCCATCATAGACAAGTCTGACCCAACTTTATCTGAAAATCCAACTATGGAGAAAATTAGGTCCTGCGAACAGTGGGAGAAAATAGATAATAGGGCTAGGAGCTTCATACTGACCCACATGGATTTGAACCTGATTCATGTTTTTGAAATCTGCGAATCAGCTTACGGGCTTTGGACTACGGTCTAGGAGAAATATCACTTCAAGTCAGAAGTGAGCGTCCAACTTCTTCTACAGAAGTACAGCTCACGTAAAATGAAGAAATATGAAAGCGTCCTCGAGCACGTGAACAAGATGATCATGATGGCCAAGGATCTAACAGTTGCTGATTGCACGATTCCAGAGAGAATGCGGATCACAATCATTTTAGGAAGTCTCCCACCGTCATTCGACATGGTTTCCACATATCTCATGATGAATGGTAACATTAATCCTATGACGGACCTACCTGCACAACTGCTAATTGAGCAGGACCTCTCTAAGTAAAGATCGAAAGCCTCTATGAATGGAAAAGGGGTGCTTTGGATTGGGAGTAAGTACGAGGTGGCTTCAAAGGGTAGAAGGACAAAGGAAAGAGCGATGCCCACCTCCAATCAATTGATTCGTCATGGTAGAGGAGAAAAACGACGAACGGACAGTTTGCGAGCTTTGAATCAATGCCTCCAAAAGCAAGGAGTATGCCCGCATGTTCCGATGAGAACACCAAAAAAAATGGAGTCGGCTCTGCCGACCGAAATCTACTTTAGAAATCCTCTACTGAGATCTTTGAGGTCGAGGAAGAAGAAGAAGCAAATGCCATGCATGCGAAGAAAATGTTGGGTCCTTCCAAGGTGAATTTCAAGGGAAAGAGTGAGAAATACCCACATGGAGCTTGCTATGGTTGCAATAAATATGATAATTTCAAGGTCAATTGTCCCAACAAGAAGAAGCTAGAAAATTATAAAATGCTTGAAAATAAAGGTAAGAAGAAAATAGACTTCACGACTGTCGTGGAATGCAACTTTATCGAGTGACAGATGGTGGATCGACTCTGGAGCAACCGGACACATCGCGAAGACAAAGTAGGGTCTGGTGGAATTTAAGGAACTGAGCAAAGGAGAATAGAGGATCTTCATGGGGAACAACACCTACTTGGATGTGGAAGGTGTTGGGATACACAGACTTGACCTGAAGGATAGTGTTATGGTACTGAATGATGTACTATATGCCTCAAGGATACGTCGGAACCTGATCTCTATACTAGTGATGCTCAAGATGGATATCGAAGTTCGGTTTTATAATAAGCGTGTATTCATAGGTAAGAATAAGAGGGTCTATGCGATGGGAAAGTTTGTGCCCAGGCATGACCTGTTATGTCTTCCTGTAATAAACTGTAGTAAATCAATGAATGTCTCTTCTAAGTATTCTTTGTTTTGTTTGTCTGAAAATGATTTGTGCCACATGAAACTAGGTCATCCAAAAAATTCTAAAATGGATCAAATGATGAAGGCAAATATGTTGCCTAAGATCACAGGTGTAAGGACATTGCCCTGCAAACACTATCTGAGCGGTGCGTCCGGCGAAGGAGGCTTCTCGCAGCGGGGCTTTGCTCATGAAGTGAGCTACGAGCCTCCAAGCATCTACTCTAACTCCAAAACTACTCTCCAGGTTGTTGTTACTCACCTGAAGGTGGATAAGAAGTAATGGCGGCATGAGGGACGAGATGCTGAGCTCGGGAGGTAGAGGAGACATTTTAAGGGGATCCTACGATTCCTGAAAGATTGGAGTGGCACTCGAAACCCTAGGGTGATCTGGTTGTGCCTAGAGATCCGCAAGGATCATGGATCTTACTAATCTAATTGGGTGCATGAATCGAGGCAACAGGAGGTCAGGTTCAACCGAGAAAAGTCGGAGAAACCAACTCCGACGAACGAAAGTCGGGTCGACCCAGCTGAGGGAGAAGGTTGACTGGAGTTAACATTCTGACGTGGATGAATCGGAATTCAAGATTTACAAAATCAAATAATATTAAATATAAGTTAATAAATGTTTTTAAATAAAAAAAATAAAAATGTTTATTATTTTACAAATTATTTTTTGCAATTTTTTATTATTTTTATAAATTAATTTATTATGGTATATAGAGTATGTAGCATTATGTAGAGTTACAATATACCTATATATTATATAATGTATTTCTCAACCAAAATTTGGTCAACAGTTACTAGGTTCGATCCATTCAGACATATGTAGACCATTGAGCGTCAACACACATAAAAATAAGGAATACTTTATAACATTCACCGTGATTACTCGAAGTTCCCCTATGTCTATCTCTTAGGAAGAAATTCGGAAGCACTTGAAACATTTAAGAGATATAAGACGGAAGTAGAGATAAGATTGGGAAAACCAATCAAGACCCTTAGGACAGATAGATGTGGGGAATATACCTCAAAGGAGTTTGAGGATCACTGTATTCAAGCAGGCATTCGTAGGCAGACTACAATGCCTTACACACCACGGTAGAATGGTGTAGCATAAAGAAAGTGTCGAATTTTGATGAATGAAGTAAGGTGTATGCTTTCACAAACAAGAATCTCCAAGAAATTATAGGGAGAGGAAGTGTTGACTGCGAACTACATACAGAATAGGATTCGCACCAAGTCCGTATAATCAATGTCGTATGAAATATGGAATGGAAGAAAGCCCGAGTTGGGCCATCTCTGTAAATGGGGATGTGTTGCACATGTTCTGGTATCGAGTCAGCTTAGGGACAAGCTAGACTTCAGGACATTAAAGTGCAAGGTTATTAGATATAATGAGAATTCTAAAGGATATAGGTTCTTCCATAAAACTAAAGGTTTGATCAAAAGACGTGATGCTACTTTCTTGAAATTCATCAAGAAAAGGAGCATGATGTAGAGGAATTACCAAATCTTGACCAACAGATATAGTGTCGCCCTAAAGCTCCTAAAGAGTGACAAAAGGTCGGGTCCCTATGGGGAAAGAAAGAGGCATAGGGTTACAATGGTACTACGACGAATACACCATGAAAGGCAAGCAGCCTGAGGTGCACTACAGGATACATCCGTGGTATTGTAGAATGACAAAAGTCTTCCACAACTAATTGATAATTATCACACTAGTATAAAGTGATCATATACACCTTAGGGAACATGGTCCAATTATGCTTCAACTTCTGCCCATATGTTAAGCATATGGGCATAAATGATGTTACAAAGGGTAGAACTGTGAATTTTGTGAATTTTATAAGAATATAGGGGGGTACCACCGATATTACAAAAAAGGAAAAGACATATCTAATATTGTTGGCATTAAAAGGTGCACAAGTGATAAAAATTCAAGAAAATCATATTTGGATAATTACCCATCAACCTTTTTTGTTAAAAAATTTACAAAACCATTATAAATTTAGCGGTGATTTAGAAGGAAAAGGCCATCAGAAACCCCTTATCATATGATTTGTTGCTCGGACTATAACATTGAAGGATATTCATTGCGACTTTAAAGAGTCAATAATGGAAAATATTCATTATTATGCAGATTTTTACATATTGTCTTGATATACATTGTTTGCAAGTTGGAAAGTTTTTTATTTTGATGGAGAAAAACTAATATGTTAGAATCCCTTAACATCGAAATAAGAGACAAGCGGGCAACAAGTTGCACTGCTAGTTCTTTTTTAATTGCAAAAT
This sequence comes from Ottelia alismoides, assembly GCA_037367405.1. NCBI lineage: Eukaryota > Viridiplantae > Streptophyta > Magnoliopsida > Alismatales > Hydrocharitaceae > Ottelia > Ottelia alismoides. The sequence goes on along the minus strand of JAZKJV010004737.1, from coordinate 463,713 downwards.
CAATCCTTTTAACACTACATCCATAAACTTAGGAACCATAACATTATTGTTGATGATCAATATAAATATTAAGTTTTTGTTTCATAACAGATGTATTATCCATTGATGAAATTAATTTTTGTCAAAATATTCTCAGATAAAAACACAAAGACCTATAGACCAAGTTATTTCTAATTTTCACTTGTATGAGAATGAAAACGACATTCCTATTTTATTACTTATGAGGTAATTTGATAAAAAAAGTTATGTGATATATTTTATTTGTATTGGAGTTGTCATATATGTTAATTGATTTTACCACATCAGTAAATACCGTGATTTATAGTCTATTCCCACTCCCAGACTGTCCGACTTTGTTAACCACGTTTGAAAAATCAACCACACAAACCCTGTAAACTTTGTAAATTACCTTCTCGACTTTTGAAATAATATAATTCCTCCCTCAACCCCTTAAACTTGCTAACTCTTACTCTGTGAACCTTGCGGTTAATCTCTTTGAAGCTCGCGGGGGTTCTTGAGATAATTTTGAGGTCGATGGAGTAATTGCGTTGTGCAAAAGGTCGTAGAGGAATTTTAACAAGTTTCTAAAGTTCGATAAAAGTCCCAAAATCAGACACCAATTTTCTTTAGTATATTAGAATAAAACATGTACCTGATTTTTTTGAGCTAGCAGACAAAATACCATTATCAACAAAAAAACAAAATTCGAACCCATTTAAATGGTCTAGTTGGTAGAGTAGTCGGCTCCCACTCCAATGACGAGGGTTCCAACACCACACTCCCCCTTTAACTAGAAAAAATGATAAAAGTCACAAATACGCCCCCCTTTAATTAAAAAAAGTGATAAATCCACAAATAAGTACATCAATGGAGGTTTTACCTCCTAAACATGAATTTAATAGACTGAGATCCGAAGCTCTAAAATAAAATATAAAGATCCTAAAAGAGGAGAAATGGGCTATAAAGATCCCAATAAAATAGAGGAGATTCCAAAACCATAAGCAGAAAAAAGAGAGCAAATTACACAATAGTTCCTCAATTATACGTTAGATTTTAATTTCGTACTTGAACTTTAAAAGGTAACAATATAATACCTGATCTTTAAAAGGTAACAATGTCATACATGATCGTTAAGATCAATTTCTGTAATCTGGCCCTTGATTACAGAAATTTAGTTGAACATTTTGACTTTCTAATCTTAAATTACAACAGCTCAAAATCACATTGAGGACAAATATTAAAGATCAGATATCATTATGTTACCTTTTAAATTTCATGTATGCCATTGAAATTGATTATATGGTTTAGGAACTTTTGTGTACTCTAGACGAAACATGATCAACCACCGTCACTTTCTTCTCAATCGAAGATTCATCAAATTGATCTTTTTCGGAAAGACCAATGCGGAGTCTTCATCTAGCATCCTCTAGATTCCATGCACAATATCGTCCTGGATAACTACCAACTCTAGCTAGTTCGTGGCTGAGACAATATTCGAAGGACGACACAAAAGCCACATGCTTGGAAGATTTTGACATATCTGTATCCGATCCGTCACCGTATCTGTTTTATACAGATTTTGACATCTGTATCCGTATCCGTTTTAAAATGGACACGGATATGGATATCGTTTTGATATCCGCAAACATTCGTATCCGTATCCGTATATCCGTTTTCGTATATAGTCATAGATTTATTTTTAATCCTATATAACATAATTCTCTACCTCCTTTTACCATATTTATATAATTTTATGATACAAACACATTTAGTAAATTAATATCCTATGTTTTCCATCCAATTCTTATATATTTAAGTCGATTGTATAGAGTATTTCTAACATTACTTGTGTGCGATCAGTATCCGTTTTACATATGTATCCGTTTTTTAAGGATACAGTAAGATAGTTTTAATATCCGTCAGTATCCGTATCCACATCCGTATTCGTACTAAAAACCAGATAAGGATATGATAATAACAATATCCGTATCCGTATCCATATCCCTATCCGACCGTTTGCATCCCTACTGACACGACCCAATTCGATGCACAACCCAATTTTGCTGATCCAGACTCGAGCCCGAGTCACAATGGTGGGCCTTGAAATTGACCCATTTAAGATGTATAACTACCCGAACCGCAGACCGACGTCGCGAGGCAACGCATTAAGGCGGGAGAATCTGAGCGGCGGAGGATCTTCCCGCACATCTCTCTTACACCCAATCGGATTAGGAGTGTTCTCAGTCCTAATCACCACCACACACACGTTGTCCTCTTCTATATAAGAATATAAACGATCCAAATGCCACGGTGATATAACTAAGCTCAGGGGCGGAGGTTGGTCTGCTGCAATGGCGGAACTTCTTGCGAAGACGGACGTAGATAACACAATCGCGATGCTCTTCGATGTAAGACCTTTTCCTGTTTCTCTATATTTTGCAGTGCAGGTTCCCTGTTCTAAGGGTTTGATCGTTCTTTTACATTTTGATTCCGTGATTACTCGTAATTTTTTATCCGCAATCCATTGAACACCTCCTTCAGAAGTTTATTTGTGATTGCATGATCCAAGAACCGGTTATGGGGGGATTGAATGGAATTATAATGCACTTTGATCTCCTGTGATCCAAGAACCTATTATGGGGGTCTCTTACATTGTTTCTGTGCGCGTACAGGTCATCAACGATTTGAATGAACAAAATAGTCAACTGATAGAAGTAAATCAGAATTTAATCCAGACCCTAGAAAGCGCCATCAAAGAAAGAGATGAAGCAAGATATGAATTGCAACGCTTAAGCTACCACGGCTTTCCCGTTGCAAGCATTGAACAACAACAACACGTTCTCTACACATCAAGATCGGGCTCAAGTCCCAGTTCATCGACACCCACAGCCGCCAATGCCACCATACCGCAAGAAAATCACATCCTACTGCCTGAAAGCAGACCCTTCTTGAATGCTGGGGATAATGTGGGGATGATGACTTCTGATCCAAGACCATGGAACATTGACATGTTGCCCACAGGGGGAGTTTTTCCAGAAAATGGGATGTTCCTGGATGCAGTGCTGAAAGCTGCAGAGAAGTGGGAAAAGGTTCTTTGTAGCAGGCTATTTCCTACTACGAGTACAATGGGATATATATGATGGCTTGAGCAAGATCTTTGCAGGTTTTAGTATGGCTTCATAATCTTGGTTATGCGAACTGCATCTCATTATGTATTTCTGCTTTTGACCTTAAAAACGGTTACCTCTGCATTTTCGAAAATTTTTGTATCTTGAGGCTGTTTGGAATGCGAGAGGCATACCTTATACATTAATAACAGATATTCTCGTTTCTTTACGTACCTTTGTGGAAAAGCTTGCTTATCATGTGCTCTCTTGATTTTAGTTTGCGACTTAACTGTAATTTGGAATTGATATATGTAGAGCCGCTTTTTGCTTATTGCCTTGTTGTAATGTCTTAAGGTGGTGTATAACGCCTCCCGCTTAGGTTTCTAGCTCATTACCGAGGAAAGCACTGAGGAAAACTGACTATGTCAACTTAGGTTTGTCCCCAATTTAACCCCCTGACAACTACTCAAAAACATTAGCTCAAGTTATCAAGTAGTGTTTCGAAAATTTTTAAATGGCTCCTGCACTTTCCACGTTTTAAATGTTGGAATATATTTGGGGTGTTATAACTCCCCAACTTATATACGAAACATCCCCGTTGCAGTGCACCCATCACTTATTTTGAAATAATAATCGCGGTTGAATGCGCTAAATACCATTTTCATCCTTTGTCTTTGTAGGAATGACTCCACCAATTAGTTAACCCCATCCACTATTAGAAGTAACCTACTTCAATACCATTTATAACGTTCCCAACTTAGGTCCCCGAGGTGTTACTGAGGAAAGCTTATGTTGGCAACTTTTTGATCTTCGGCCTGAATGGACCCATTGACAATCAAATTGCTTAAATCTAAGTTGTCAAGTAGTAATACCCACCATATATAACTTACTCTCACACTTGTGAGCATTAGATGTAGAATTGTGTTTAAGGTGTTACAACCTCTCCTACTTATATCGCAACGCCGTTGTTGCGACAATGACCCGTCATTTATTCCCAACACTTACGATGGTTGCATGCATGCAGAGTTTCCTCATGTCTCTTGGTAGGGATGATTTCACCTTTCGGACAACCCTTTCTGCTATTAGATAGAACATGATTCTGATATTGTTTGTAATATCGTGTGCTTAGATCCCTAATTTTACAGTCGAAAACTGACCCCTATAGCTTGTTGGGTTTGGGTCCAAACGGACCCTTTGTCAACCATCCATTTGGGGCTCGACTCGACAAGTTCACATGGTCAGTTTTCTCTAATGATGATCCGATGATTTTAGCCGGAAGTTACAAAAGGTACCAGAGTGGATTCACTCTAATAATGGAAAGGGTCACTCGAGAGCCACCTCTATATAGAGATATGAGGAAAATAGTTACCCAGACTATGTGACCACCATTATTATTGAGAATAAATGATAATACATATTGCACCGATGACTTTGCGAATATAAGTGGGAAAGATTGTAACACCCCAAACATAGTCTCGCATCTAAACTCACAAAGTGTAAGAGAAGGTTATAAGAATGGTGGAATATTGCTTGACAAATTGGGTTTAGCATTTTAGGTAGTTGTCAACGGGTCCAATTGGACCTGAGCCCAACAAATTATCATGGTCGATTTTCCTCGACAACGGGTCAGAAGCTTAAGCCCCGAGACATACATGGTGTGACCTTGTTATCAATTTTCTTATCACTTCTCCAAGGAAAATTGTCATCTATAACATTTTTATTTATCAAGAGGCTTGGAAATAAATTTTATTTTGTATATATTTCTTAATATTATAGCATATACTCGAAGGCAATTATGTACGCTTTATATAGGTAAGAAGAAGTTCCAAAGTTTAGAAGGATGTAAAAGAAAAGGATAGAAATTACTGCAAATCTTTTTAATGTTAGTCATAAATCAATGAAGTAATTTGATCAACCTAAAGTAGCCATGTGATTGTTAACTTATCAAGCTCGACCGATCACGATCTTGTTGGTCAAGAAGAACATAATCATTAAATTTACATTAAAAAGATGATCAAGCAGTCATTGTGGTTTGATCTATTACAAGATTCACTAGACTTGCTATTGTAATCAAGCTTGATTTATCAAATGACTAGGTTTGACGATTGAAGAAGATAATGTTAGTGTTCAAGTAATGCATATTTACCAATCACAATGCTGGCTAAAAGTCCATATCCCACAATGAATAGTACATATACATTAGACGTCTAATGTTGATCGATTAGATGGACATTCTAGTGTAGAAAATATTATTCAAAAGTTTATGAGCCATGTATGCATGCTTGTCATGGAGGATCTTTTACAAATCAACTACAAAGTAATACTACATTTTTATAGACTTTATCTTGTTTCTTATTTCAGCTTCTCTCTTATAGTTGGGTTCAGGGACGGAGCCAGAACAATTTCGATGAGGGGGCACAAGCTAAAAAAATTACTTATCAGTTTCAATACTATCATGATAACTTTGTAAAGATGACACTAAAAAAGGTAGATTATGTCGTATGCATTTCTCCATATAAATATTAGTAATCATTTCAAACTCATTTTTTATACATCTGACCAAGGGTGTCAAGGTTTTTTTAATGATATTTTGTATCCTTTTTCTTTATAAATTACGTGTGATATTAATCCGTCACTATATCATCCATTGTTTAATATATAATGGTGATATTATATATTGTCGTATTATATTTTATACTTGAAACCAATGATGGGTGTCATATATATTGTTGTATCATTAGCAACAATGCGATAACAACAGTTATTTGTTGTTATTATTCTAAATTTTATCTAACCATCACTATTTTTAGTTGAAAAATTAACGAATAGGCAATTTTTTGAAAAGTAACAATACATAAGCATCATTATATGGATTATTGCAATTGATATAGAAATAAATATGACATTTGTCGCTACTTTCAATAATAAAAAAATATTTTTTGAAAGAATTATATTGTCATTATATATAACAACATATAATATAGTTGCAATTTTTAGAAAAAATATCACATAAACACATTCTATTGTAGAGTGAGAAATAGTTGATTAATTTTGTATGATACACATTCTATTGTAGTGTGACAAATAATTGATTAATTTTGTAAGATTCTCTACATTTATGTGAATAATAATAAGATAATCATCGTATAATATCTATTACATGTTTATTTGTATAAGAAATCACTAATAAAAGTCGATACAGATAAAATATACTGGAATTTGGTGATAACTTAATGTTAATAGATATGTTATTTGAGTAAATAATCCAAAAGAAGGCATGTATTGTAGTTTTTATCTCCAAGAATCCTAAAATATGAGTACATATATACGTGAAAGACTATTTGATTTTTTTTAAAACCCCAAGATGCACCATGAGATGTATTATATTCTCTCCAAAAATTTAAGGGGGGCATGTGCCCCTCCATGCCCCCCATGGATCCATCCTTGGTTGGCTTCGTTGCTTTTGATGGTCTATGTGTCTTGATATTCAGAGTAACTTGTCTTTTGCATTGTTTGCATGTTTCTTCTTTGTAGATGTGGTCAGAATTTATGGTGAAACTATCACAAATTTCGCGGTATACTTGTAAGGATTTGTTATCATCAAAACTCTATTATAGTGAGTATGGACTTAAGTATACTAATAAACTTCCTCTTTTTTTGGTAATAAATATACAAATTTATAGGTGACCACTTTACTTCCCATTTTGACATAATAAAAAAATTGTTTGAATATTTTTCTTGATAAATGAATTTTCCTCCTTTCTTAAAGAATAAAACACCCCTATTTTCTTAAAACATATATCTCATCGATAGATTTTTTCTTTTTTTCAAAGTATTTTTTAATTTGACATCCAATACTCTCCTCTTTTATTATAATGCCAATAAATTATGATAATTAGAATAATAAGATGGAAAGAATGTAATATACAACCACGGGGGTAGCCTTTATGGATGTTGCCCTCTAGTGATTTGGCTTTCAGTTATCGTGGACTTCTTACATACTTCCACAATTGCATTATTTTTTTACTTGCAAGAATCATATAATATCCTTGATTTCTTAGGTCCAACAAGGTTAGCTTTGTGATTCGAAATCTATTTCGAGGAGCTGTGCCGTTCTCTCCTTTTGATTAGAAGAATGATCTTCGTGATGATATGTGATAAACTTAAATAAAATTCCAAAGATGGTAGTGTTTATGTAGATGTTGCCTTTTCCCTAGATTTTATTTTCATTTAGTGAAGTCAACAAGATAATCCATTAAGCTTTCTATTTTTTAATCATTCCTTTTTATTTCGGAGAGATTGTTGGGGTTTTTCTTTTCGTTGACATCCCTTTACGACATATGTTTTCATTTGATTTCTTCATAACAATGTTTTTTTCTATAGTATTTATGCAATTTTCTTTGCAAGTTTGTAATATTTCGTTAAAGAGAAATACACTATGGCGATGTTGACCCGTCATTAATTGAACCAACCGTCAACAGGAATAGTACTCGCTATACGCAATTCAATATCGCCCCAATAATATGAGGATCCGATATTGGGGTCACTACGTATACGACCTTACTCTTTCGAGAAGCAAAGAGCCCGATCCAGATGCGCTTGCATGCAGGAGCTGTCACTTCAGACAGGCGTCTCCTGCATACAATCCCTGACAACGGAACCCTTCGCCTTGACGGGAGACCATGGATGTCACTTATGTGATCCTCTATATCATATTCAAATTCTAATTAATCATTATGAATCATATTCTTTATGATTAATTCTTACAAAGGAAATAACATCTCTATTCATAATAGAGTGTTTTAATTTTAATTGGATTCCAATTAATCTAATCATATTAAAATAATGATCCAATTAATATCCAACAAACAATCTTTATTGTTACTTGAATTATGGTATTATCTCAAATACGTATTATTTCGAATTTTAATAATTAGAAATACATCGTGATTTTTTAAGCATTATACTAACCCTATCCACTGTCATGGCCAGTACCGACGAGAGTGGGACGGACCACATACGTTGCAACCCGCAACCCCAATGCTCTCCGACTAGACACCATATCCACCTCAGGAAAGGATAATGCAAAATAGATCACTTTGTACTTGAGATGATCATCGGTTCTTCAACCGAAATTATACTATATAATAATAATCAAAACAATTTTGATTAACATTATAATGAGATTTGCTAAACAAATCTCAAGTCCTATTCAAGCAACATGTTTGTTGGAATGTAGATCATGTAGATCATGTAACCAATTAGCGTTCTAGATCACATCTATTCAAATATTGGTTAAGGGCAATGTCATTTAAAGAAATAATTATCATAAAATATTTCTCAAATATTTATGCTCAATCATTCCATGAAATTAAACAATTTAATTTCACTAATTGATTAAATGACAATCACTTGGTTCTTGATTAGGAAAATATTTCCAGCAGTGATCCTCACTTACTAAAAGTACCATATCTCAATCAATTTAAATCCAAGCAAAGTAAGTTTCTAAAATTTGCTAACTTGATTTACAACAGAACCTAAGTGATTTGCACGCATTTCAAAGTGTTTCAAATCTGCAATTAACATCTTAGTTACGTCATGATTCGCAGTCCTCGAAACAGTGGATACATGTTCACTAAAATGAACATAACTTGAGCATACGGAATCCAAATCACGCAAACTCAGATCCTACGGTTTCCTTATTTAATGGGGAACAAAATTCAATTATTATTTTCATGTTTAAACAACTTAAACAGTGCCGAAAATAATATCAAAACAGAGATGCGAAAATGAAATGCAAGAAAACTTTCGCAAGCCCTAACGAACCCAAGTCGTCCTCGGTTTACGGATCGTATCCAAAACCACCAACCTAAGGCTCGTATATCACTTGAAGGATATGGTTAGATCTCAAGTGCATTACGGAAGCGTGAGCATCTTATCGAATACGACAAAGAACGACTAGTCGTACTAGTTGTTCTATGCAGCGGAAATTAAAATTTTTTTCATGTGACGAAACCACATGATCCAAGAACACTTTTCGGATCGTTTCGTCTAAACCACAAACAAGTATTAGGGTTACCTCTTGAAGCGTGGTTGTGATCGAGTCTCTAAACGAAGAGACCTCCTGTCTCAAGTCCGATCCGGCAGAGGAGACGCTTGCGAGCGCGGGGATGAACCGCGTGCTTCTCGCAATCCATGTTGATGATCCAATCGGTGGATCTCCTGGTCTCGACACACGAGATCCGACGTCTTCTTCACGAGCGAGGCGCACCGAAGGAGACGAAGATCCACGACCAAACGATCGGGCAGCATAACGACGATGCTGCAGCGATGGAGAACCTCTCTAGGACATCCATGGTGGGCGTTCACATGAGAGGGAGAGAGAGAGAGACTAAGCATGTGAAGAGAGAGAGAGAGAGAGACTTGTTGTCTCACTTGAGTGTTTGTGTAAAGAAGAGCAAAGGGTGCCCTTCTATTTATAATATTTTGGGATCCATGAATCTCAATCCATGGGAAACACAAATCCAATGGCTCTCATTGATTGTGTTTCTTTCAATGGCTAAGATTTTCTTGGTAAAAAACCAACAACAATTAATTTAATAAAAATCAAATATATATTAAATATAATTCGATTTTTATCAAATCAATCTCTTTTGGAGAAAATAGGAAGGAGACAATCCTATTTCCATAAGGAGGGTGGACGGCCACCACATTCCTTGTAGGAATTTTGGCCGTCCACTCTTCCCATATGGAAGGTGGATGTCTCTCTCCTATTTTATGATATTACAATATCTCATGATTCTCTCCAATATTTGCAACAATTTTTCTTGCAAATTATTTCACAAAAAATAAATCCAATTTATTTTGTGAAAATTGCAATCATACCATTAGAAATTTGTGAATCAAATTCACAACCTAAAATAAAATGTAAATTCCATTTTCAATTTAATGTCCAATGTGAATCCAATTCACATTAACATTTAATTATCAAATGTAAATTACAAATAGCTCTCTTATATATTATAAATCACATTTATAATATATATGACTAATATGGATATTGCTATCGACATTATTCATATCCATGATAATTAAATCACATTTAATCATCTTGGATCTCTATTATCTTGTGCCTAAATAATATGAATCACATTCACATTATTTACATCTTTGATAATTAAATCACATTCAATTATCTTGGATAACTTTCTTTATAATATGAATCAAATTCATATTACGCATGATAATTAAATCACATTTAATTATCCATTTTCTCAATGCTTGGATACATAATATCAACAGTGAAATTATCCTGAACTCTTTCAAGGATAATGCGCTTTCTCCGCGAATACTTGGAGACAAGGACAGGGCGATTGCATTGTTCCACGTATAGTGACTTGGATATTGAGATCATATCTCAAATCCAGATCGCGGGCCTCCCATAGATGTTTGATTAAATCAAGACCGCAAATCTAATCTTCTCATTGCATCTGAATCACATTCAGATCAATGTCCAACATTTTGGACTAAGATCAGATTACTTCTCTACTGAGAGGAGTCACTAAAATCCAGACCCGTTTCATCACTCCCTAGGAATGGAAGCGTCATGGTTATACAATCGTTTATGATCACATCACCTTCAGGTATTCCCAATACTTGTACATCCTGCATACTGGAAGACTCAGAATAAACCCGGAGTATTAGATCAACTTTATACAATCCACTTCAGGGTTTTATCAGTAAGTTTCTCATTCGATCATTGGGATTCAGTATCGCACATATACTTTCCAAAAGCATATATCATACCTAGGTCTTGATCATATACTATCCAAAAGTATATATCAAACCTACAAATTCAGTCAAGCTTCCAAAGCGAGACGACCGTGCTCGGAATTTCATTCTTCCCAATATCTCATGAGTGAGCTCATGTCTTCCGGTTCAATAACTGAACCTATATGATCCCTTTGAGAGATCATATTACTCATATGCCCTTATATGCACACCAGCGCGCCGGTGCATATACCTTGGTTAGGTCATCAACCTATTGGTCTGCCAAATGTACATACTCAAACATATAGTAACACATCTGACTTCGGTCAGAGGATGCATGCCTGTATCGTGACAGCATACGATATAGGACTTTGGTTATCTCGATCTCGTTAAGTCAACTCTTTGACCTAACTAGTCTGACACCTCCGAATCTCTATTCCTATGCAGAGGACCTGCATCAAGAGGTCGGTCTGATGTCAGCCTTTAGAGATAAAGATTGCCATCTCGAGATCATCTCTCAACAATCATTTGACGGTGCTTGATGAGTCCTCAATCTAACTCTTTAGATATTCATCCAAGCACCAGCCTCTATGATTCAACAGTTGAATCAACAGTTGTATGATCATCAAGATGGTCATGGTACAATAAGGGACCTATTATGCAAATTATTTATTCTTCATATCAGATCAGGGAATGGTATTTGCAATAACATTTATTGCATAATGGCTCGTCGTGGGCTCGCATGTCCACCAATCTCCTACTAGCCCAAAGAGCCACTAAAAGGCCAATCATTTAAGCCTACACTCATGTGATAATCATAGGCTATTTAGAAAATAACTAGGTAAGTTGATCAGTCACTCTGTTCCCGCGAGACTACACCAAGTCCTTTTACGGCACCTGCATATCCCCAGTAACAGTACTCGCATTTTATGCGAATGTTGCATCTCATGCAATCAATACTCAATTTTGTTAGTCATAGTGTCCTTGACACTACAGCTTAACAATTATCATAACCAATATTTACATAATCCTTATCAGAATACCCTTATTTCTGAAGATCTCTATCTCCAAAAGTATCTAGGGTTAAGACCCTTATAGATCACTATCTACAAGGTCTTAAACTTTTGAAGATAAGACTTTGAGATCACTATCTCAAAAATCTCGTCATCTATTTCGTTATTACTGCAATCAAATGCTTTATCTCTACAGTAGGATTAGTAACAGTTTACTACTCCCACTGCACGACAAACATCTGGTATTTGTACACATCTAGCATATACTCAGCTTCTCGTAACTAATGCACAAGTGCAAGTAGTTCTAGCATTCACTTCCTCAACTCTTTGAGGTACTATCCCCTTAGATAGATCAATACCATATCTTAAGGGATGGAAGCCTTTCTTGGATTTTTCCAGAAAATGGAATATGTCCAAGTGTACCATTAATGTGGCAGTCCCAATACCATCTTCTCTATGCTTCTGAACACCTTCAGAACTAAGATCCAAGAGGTATCCTAGAGATCATATCTCAAGTTATGGAACAACCAGATAATAAAACACTTATTATTATCCTTATATCATTTTAAATGATTAGGATATTATCTACATTTAGCACGATGAACACAAAGGCACTCCCACTAAGCTTCACATGGCTCATCCAGATTCTATCTGAAATCATAACATTTATAATTTCATCAAATCTTATGGTCTAACTACAAGAAGCTTATTTGAGTCCACAAATGGAGTTTCTTCAGCTTGCACACCTTGCTTTCCTCAACTATGAAGCCTTGGGGCTACTTCATGTGAATATCCTCAGAGAGGTATTCATAGAGGAATGCAATCTTGACTTACATCTTGAAGATACAATAGTCAAGTTGTGTAGCTAAGGTTAGCAATATTCTGATAATTTTAAGCATGGTCACCGAAGAGCAAGTCTCATCGCAAGCAATGTCTTCTCTTCTGGTGTGTAGCTCATGGTTACGAACCATGCTTTGAATGTCTCTACCTTCTCATCAGGTTCCCTTTATTTTGAAGATCCATTTACACCTTTACAGGTCTTACCCATATAGGTGGATCCTCGAGAGTCTATATACAACACTTGTATATGAAGTCTACATTAGACTTTTATTGCTAACATACATCTATCCATGCTATGATCTTCAGAAGCTTCATCACATGAAGTTCGATCATTGTCAGATTTCTCTGACACATGGAATCCCTCCTCAAACTCATTTGAAGAGGTTTTAGTGTTTCATCTTTAATCGTCCTTTTAGTTTCTAATTTCAGGAGCCTCATTATTTTTCAAGATTAAATGAGTTCCTACACGTCATTTTCATCTTGATTCTCAAGAGTCTCAACATCTAAGAATCACATTCTCAGAGATGAGATATTTTAAGAATCTTAAGGTCATAAAGTAGGTATCCAATACCATCCTTTATTTTCCTAATGAAGCATCACTCTCAAGTGCTAGATTCCATCATGCATGGAACCTTTTAAGGATATACATTGTAGTATCTACTACACATATATACCTGGAAACTAAGGGATAATTATGCTAAAAAATCATCATTGATAAGATCATGTCATACATGATCCAATTGTATCTCCCTATAACTCTATTGAGTTACGGTGTGTTAGGAGGGTTGAATAGAAATGATATTCATATCTCCATAAGGTATCCTTTGAATTCATCTAACAGGTACAGGCTACCTTGATTAGATCAAATTCATTTTATCTTCCTTCAAACTTTGGTTGTAAACCAAAATAATGAAATCTTTGAACATTTCAAAGGTTTCTTTAGATGAAGAGAAGAAATCTCATATCATACATAATCATCAATAGATATCACATATCCATAATGTTTACTATGATATAGATGATCCGCATACATTAATATGTGTGAGATCCTGAATACCTTGACATCTTACATCATTCCCAAAGAAGGGTGTATTGAACTTTTTACTTTGAATACAATATTCATAAGTATGTAAGTTTTGAAATTTTAGACATTCTAAAGTTTCATCTCTTACTAATCTATTGATCAAATCAATAGAATGTCCAAGGCTTGATGCTAGATCATTGTCAAATGATCTTCATCCTCCTATTGATCTTAAGGTTTAACTCCAGTATTTAGAAAAGTTAATGAACCATTCATTAATTTTCTAACCTAGTGGAGTCCATTAGATTTTAGATTACTATCTGAAATATCTCCATCATAACTCTTCATGATAGGTCCATTCCAGAATTCATGTTTATTTCCAACATTTAGAAACAAACAATGAGTGTATTCTAATGTCTAGGTCATAGAGACATTCTCTAAGACTAAGGGCTCTTCCACTGAAATTATGAAGTCTAGTGATGCAGTGGAAATTGTTGCAACAATTGCATCAAAAACCATGTGGATGACTATCAGACCTTTAAGATCAAATTTCTAATCTTCTAATACATGTACAACCAATTGCAAGTGTCATCAGAAGATTGAGATACAATTATAAGACTTTATCTTATCAAATAAGTAAGTCAATTTCAATGATTATATGTAGATTATTCTGATGCTCTATCCGAGTCCTTCTCTAAGGATTCTAGACAGACTTGATAGTCATACTATCAACACATCAACTTATTGCAGTATTGGCATTCATCCAACTCTTTGGATGTCATATGGAAGTCACAGAAGTATACCCAACTCTTTGACTATACTTTTCACTTGGGTCCAACCCATGCTTCCACTGCGCTCCCTTCATCTATAAGCAACCATTGCTTAAGACTAAGGATCTCTTATGTTAAATTCAGAAGAATTCAATGTAAGAACATTTCAACATTTATACATGCTTCATTAAATTCATACAATATGAATATTATGAAGCTTCATGAATGACTAGAGTATAGACAGTGGAATGATGACACTCATCATGTCTACATCCATCTAGACTCTTAAAACATTGGTTCAGGTAGGTATTCAAACAATTTGAATTCATCATCTCTTATAGAGCCACAAATCTACACGATGTAGAGAACCACGTCATTCATGATTAAATGTCAAGAGCACATATATATGTCAGAACATCTTCTTAGATTTTATAAGAATTAATTTACAATTGTGATCATCATCGACATGTCACTTCCAAAGTACATCCGATGAGATCAAGATTATAGAGACATACAAACCCTAGGGTTGTAGTCCTATTATCCATTTAATTTGCCATTCCTCGTTAGTATGAGAAGACTTGCATATTGCAACAACATACATTATGTGTCCAACTGCAAGCACAATATCTGGATCATGAGTCCAATCCATGATATTTTATCGGTTATCATTGAGTATAATATTCAGTGGGTTTAATGAAGGATTATCTGAAATAAGAAATTTGCATAAGTGTATATAATATACATACATATTTTACTTTGATTTAGGAATTTTTATATCAAAGTTGTCTTGCCTTGTCAACACTGAAAGTTCATTCCCTTAATCACTTTCAATGTAAGAGATATACTTACCATTATATCTCAACAAGATCTGGGATCTCGTTCCTTATCATTGTTACATCCCAATAATATGAGAATCTGCAACTCCGATAAAAAGAAGCGGGAACACATTCCTCGTTGCAAGTCCAACTTGCATTTCCCAATTCAGTCTTTAACACCCGGGCCCACCACCCCTAAGGCGATGTTGACCCGTCATTAATTTAACCAACCATCAACAAGAATAGTACTCGCTATACGCAATCCAATATTGCCCCAATAATATGAGGATCCGATATTGGGGTCGCTACGTATACGGCCTTACTCCTCCGAGAAGCAAAGAGTCCGATCCAGATGCGCTTGCATGCAGGAGCTGTCACTTCGGATAGGCGTCTCCTGCATACAATCCCTGGCGACGGAACCCTTTGCCTTGACGGGAGACCATGGATGTCACTTATGTGATCCTCCATAACATATTCAAATTCTAATTAATCATTATGAATCATATTCATTATGATTAATTCTTCCAAGGGAAATAACATCTCTATTCATAATAGAGCGTTTTAATTTTAATTGGATTCCAATTAATCTAATCATATTAAATTAATGATCCAATTAATATCCAATAAACAATCTTTATTTTTACTGGAATTATGGTATTATCTCAAATATGTATTATTTCAAATTTTAATAATTAGAAATACATCATGATTTCTTAATCAGTACCGACGAGAGTGGGACGGATCACATCTAATCAAATATTGGTTAAGGGCAATGTCATTTAAAGAAATAATTATCATAAAATATTTCTCAAATATTTACGCAAAATTATTCCAGGAAATTAAATAATTTAATTTCACTAATTGATTAAATGACAATCACTAGGTTCTTGATTAGGAAAGTATTTCCAGCAGTGATCCTCACTTACTAAAGATATCATATCTCAATCAATTTAAATCCAAATTAAGAAAAGTAAGTTTCTAAAGTTTGCTAACTTGATTTACAACAGAACTTAAGTTATTTGCATGCATTTCAAGGTGTTTAAAATCCGCAATTAACATCTTAATTACGTCATGATCCAAAGTCCTTGAAACAGTGGATACATGTTCACTAAAATGAACATAACTTGAGCATACGGAATCCAAATCACGCAAACTCAGATCCTACAGTTTCCTTATTTAATGGGTAACAAAATCCAATTATTATTTTCGTATTTAAATAATTTAAACAGTGACTAAAATAATATCAAAACAGAGATGCGAAAATGAAATGCAAGAAATCTTTCGCAAGCCCTAACAAACCCAAGTCGTCCTCGGTTTATGGATCGTATCCAAAACCATCAACCTAAGGCTCTGATACCACTTGAAGGATATGGTTATATCCTCAAGCGTATCACGGAAGCGTGAGCATCGTATCGAATATGGTGAAGAACGACTAGTCGTGCTAGTTGTTCTATGCAGCGGAAATTAAAATTTTTTTCATGTGACGAAACCACATGATCCAAGAACACTTCTCGGATCGTTTCATCTAAACCACAAACAAGTATTAGGATACCTCTTGAAGCGTGGTTGTGATCGAATCTCTAAACGAAGAGACCTCCTGTCTCAAGTTCGATCCGACGGAGGAGACGCTTGCGAGCGCGGGGATGAACCGCGTGCTTCTCGCAATCCATGTTGATGATCCAAGCGGTGGATCTCCTGATCTCAACACACAAGATCCGACGTATTCTTCACGAGCGAGGCGCACCGAAGGAGACGGAGATCCACGAGCAAACGTTCGGGCAGCATAACGACGGCGCTGCGGCGATGGAGAACCTCTCTAGGGCATCCATGGTGGACGGCCACATGAGAGGGAGAGAGGGAGAGAGAGACTATGTATGTGAAGAGAGAGAGAGAGAGAGAGAGAGAGAGAGAGAGAGACTTGTTGTCTCACTTGCTGTGTGTTTGTGTAAAGAAGAGCAAAGGGGTGCCCTTCTATTTATAATATTTTGGGATCCATGGATCTCAATCCATGGGCAACACAAATTCAATGGCTCTCATTGATTGTGTTTCTTTCAATGGCTAAGATTTTCTTAGTAAAAAACCAACAATAATTAATTTAATAAAAATCAAATATATATATATATATTAAATATAATTCAATTTATATCAAATCAATCTCCATTGGAGAAAGTAAGAAGGAGACAATCCTATTTCCATAAGGAGGGTGGACGGCCACCACATTCCTTATAGGAATTGTGGCCGTCCACTCTCCCCATATGGAAGGTGGATGTCTCTCTCCTATTTTATGAAATTACAATATCTCATGATTCTCTCCAATATTTGCAACAACTTTTGTTGCAAATTATTTCACAAAAAATAAATCCAATTTATTTTGTGAACATTGCAATCATGCCATTGGAAATTTGTGAATCACATTCACAACCCAAAATAAAATGTAAATTACATTTTCAATTTAATGTTCAATGTGAATCCAACTCACATTAACATTTAATTATCAAATGTAAATTACAAATAGCTCTCTCTATATATTATAAATCACATTTATAATATATATGACTAATATGGATATTGTTATCCACATTATCTTGGATCTCTATTGTCTTATACCTAAATAATATGAATCACATTCACATTATTTACATCTTTGATAATTAAATCACATTCAATTATCTTGGATAACTCTCTTTATAATATGAATCAAATTCATATTACTCGTGATAATTAAATTCCATTTAATTATCCATTTTCTCAATGCTTGGATACATAATATCAACAATGAAATTATCCTGAACCCTTTCAGGATAATGCGCTTTCTCCGCGAATACTTGGAGATAAGGACAGGGCGATTGCATTTTTCCACGTATAGTGACTTGGATATTGAGATCATATCTCAAATCCAGATCGTGGGCCTCAGATGGATGCTTAATTAAATCAAGACCGTAAATCTAATCTTCTCATTGCATCTGAATTACAATCAGATCAATGTCCAACATTTTGGACTAAGATCAGATTACTTCTCTTCTGAGAGGAGTCACTGAAATCCAGACCCGTTTCAGTACTCCCTAGGAATGGAAGCGTCATGGTTATACAATCGTTTATGATCACATCACCCTCAGGTATTCCCAATACCTGTACATCCTACGTACTGGAAGACTCAGAATAAACTCGAAGTACTAGATCAACTTTATATTGTCTACTTCAGGGTTTTATCAGTAAGTTTCTCATTCGATCATTGGGAGTCGGTATCGATCATATACTTTCCAAAAGCATATATCATACCTAGGTCTTGATCATACACTTTCCAAAAGTATATATCAAACCTACAAATTCAGTCAAGCTTCCAAAGCGAGAC
The DNA here is from genome assembly GCA_037367405.1 of Ottelia alismoides. Taxonomy (NCBI): domain Eukaryota; kingdom Viridiplantae; phylum Streptophyta; class Magnoliopsida; order Alismatales; family Hydrocharitaceae; genus Ottelia; species Ottelia alismoides. The sequence goes on along the minus strand of JAZKJV010004737.1, from coordinate 445,025 downwards.
GACCGTGCACGGAATTTGATTCTTCCCAATATCTCATGAGTGAGCTCATGTCTTCCAGTTCAGTAACTGAACCTGTATGATCCCTTTGAGAGATCATATTACTCATATGCTCTTATATGCACACCAGCGCGCCGGTGTATAGACCTTGGTTAAGTCATCAACCTATTGGTCTGCCAAATGTACATACTCAAACATATAGTAACACATCTGTCTCCGATCAGAGGATGCATGCCTGTATCGTGACAGCATACGATATAGGACTTTGGTTATCTCGATCTCGTTAAGTCAACTCTTTGACCTAAATAGTCTGACACCTCCGAATCTCTATTCCTATGCAGAGGACCTGCATCAAGAGGTCGGTCAGATATCAGCCTTTAGAGATAAGGATTGCCATCTCCTACTCAGGCTGGAGATCATCTTTCAACAATCATTTGACGGTGCTTGATGAGTCCTCAATCTAACTCTTTAGATATTCATCCAAGCACCAACCTCTATGATTCAACAGTTGAATCAACAGCTGTATGATCATCAAGATGGCCACGGTACATAACCTTAATTGTACTAAGGGACCTATTATGCAAATTATTTATTCTTCATATCAAATCAGGGAATGATATTTGCTATAACATTTATTGCATAATGGCTCGCTGTGGGCTCGCATGTCCAACAATTACCTTAGGTCCAATTTCTTGTATTGACTATACATATAAAAAAATCAGAAATGTTGATAAACTTACGGATTCCATGCAGCAGGTACAATCCACGTTAAGGTCCGATTCGTTTGGAGAATAATTACGGCCAATTTCTCATCTCGTGCGGTTCCAAGAGTATGACTATTCCCATCCACATGTCATTATTTCATATTATTTGCCTTATTCTATTTATTCCTATCTTTTCAGCTAAACAAAGAATAAACCCTTATTCCCCATCTTTGTTCCTGCTTATTCTCAAACTGAACACCCCCTCAAGATCGATCTTTAAAATATATTAATGAACAAAATAATTTAAGGAGCGGTATATCTAGAGATCAGACTGTATAATTATAATTTTTCAAAATGAATAATCGAGATGCTGTCAATCTGTTTTTCTCCCTAAAAAAAGTAATCAAGATTGCGCATTTACAGATTTGGAAATGCCAAACATGTCCCAAGTACATCCGTAGATACATCTGATTTTTTTATCAAGTTTTATGCACACTCATTCTTCCCCACCTCTAAAAGCTTAAAATTTTAATTGTGTCATCTTATTATGAAAATATTGTATAAATATCTAACCATGAATTTATTGTAATCATATTCGAATTTTTTTCTCAACTTTCATGTACTCATTCTTCCTCACAACCACCTTCTCTAAAAGCTTGTATTTTTAACTGTGTCCTTTTATTATGAAAATATTTTATAAATATCTAACCATAAATTTATTATAGCCAATGACACAGATAACTAAAACCTAATGGAAGGAAGGTCATAAGCCAAATTAGCGACACCAATCCTGAACCATATGAATACATCCCTAAGCAAACAAAAAGGCTAACATGAGCCATGTCGCATCAATATCTTTTCTGCATCACCGACATCAACGTTATCAGAGAAAGGCGCCTCATCAAGAATGAAGCGCAACACCCTGATCAACGTGTACAACGTCGCCCTAAGGCTCCCAAAGAGTGACAAACTCTAATAGCTTATATTCTTAATTGTACTAGAAAAAGTGACTTAAGGCAATAAATAATTTAATATTTCTTGACATATCTTCCGTAGTTAGATATATAACAATGAATATTACTCGTTACTTACTTCTTTAAATTCACAATGAATAATGGTATTCGTTGTTATATTTATCGCAGTGAATCATATAACAATGATTATTCGTTGACTTTTTCCAATCATTGCTAAATTTAGCAATGATTAGTGTGAATTTTAACGACTAATTCAATGGAAAACGCCGTTATATAGACCTTTAACAACGAATATAATATTCGTTGTTAATTACAAGTACAAAATATGATTTGACAACGAAATATATTCGTTATTATATCTTTAACATCAAAAGATATGGTAACAAATAATTTACATAAGATCCTGTTTTTTTGTAGTATGTGTCCTTTTATTACGAAAAAATAATAATAAATATCTAACCCCGAATTTGTTGTAACCAACGATATCGATAACTAAAAGCTCATGGAAGGAAGGTCATACACCAAAATAGTGACAACAAATGCGTACCATCCAAATACATGCATAAACAAACAAAAAGACTAACGTAAGCCATGCCACTTCAATATTTTCCTGCATCATCGACATCAACGTTATCAGAGCAAGACGCTACATCAAGGATGAAGTGCAACTCCCTGCCCAAAGTTTACAACGTCTCCCTATGGTTCCTCAAGAGTAACAAACTCTAAAAGTTTATATTCTTAACTGTACTACAAGAAAAGTGACCTAAGGTAATAAATATTTAATATACATTGTCATATTGTTCGTAGTTAACTATATAACAACAAATATTATTCGTTGATTACTTCTTTAAATTCACAACGAATAACGATACTCGTTATATTCGTCACAATGAATCATATAACAACGATTATTCGTTGAATTTTTCTTCTAATCATTGATAAATTTGATAACAATTACTGTGAATTTTAACGAATAATACAATGGAAAATTCGTCGTTATATGGACCGTTAACGATGAATATGACATTCGTTACTAATTACAAGTACAAAATATGATTTGACAATGAATTATATTCTTTTTTATATCTTTAACATCAAAAGACATGGCAACGAATATTTACCTTAGGTCTAGTTTTTTTGTAGTGTGTGTCCTTTTATTATGAAAAAAATTTAGGGTTTTATCAGTTGTGCCCCACCGATATATTTCGAGATTAGTTATGCCCCTCCCTTTTTGGGAATATCAGTTGTGCCCCCGACTTCTTGCCATTCTATCACTTGTGCCCATCCATTAGTTTAACCGTCAATGAGTTGACTTAACCATGATTTTTTCAAATCATAGTGCAGTTAAGAGGGGTATAATTATCCAAACTCCTTCTTCTTCTTCCTCCTCCATTTGTTCTTCTTCCATTCTCTTCATAATTTCTTTCTCTTAGTTACTCCCTCATGCATCCATCGAATCTCTAAAATTTTTGTATTTTCGTGAATATATCACTTATAACGGATGGAATGGTGAATTTTGTTGAGTTTTTTATGAATTTTCATGAATCAATTAGTTAAAAATTTATTTTAGCTTAACAAATACTGAAAGTCCTCCAGTTTCTGCTCTCTTGCTCCTTCTCCTCCATCGCATTCCTCTTTCATCCCTTCCTCTCCGGGTAGGGGGGCGACCTGGGGGCGACGAGAATAGCGGAAGGGGGGGCGTGGGGGCAGGGGGCAACTTGGGGTGAGGGGAGGAGTAATGTAGGGGGCGGCTCGAGCAGGGGGAGGGGAAGGTGCATAGGCACGGGGGCAGGGGGTGACCTAAGGGTGAGGGGAGGAGACAGGGCAGGGGGAGGTGTAGGGTGCGGCGAGAGCACGGGGAGGGGGAGCGCGGGGGGGGGGGGGGGGGGGGGGGGGGGGGCTGGAGATGGGGGAGTCGTGGGGGCGTGGGGGCAGGGGGGCGACAAGGGGGCGAGGGGAGGAGGCAGAGCAGGAGTAGGCACATGGGGAGGGGGAGGGGCGAGGGTGGCAGCAGCAGGGGGAGGGGGAAGCGCAGGGGCATGGGGGTGGCAGGGGCAGGAGGAGAAGCTCGGAGTAGGGGTTCCAACCTGGGGGCGAGGGTGGAGGCAGGAGCAAAGGGAGGTGCTCGGGTAGAGGGGAGGCAGTGCGAGGGCGGGGGAAGGAGGCTGGGGTAGGGGGAGGCACTCGCAGAGGGGAGGTAACGCGAGGGCGGTGGAAGGAGCTTGGGGCAGAGGGCTCACCTGGGGGAGGGGGAGGAGACATATAGGAGCAGGAGGTTGGAGAGGAGGAAGAGAATGGAGAAGGAGGAAGAAAGGATGGTAAATGATGTTTTCAGTCTTTATTTTAAATTTATTTCCCATTATGTCTCAAAGTTAACGTCTATTTGCATTAGGAATGAACTGCAACTAACCTGAGAGGCACAAGTGATAGAAATGCAAGAAGTTTGGGGGCACAACTGATATTTCCAAAAAGGGAGGGGTATAACTGAAATTGCAAGATCTCATAGGGGCACAACTAATAAAAATCCAAAAATTTATAAATATCTAATCCCGAATTTGATGTAGCTAACGACATCGATAACTAAAATCTCATGGAAGGAAGGTCATACACCAAAGTAGCAACAACAATCAGGGACCATCCGAATACATCTTTAAGCAAACAAAAGGAGCCATGTGATAAACGCAGATTTCACGAGAGCCTAAATTGGTGTCTCACACAAGGCGGAGACAACCGTCGCTGTGGCGACTCTCAAATGAAACCTGTATTTAATCAACAATTAACCCACACTAAAGATCAATAAATTAGAAATAATGTGGAGTTAAAATTTATTTTTAACTCTGCACAAAATGTATAGCAAGCAAGTATGCAGAGAGTTCGAACACAGGGAGCAAGCAGGGTAATTCAAGCAAATGTAAGCACAAGTGTGTGTGTAAAGTGATGTGTCTACGCTAAGCAAGCAAGCACTACAATTTTTGTGGGTTTTTAATTTTTAATTTTTTTTTTATTTTAATTTTTTTGTTTTGTATTTTGATTTTTAATTTTCTGATTTTTATAATTTTATATTTTATATTTTTCTTTTTCTTTTTCAATATTGGAAATTTAAAGACAATGGAATAAAAGACAAGATAGAATATTTATAAAGCTAAGTAAAAATTACCAAAAATTCAGAAACAAATTGTTTTTAGTCTTTTTAGGGTTTTTTACTATTTTTGTGATTTTTGGAAAATTTTCAAGGTGTTTTTGGTATTTTTAAATACTAAAATAAAGCAAAACAGTGCAAATAAGGCTGGCTGTGAATAAAATGAGATTTAAAAATAGCAACCAGTAGCTCAACATTTTCACACTATTTTTCAAATAAAAAGGACAAAATAAGGAACAAACAGAAACTGAGTTTTTGATTTTTGGAGTTTTCTACTATTTTATATATTTTTTTGAAGTTTTTGAGTGTTTTTAAATTTTTTAGTGTTTTTCTTTTGAGATTTTTAGTGATTTTTGGACTGACACTAAAATAGGATAAAATAGACACTAGGTGATTTTTTTGGAATTTTTGGAGGAGTTTTAATATTTTTTTTGGTATTTTCTAAACTAGACAGTGCACGAATAGCAAGTTTTTGATTTTTAATAAATATGAAGATAAGATAAAATCAAAAACTAAATATGTGGCGTGAAAGTACACATGTCCAGGAGCTAAACCCTATTTTTGGGGAATTTTTGGACTTAAAAAGATGGTCTAATTAATTCATGCAAAGATCCAAACATTCAACCAGCCTGGCAAGGACCATTTAGCAAATATACGAAAAGATGGGGATAGGGCTGCAAATTTGCCACAAAATTTGTGCTGAACAAAATAACTTTTAGACTACACACAAATAACCAAAACCCGCAAGGGAGAACTCGCAAAATTTCCAACCACGCGCGTGACTAGCACGCGCTTGGCAGGGACTTAAAGGCAATTATGCAAAACTGCGGGGGAGTCGAATATAATTATTACAAAGTTAATTAAACGGCAGATGAAAGCTTGAGTGCTAGTAATTAAATACAAAACGTGACGGGTAGAAATTGCAAAATACCCACGCCTTATCTCCTCGTGCGCGATCGAACGGCGGAGGGCCGCTCACTTATCCACGTGGCGCGCGCACAACGCACGATGACGGTTCGGCGCTGGTCGGCTGAGATTAGATCGCTCGAGGACGATCTGACGGTTGAGGCGTGACACGATCCAACGGCGGAGATCAGAACTGGGGTCGTTGCTCAATCGAACGGTGGAGGAGCGAGGTGGAAGAACAGGGAAGAACGCCGACGAGGCGAACTTCCCCGAGCTCGATCTCGCGTCTCCGGCGGTGAATGGGCTCCAAAATTGAGCTGTGGACTCCTAAGAGGTCGAGGAAGATGCTGGGGGTCTCAGGTACGTCGGAGGCGCTTTGGAATGCTGGCACGGAGGCGGCGGAGCTCGAAGCTCCAGGTAGCTCCGACGCACCTCGCAAAATGGCCCCCAGTGACTTTGACTGCGCGTTGACCTGCAAAAAGAGGTGAAAGGGTCCAGGGCAAACTGCCTGGACCCCGCGGAGGCGAAATGGAGGTCGGAGGTGGTCTGTGGACGGTGAAGAGATGTCGGCCGGAGGTGCGCTCCGGTGATGAGCGATGGGAGGTCGATTTGATCGATGGAATTCGGATTTTTTAGGGATTTTTGATACTGAAGCTAAGGGGAATAAATGACATAAAACGGAACGAAAATAATGGATGCCTCGAAGGTGGACTACCTGAGGAAGAAGAACCTCGACGCCGGTGGTCGGCGGAGGTGGCGGAGCCGCTACAGAGCCTCCTCGACTCGCCTGAAGGTGTGGATGCGGAGCTGTCACCTCCGTCTACACAAAGAGCGCTACAGGGAGGAGGATTAAAGGCTAAGGAGGGTTCAAAATTGGGCTTGAAGGTGGCGGGGTGTTTAAGTAGAAGATGATGGCGTCTCCTTCAAGCCAGACTCACGCGCGAATGATGGAGATATGGCTGGATCCGGATACATGGCGTGGGAGAGTGATGATCGGGGATGAAGTCCCAAGAAGAGATCGAGGCGTGAGGACGAACGGATCGAGCTCGAAAATTGGGGGAAATCGGGGAGAAATCAGCGTGTCAGAAATGGCAGGCCTCGGTCAGAGAGTTGACCGAGGTCAACTCTAGACCGCACCTGGTTGGTCCACGTGGACCAACCAGGAAATTCAGAGTAGAAATTATTTGAAAAATCAAAATAAAATAGTAAATGAATTTATTGATTTTAGGTTATAAAATTAAAAATGTTTATTATTTTATGAAGAATTTTTCTGTGATTTTTATTTATTTTTATGAGACGTATTTTTACAAGTTTGCATTTATGCCCTTTATATTGTATATATTTAAGTATTTTATTTTTATTTTGTGTCTTTTAATTTATTTATTTTTGCTTATTATTTTATAAAAACATAAAGTACTTTTATGTACATAAATATATTTTTATTTTATTTTTCTGATATGTTTTGTATATTTAATAGAATACAAGTATTATTTGTATAGGTATATGTATAGGCAGTATACCTATGTATCCTTTATACAAGTATTTTTATTTTGTGATTTCTTTGCATTTTTATTCTGGTTTTAATGTACATATATATTATAAGTAATATATACATAATTATAAAAATATAAACATGCAAGAATAATGAATAAAGAATAAATTGAATATTTTAATCTATACAAGCATACAATGAGGGTCCAAAAGTCAACTTTCAAACCGTAGCTCCGCCAAATGCGAAACCACCACCATTGGATAGATTATTTTATTCTATATACAATTAACGGTGAGTAGGCTGCATTTGGAGTTTTTATTTGTGAGATACAGGTCTGGGAAGTTGGCATTCTGGATTTTTATTCAGACCATAACTTTTTATCTGTACATTATTTTTCTGTGAAATCAATTTTGTATTTTTCTTTATTTTATTATCTACAACTTTCATGTACAAAGTTTCTTTATTTGATGTATAAAAAGTGGAACCAAAAATAGGTCCCAAAAAGAATAAAGAATGAATAAAATGTATAGGTATTTTATCTGTGTTCCTGACCTTATCTCCCCCTACTTTATTCCTTGTCGACCTATTCATCAAGATGCCTAGGTCTCGGGGTTTCGGGTCATAAAATATTTACAATATTTTATTCTTTTTCTTTTCTATATTTATTCTATAATTTTGGCCTTAATTACAGTAATTTATACACTGTTTAGATGCACATGCATGAATGCTAAGATGATGATTTTAATGCTATTTACAGGCATTTGCTAGGGTTTTTGGTGCCAAAATGATAGAATAAAGATGATGAAATGTGGATTCATCATCCCCCTATACTTTACCTTTGCTAGTCCCTAGCAAACACTTATGCAATAAGTGCAAAAAGAAAAGAAAGAAAAGAAAAAGAAGACAATTGGATAAAGTTTAATTATCAAACTTGTCTTCACAAAATCAAAGTTTGGAGCTTAAGTCGGACCTTTGGAATTTTAGTGCGGTCGGAACCTTAATGAGAACCAAGTTTGAAATCCAACAGTCCTTGAGAATCCCAAAACCCTGTCCAAGTCTCCTCAATAGTCAGGTCAGAAATACTTCAACTCATACGCAAACTCTTACGACTATGAGTCTGACTCGTACAGTGTAAGTGATATGTAGCTCCCCACCTCAGAAGTGACAAAGAAACAACCTCCCCAACCTGGTAACTCTAATGCCTCGGTCTAGCAACTCTTTCCTCGAGAAGCGGGGTATTCCCTTCTAAGTTCAAGTGCAACCGGCTCAAGAAGAGGGGGAAGAAGTATAGACTTTTGGGAGCTCAACCAGTGTAGCTAAGTCTCCCGCTGCAAGCTTCATGAGATGTAACGTGGATACCATAAGCTTTTGCTTTATTGGACTATACACACTCCGGTGGGGTTATTAAATTTTCAATCCGACCCACCACTTTTTTGGAGTTCTTTTGCATTTTTGCATTTTTTTTTCTCAAGGACTTCTGTACAGCATATCTACATGGTGCAGCATATATACAAGAAATTTCCTCTTGAGCCAGTAGACTATCCCTCTTTTGAAGCTTTATTGCAACCCACGGCTTCTGTCTTTAGCCTTCATCACTACTAGACCAAGTTGAGGTGCACTTCCTTCACTATAAGAAGAAGAGAGGTTCCGCCTAGAAGTACTACCCTCATATGCTACCCCAAGCTAACGGAAGCTGCCTCCTCACCACCTCATTCGTGGAGAGCTATGTGAAAGGTGCAGTTGTCCAAGTTAGGTCATTATCAACAAGAGTCATGCGTGTGCTCCGAAATACTCTACTTAGGCAGTCAAGAATCCATTGAACCAAGTCCCGTGATCCTCAAAGAATTAAGTCAACTAGACCTGAAGTACCTCAAACTCAGCTCCTATAAGGTTCCTGTTATTAGGTAGATTTTAAGGTCCAATCAAGCTCCAATCTCCAGATTTTACTTAGACTTGTTCAACTATCAAACTCAATCCGAAAAATGCTCATGCCATGCAATGCTATGCAGAAAATATTTTTGTGATGCAATTTTCAAAGATTTTGAACTTTTTATGGATTTTTGAAAAGATAATGATGATGCATGCAGATGCATTTTTTTGTATTTTTCAAAAAGATTTTTCGAAATGTTTTTGGATTTTAGTTTTGCAAATGTTTTTGGGATTTTTGAAAAGAAAAGGTTTTGGCTAAAAACTAGGTGAGAATATGTACACGGGAGTGCTTCTTATATATACAAGAAGTGGATTTTAAGAATTTACAAGGGTAAGTGATCAATTTTATACATATATATAGGTAGTGGATTTTGGTGTGATGTTAGTATTCCTCAAACTTATTTGACACAAGCTTTTCACACAATTTTTTTTTTTGAAAACTATAGTCCAAAATAGTTTTTACAAACATCTTTACAAACATGTACACACATTTGAAAATCATTTTGCAAAGGCTTTCAAAACAGTATATATAGGTTTTTCAAATATTTTTGCAACCATTTTTCAAACCATTTGCAAATCATTTTTCAAACATTTTATTTCACACAAAGAAAAGAAGTTTTACAAACCACACATTTTTACAAAGGTTGAAAACATGTAACACAATATTTTCACCTGATTTATTAATCAGTAAATACAAAAAGAATTTGAGGAATAACCACATCTTTTTATTAAGGATTTTAATGAATTTTAAAGAATTATTAGCTATATTTATTACGAAAGTACGAGTTATGGCTAAAGTATATACGTAGTATATACGACCCCCCTATACTTAGCTTGAGCTATGTCCTCATAGATCGGAGAGAAAAGAGAAGACATAACTCGTACTAAGTATAGGCAAGTCTAAAGAATGAATGAATCAATGAATGAGAAGTTGACCGTCCCCCCTATACTTAGGATCAAATAATCCTGAGTATAGCAGACTGTATACAACGCAGGGAGGGTCAAGGGTGGGAATGAACAGATCGTACTCAGATTGTCTCCCCCTATACTTAGGGTAAGATATCCCTAAGTATAGACAAGAAGAGGAGACAATGGAGAGGATCAAAGAATGGAGAAACTCGGGGTGCAGACCCCCCTATACTTAGGACAAAGTACGTCCTAAGTATGGAAAACTGTCTACAAGGGCGGCACCTTTTCGGTAGATGAAGAAGATATAAGAGGAAAAGAAGAAAAGAAGAAAATAAATCAGAAGATGGCAGAAGATAGAGAAGGATATACACGTCACTCCCCCTATACTTAGGGTAAAAGAAGCCCTAAATATAGGCAACAACAGGAGTGATGACACGGAACGAAGAAAGAACACTCAACTTATCTACCCCTCCTATACGTAGGACAAAGTACGTCCTAAGCAAGGCAAACACGAGAAATGGGTAGACAAGCAAAAACAGGAGATGGAAAGAGAGTTACGGGATAGAATCTATAACATAAATGGGTGATCATCAGAAGGTGGAAAGCTAACCTTCTTGCGGGACCGCTGAGGGATAGATCTGATATGGTGTATGTCGACATCGGGGTCCACAGTGGACGGAGGCCGATCAGGGTCGACACGGTGAAGGCCCTCAGTGGAATCAAAACGGAAAGGGACGAACTGATCAATGGAAGCAGTATGGCTGGGTTCTCCCTTGGTGGTCCTATGATGTGAAGGCACAGACGGGTGAGTGAAAGAAGTACGACTAGGTCCGGCCTTGGAAGTCTCGCCGATATCGAAGTGAAATGGGACAAACTCATCATCCTCGGAAGAAGTGTAATCGGAGTCGTCCTGCGAGTCCTCGTCCAGGTCAAAATCAAAAGGAACGAAATCATCAGTGGAAGTATACGAACTCAGATCGTCCTCAAGACTCTCACCTGAATCCTTGTCTTCAACAAGAGGTCTGAATTTATCAAAATAAATAGCAGCATCAAAACCGACCTCAATCATCTTGACCTGTGAAGGGCCAGGAACGGATTTATCAGTGGAAGTAGTCAAAACGGGTCCGTCCTGTCTAGTCTTACTCAAGTCATTTGTTGCCTTATGAGGTCTCTCAAAGTAATGGGCAACATCATAAACATCCTCAATTATCTTGGTATCTGCCCCCTGATCAAATGGTTCAATCACATAAATACTCTGGATTTCATCAACACATCGCCACACACCAGGAGGAGGATCAGTGAGGTCCATGCTTTCCGACTTCCTCCCCTTTCGGGGGATCCGTCGGGTCTCATCAGGGATCGCTAAGGAAGCATCTCTAGTAGCATCAGGTAGTTCACAGGCCTCAGTGTCAGCTATAATCGGTGAAGGTGCATCAGGTGCAGGTCTCTGGTCAACTGTGGGTGTGGTGATCAACACTTCGCTCTCATCAACAGGACGGAAGCGAATCTCTCCTGATCCATAGTCAATAACGACCCTCGCAGAGGCGAGGAATGGTCGTCCCAGGATGATTGGAGATGGCTCCCCTGTGGAGTTCTCCATGGGCAACACGACAAAATCAACATTGTGGCTCGTGCTCTGAATAGAAATAACGGCGTTTTCAAGGATACCCTTCGGCCTTTTGATTGATCCATCAGCAAACTGAACGATCATCCTGGTCTTCTTGAGAGGCCCTAAGTGAAGAGACTGTACCAGCGAGAAGGGTAATATGCTAATAGATGCACCGCCGTCTAAGAGAGTGCGATCACAAGTATGGTCAGAGATGGTGCAAGTGATGAAAGGTGTAGCTGTGTTCTTCTTCTTGGGAATGGGACGGTGTGTGATGGCGAGGGCAGTGGCCATGGTCAGAATGTGACGCTCAGATCTGCTCCTCCGCTTTCTCTTCTTGGGAAGAGGAGCAGATAATTGGGTCATGGCCTGCTGAAGTGGGGCACGGATAATCTCATGAATGGCAGCCACCACTTCGGGTTCAGATAACATTTTTTGAATTTTTGGACCTCCTCCATACAAGGAAGGAAGTCGGAATCAGCATATACACGAGGCATGCCAAGAGCAGTCTGTACAGCGGCATCCTCGGGGTCAAAGGTGGGACTGGATGTGACTGGGTGTGTGGTCCAGGGTTCTGGCAAGTGGACTCTCTCCTCAAAATCTTGATCAACCAAGTGTCTCCCGAAATCTTTTTGGATTTTTAAATTTTTCTCATTTTTTTGTATTTTTGGCGATTGCAAGCTCCCATGATTCTTCACAAGCAAAGATGTATCCTCGATGAAAAGAGCACTAGTCCGATATTCTCTCAAAGTGTCAAGATTTTCCTTCATCAAATTGATGTGCTCTAGCATTAGGTTCATGATAACACTCATGGAGGTCGTGGGAGGTGACTCCAACAGGTCAGACTCGGGTGGATGTGAAGGTAGAGGCGGATAATATACATGTGGGGATGGATGTGGGCAGAAGTCCGAGGTCTGAAACTGTGGCTGAGGCGGATATGTACAAAAATCAGAAAAACTAGGAGGATCCTCCTGATAAAAGGGAGGTGGACCGGCTGGAGGGTAGGAGGAATCCGCACAATCCGGATAAAAATCTCTCCAGGAATCCATCTCGAAACAAGAGAAATGATTCGGGGGAGCACGTCGGTCAAGTCAAGAGAGTGAAGAAGAAGGCGCAGGTGCGCAGAGATGATCTAGGACGCACACAAAATAATCACAGACAAAAATGAAACAACCAAACCCTCAATTCACCTACTCAACTCGGTGAAGACCACAAATGCGGTCTTTTTATCTTGTCTGTTTTAGAGTTTAGGTGAATAAGTCAAGAAGTTGCACAAACACTTAGGGGCTTAAAATGGGATTTGGGCACTAGCCTTAGTGTGTGCGCGAGCAATGTAAAACAAAGACAATGAGGGGATTACTCGCCCCAATACAAGATTTTTCTTTTTGGTCGATTTTATGGTCGAGTAATATTAGCAGTCCCAATTTTATTTGTTATCACTTTTTTTGGATTTTTAATGAAAATGCACGATCCTAACGGGGAGTCAATTCCTTTGAGCACCTAGGTTGGCAAAATCAGAGGGAGAGTCGGAAAAGCAATGCAAGCGGCAAATAATGATGGATGCTAAAGCGTAAATGCTCACCTTGCCTCCAGCACTCTACATGCAAGGATGCTCAGCAGAGTTGAAACCTATCTATATGCAAATGCAAGCCGATGAAATCGCCCTAAGTTCAGAAATTGCTATTATCGTGAAGAACCACAAGTCAGCCACTTATCTTTAACCTAAGAGTCCGGTCTTGGCTTACCCCTCCTCTTCTCGACACACTCGAGTTCAGGAGTAGCGCTTGATGGGGCTCGCTCACGGCACACGGGCTAAGAGATAAATGAACAGACTGTTTAAACTTTGACTAAGTCCAAACGCGGCTATAGGTACATGCAAGATATTAAGTGTTTGGCCTTAGTCTATCGCAAGCAATCCTAAAACTAGGGGCTCAATCACACAAAATAAGGAAAAAAAATCGGAAAACAAAATAAGAAAAAGGCGATGAAAACCGATGAAAAGCCGCGGTGAGCCCCCAAGTGAACAAACACTTGGAAATTGGGCCCGAAAGTCCAAGTCCGAATGTACCTGTATTATTACAAAGAATGGTCTCTCTCTCTCACTACGAATTACAAAATAAATACAATGCAAGAATATAAATGCTAAGAAGTTGTCTTGCAAAATCCTCCAAGTCCTTCGTGCTAAGCTAAAGCCGCTTCACGTGGGTGCCAAGGTGCTCCAAGAGGGGCTCCTCCCTCGATCCGCGTACCTCGCACGGAATCCAAACAAGGAGAGTGGTTAGACAATTCAAAAGATATATCAAAAATAAGGAAAATAAAACAAGCAGAAATAAAAGCCGCAAAGGTAGACAAATAGTCACAACACAAAGCAAAAACGAGAACTACGCGCTGTTGCTCCCCGGCAACGGCGCCATTTGATAAACGCAGATTTCACGAGAGCCTAAATTGGTGTCTCACACAAGGCGGAGACAACCGTCGCTGTGGCGACTCTCAAATGAAACCTGTATTTAATCAACAATTAACCCACACTAAAGATCAATAAATTAGAAATAATGTGGAGTTAAAATTTATTTTTAACTCTGCACAAAATGTATAGCAAGCAAGTATGCAGAGAGTTCGAACACAGGGAGCAAGCAGGGTAATTCAAGCAAATGTAAGCACAAGTGTGTGTGTGTAAAGTGATGTGTCTACGCTAAGCAAGCAAGCACTACAATTTTTGTGGGTTTTTAATTTTTAATTTTTTTTTATTTTAATTTTTTTGTTTTGTATTTTGATTTTTAATTTTCTGATTTTTATAATTTTATATTTTATATTTTTCTTTTTCTTTTTCAATATTGGAATTTAAAGACAATGGAATAAAAGACAAGATAGAATATTTATAAAGCTAAGTAAAAATTACCAAAAATTCAGAAACAAATTGTTTTTAGTCTTTTTAGGGTTTTTTACTGTTTTTGTGATTTTTGGAAAATTTTCAAGGTGCTTTGGTATTTTTAAATACTGAAATAAAGCAAAACAGTGCAAATAAGGCTGGCTGTGAATAAAATGAGATTTAAAAATAGCAACCAGTAGCTCAACATTTTCACACTATTTTTCAAATAAAAAGGACAAAATAAGGAACAAACAGAAACTGAGTTTTTGATTTTTGGAGTTTTCTACTATTTTATATATTTTTTTGAAGTTTTTGAGTGTTTTTAAATTTTTTAGTGTTTTTCTTTTGAGATTTTTAGTGATTTTTGGACTGACACTAAAATAGGATAAAATAGACACTAGGTGATTTTTTTGGAATTTTTGGAGGAGTTTTAATATTTTTTTTGGTATTTTCTAAACTAGACAGTGCACGAATAGCAAGTTTTTGATTTTTAATAAATATGAAGATAAGATAAAATCAAAAACTAAATATGTGGCGTGAAAGTACACATGTCCAGGAGCTAAACCCTATTTTTGGGGAATTTTTGGACTTAAAAAGATGGTCTAATTAATTCATGCAAAGATCCAAACATTCAACCAGCCTGGCAAGGACCATTTAGCAAATATACGAAAAGATGGGGACAGGGCTGCAAATTTGCCACAAAATTTGTGCTGAACAAAATAACTTTTAGACTACACACAAATAACCAAAACCCGCAAGGGAGAACTCGCAAAATTTCCAACCACGCGCGTGACTAGCACGCGCTTGGCAGGGACTTAAAGGCAATTATGCAAAACTGCGGGGGAGTCGAATATAATTATTACAAAGTTAATTAAACGGCAGATGAAAGCTTGAGTGCTAGTAATTAAATACAAAACGTGACTGGTAGAAATTGCAAAATACCCACGCCTTATCTCCTCGTGCGCGATCGAACGGCGGAGGGCCGCTCACTTATCCACGTGGCGCGCGCACAACGCACGATGACGGTTCGGCGCTGGTCGGCTGAGATTAGATCGCTCGAGGACGATCTGACGGTTGAGGCGTGACACGATCCAACGACGGAGATCAGAACTGGGGTCGTTGCTCAATCGAACGGTGGAGGAGCGAGGTGGAAGAACAGGGAAGAACGCCGGCGAGGCGAACTTCCCCGAGCTCGATCTCGCGTCTCTGGCGGTGAATGGGCTCCAAAATTGAGCTGTGGACTCCTGGGAGGTCGAGGAAGATGCTGGGGGTCTCAGGTACGTCGGAGGCGCTTTGGAATGCTGGCACGGAGGCGGCGGAGCTCGAAGCTCCAGGTAGCTCCGACGCACCTCGCAAAATGGCCCCCAGTGACTTTGACTGCGCGTTGACCTGCAAAAAGAGGTGAAAGGGTCCAGGGCAAACTGCCTGGACCCCGCGGAGGCGAAATGGAGGTCGGAGGTGGTCTGTGGACGGCGAAGAGATGTCGGCCGGAGGTGCGCTCCGGCGATGAGCGATGGGAGGTCGATTTGATCGATGGAAATCGGATTTTTTTAGGGATTTTTGATACTGAAGCTAAGGGGAATAAATGACATAAAACGGAACGAAAATAATGGATGCCTCGAAGGTGGACTACCTGAGGAAGAAGAACCTCGACGCCGGTGGTCGGCGGAGGTGGCGGAGCCGCTACAGAGCCTCCTCGACTCGCCTGAAGGTGTGGATGCGGAGCTGTCACCTCCGGCTACACAAAGAGCGCTACAGGGAGGAGGATTAAAGGCTAAGGAGGGTTCAAAATTGGGCTTGAAGGTGGCGGGGTGTTTAAGTAGAAGATGATGGCGTCTCCTTCAAGCCAGACTCACGCGCGAATGATGGAGATATGGCTGGATCCGGATACATGGCGTGGGAGAGTGATGATCGGGGATGAAGTCCCAAGAAGAGATCGAGGTGTGAGGACGAACGGATCGAGCTCGAAAATTGGGGGAAATCGGGGAGAAATCAGCGTGTCAGAAATGGCAGGCCTCGGTCAGAGAGTTGACCGAGGTCAACTCTAGACCGCACCTTGTTGGTCCACGTGGACCAACCAGGAAATTCAGAGTAGAAATTATTTGAAAAATCAAAATAAAATAGTAAATGAATTTATTGATTTTAGGTTATAAAATTAAAAATGTTTATTATTTTATGAAGAATTTTTCTGTGATTTTTATTTATTTTTATGAGACGTATTTTTACAAGTTTGCATTTATGCCCTTTATATTGTATATATTTAAGTATTTTATTTTTATTTTGTGTCTTTTAATTTATTTATTTTTGCTTATTATTTTATAAAAACATAAAGTACTTTTATGTACATAAATATATTTTTATTTTATTTTTCTGATATGTTTTGTATATTTAATAGAATACAAGTATTATTTGTATAGGTATATGTATAGGCAGTATACCTATGTATCCTTTATACAAGTATTTTTATTTTGTGATTTCTTTGCATTTTTATTCTGGTTTTAATGTACATATATATTATAAGTAATATATACATAATTATAAAAATATAAACATGCAAGAATAATGAATAAAGAATAAATTGAATATTTTAATCTATACAAGCATACAATGAGGGTCCAAAAGTCAACTTTCAAACCGTAGCTCCGCCAAATGCGAAACCATCACCATTGGATAGATTATTTTATTCTATATACAATTAAAGGTGAGTAGGCTGCATTTGGAGTTTTTATTTGTGAGATACAGGTCTGGGAAGTTGGCATTCTGGATTTTTATTCAGACCATAACTTTTTATCTGTACATTATTTTTCTGTGAAATCAATTTTGTATTTTTCTTTATTTTATTATCTACAACTTTCATGTACAAAGTTTCTTTATTTGATGTATAAAAAGTGGAACCAAAAATAGGTCCCAAAAAGAATAAAGAATGAATAAAATGTATAGGTATTTTATCTGTGTTCCTGACCTTATCTCCCCCTACTTTATTCCTTGTCGACCTATTCATCAAGATGCCTAGGTCTCGGGGTTTCGGGTCATAAAATATTTACAATATTTTATTCTTTTTCTTTTCTATATTTATTCTATAATTTTGGCCTTAATTACAGTAATTTATACACTGTTTAGATGCACATGCATGAATACTAAGATGATGATTTTAATGCTATTTATAGGCATTTGCTAGGGTTTTTGGTGCCAAAATGATAGAATAAAGATGATGAAATGTGGATTCATCACCATGTCACTTCAATAATTTTTTGCATGATCGGCATCAACATTATCAAACTAACGTGTACAATGTCGCCACAAGAAAAGTGCCACATCAAGGATGAAGCGCAATGCTCTGACTAACGTGTACAATGTCGCCCTAAGGCTCCTCAAGAGTGACAAACTCTAAAAGCTTATATTCTTAACTGTACTACAAGAAAAGTGACATAAGACAACAAATAATTTAATATTCATTGTCATATATTTCGTAGTTAAATATATAACTACGAATATTACTCGTTGCTTACTTCTTTAAATTCACGACGAATAATGGTATTCGTTGTTATATTCGTCGTAATTAATCATATAACAACAATTATTCGTTATTTTTCTTCTAATCATTACTAAATTTGGCAACGATAGTGTGATGGAAAATTCATCGTTGTATGGACCTTTAATGACGAATATGACATTCGTTGCTAATTACAAGTACAAAATATGATTTGACAGCGAATTATATTCGTTGTCATAACTTGAACATCAAAAGATATGACAATGAATAATTTACCTTAGGTCCAGTTTTATTGTAGTACGTGTCCTTTTATTATGAAAAGAATTTATAAATATTTAACCTCGAATTTATTGTAGCCAATGACACTGATAACTAAAAGCTCATGGAAGGAAGGTCATGCACCAAAACTACAACTATAATCACGAACCATTCAAGTACAACCTTAAACAAACAGAATGGACCATGAGTCATTCTACATCAACATTTTTTCTGTGTCACCCACATCAACGTAATCAGAGCAAGACATCACTATTTGAATATGTCAACTGACCTCGCGCTCAAGTCATCGTCGGCAGTTGCGCGAGCTGGCGGGTGCGCGAAGGCCGAGTCTCATGCGAGACTCATGCAAATCAAGCATGGGTGGAGTGGAGCGGACTATGCGAGGGACACAACACGCCCTATAAATACACCATTAGTTGGAGGGGAAAAGCGCTACGTACCTCGCATAGGGAGCCCCCTCCCAAAAACCATATCTCATCCTCTCTCTCATGTTTGGAAGTTGCTCGTCGCCGACGTCGTTAGCAGTCTTCACTGGTATCAGAGCTTCACATTCGATCTTGTGCATCCGTGCATTAATGCAACTCCGCTCGCTGTCGTGCGCGCGATAATCGCCGACCATCCATTCGAAACGGTGGCTGCCCCTCTCTCGCGATAGAACAAAACCCTAAAGGGTCTCCAGGTTCTCTTTTATTTTATTTTTGGGTGCCCGTATTTTTTTAGCTTTGTCCTTTATATGTTATTGGTATTTGATTCCTCGTGCCTTTTAATAAAGCCGGTGATAAAGCCAGCGAATTCTCCCATTCTTTTCAGAATTGTTATGCATGGTATCAAACTAGTCAATTGATTAATTTTTTTTCATAAATGCCACTCACCGCACATGTCCTTCTCTCATGAAAAGGACAATTCTAAAAAGTGTACAACATAGAACATTTGAGAATATCATCGGTTGTGCAAATTACTCCAGTAGGTACATATATAAAAAAATTTACTAGCCCCACGTGATTGTTCCCTTAAGAAGTCTTTTTATATACTAAATAGATTCATGGCTTATTAAGGGTTAGTTTTTTTTCTTGTATTGATGAAACATATTGATTAGATTAATCATTTTTTATAAGTTTTAAAAAAAAGATTATTAGTTTTGTAAAAAAAATGGGTGGACTTTGGTGTATCAATTTTTTTATTTTGTTATTATTGCTCTGGTATTTATTCATTAAATTGGAATAAAGATCTGTTTGTAAAATACATGTTCTTTTTTCTATTTTTTAAATTCATTGAAAAGTGACCGAGAATTGACAAGTTTTTCTTATTGCTTAGCGTTTTATAAGTTTAAGAAGTTTTTGCTAAAAAACTTTTTATCATTAATGTATTTATTGCTAAAAGTTAACACCTTTTTACTGGTTGAATTAAAGTGGCCTTTTAAGAGGTTTCATTTTTTTAATCGTATCAAAGTTATTAAGAACCTCATTAATTACATTAAGTAGAATAACCTATTTCTTAAACCATTTATTATTTCTCATTAAAATTATTTAATCTCATTCCAATCTTATATTTATTTCATTAGATCCAAAATGACAAGCAAGACAATTGCCGCTGAGCTGGGAAAAAATGAGTATCTTAACGATACTAATTATCAGTTATGGAGTAGAAATATCTACTATGGCATGTTGCACAATAGCATACACTCCATCATAGACAAGTCTGACCCAACTTTATCTGAAAATCCAACTATGGAGAAAATTAGGTCCTGCGAACAGTGGGAGAAAATAGATAATAGGGCTAGGAGCTTCATACTGACCCACATGGATTTGAACCTGATTCATGTTTTTGAAATCTGCGAATCAGCTTACGGGCTTTGGACTACGGTCTAGGAGAAATATCACTTCAAGTCAGAAGTGAGCGTCCAACTTCTTCTACAGAAGTACAGCTCACGTAAAATGAAGAAATATGAAAGCGTCCTCGAGCACGTGAACAAGATGATCATGATGGCCAAGGATCTAACAGTTGCTGATTGCACGATTCCAGAGAGAATGCGGATCACAATCATTTTAGGAAGTCTCCCACCGTCATTCGACATGGTTTCCACATATCTCATGATGAATGGTAACATTAATCCTATGACGGACCTACCTGCACAACTGCTAATTGAGCAGGACCTCTCTAAGTAAAGATCGAAAGCCTCTATGAATGGAAAAGGGGTGCTTTGGATTGGGAGTAAGTACGAGGTGGCTTCAAAGGGTAGAAGGACAAAGGAAAGAGCGATGCCCACCTCCAATCAAATGATTCGTCATGGTAGAGGAGAAAAACGACGAACGGACCGTTTGCGAGCTTTGAATCAATGCCTCCAGAAGCAAGGAGTATGCCCGCATGTTCCGATGAGAACACCAAAAAAATCGGAGTCCGCTCTGCCGACCGAAATCTACTTTAGAAATCCTCTACTGAGATCTTTGAGGTCGAGGAAGAAGAAGAAGCAAATGCCATGCATGCGAAGAAAATGTTGGGTCCTTCCAAGGTGAATTTCAAGGGAAAGAGTGAGAAATACCCACATGGAGCTTGCTATGGTTGCAATAAATATGATAATTTCAAGGTCAATTGTCCCAACAAGAAGAAGCTAGAAAATTATAAAATGCTTGAAAATAAAGGTAAGAAGAAAATAGACTTCACGACTGTCATGGAATGCAACTTTATCGAGTGATAGATGGTGGATCGACTCTGGAGCAACCGGACACATCGCGAAGACAAAGGAGGGTCTGGTGGAATTTAAGGAACTGAGAAAAGGAGAATAGAGGATCTTCATGGGGAACAACACCTACTTGGATGTGGAAGGTGTTGGGATACACAGACTTACCTGAAGGATAGTGTTATGGTACTGAATGATGTACTATATGCCTCAAGGATACGTCGGAACCTGATCTCTATACTAGTGATGCTCAAGATGGATATCGAAGTTCGGTTTTATAATAAGCGTGTATTCATAGGTAAGAATAAGAGGGTCTATGCGATGGGAAAGTTTGTGCCCAGGCATGACCTGTTATGTCTTCCTGTAATAAACTGTAGTAAATCAATGAATGTCTCTTCTAAGTATTCTTTGTTCTGTTTGTCTGAAAATGACTTGTGCCACATGAAACTAGGTCATCCAAAAAATTCTAAAAAGGATTAAATGATGAAGGCAAATATGTTGCCTAAGATCACGGGTGTAAGGACATTGCCCTGCAAACACTATCTGAGCGGTGCGTCGGGCGAAGGAGGCTTCTCGCGGCGGGGCTCTGCTCATGAAGTGAGCTACGAGCCTCCAAGCATCTACTCTAACTCCAAAACTACTCTCCAGGTTGTTGTTACTCACCTGAAGGTGGATAAGAAGTAATGACAGCATGAGGGACGAGATGCTGAGCTCGGGAGGTAGAGGAGACATTTTAAGGGGATCCTACGATTCCTGAAAGATTGGAGTGGCGCTCGAAACCCTAGGGTGATCTGGTTGTGCCTAGAGATCCGCAAGGATCATGAATCTTACTAATCTAATTGGGTGCATGAATCGAGGAAAAAGGAGGTCAGGTTCAACCGAGAAAAGTCGGAGAAACCAACTCCGGCGAACGAAAGTCGGGTCGACCCAGCTGAGGGAGAAGGTTGACTGGAGTTAACATTCTGACGTGGATGAATCGAAATTCAAGATTTACAAAATCAAATAATATTAAATATAAATTAATAAATGTTTTTAAATAAAAATAAAAAATAAAAATGTTTATTATTTTACAACTTATTTTTTGCAATTTTTTATTATTTTTATAAATTAATTTATTATGGTATATACAGTATGTAGCATTATGTAGAGTTACAATATACCTATATATTATATAATGTATTTCTCAACCAAAATTTGGTCAACAGTTACTAGGTTCGATCCATTCAGACATATGTAGACCATTGAGCGTCAACACACATAAAAATAAGGAATACTTTATAACATTCACCGTGACTACTCGAAGTTCCCCTATGTCTATCTCTTAGGAAGAAATTCGGAAGCACTTGAAACATTTAAGAGATATAAGACGGAAGTAGAGATAAGATTGGGAAAACCAATCAAGACCCTTAGGATAGATAGATGTGGGGAATATACCTCAAAGGAGTTTGAGGATTACTGTATTCAAGCAGGCATTCGTAGGCAGACTACAATGCCTTACACACCACGGTAGAATGGTGTAGCATAAAGAAAGTGTCGAATTTTGATGAATGAAGTAAGGTGTATGCTTTCACAAACAAGAATCTCCAAGAAATTATAGGGAGAGGAAGTGTTGACTGCGAACTACATACAGAATAGGATTCCCACCAAGTCCGTATAATCAATGTCGTATGAAATATGGAATGGAAGAAAGCCCGAGTTGGGCCATCTCTGTAAATGGGGATGTGTTGCACATGTTCTGCTATCGAGTCAGCTTAGGGACAAGCTAGACTTCAGGACATTAAAGTGCAAGGTTATTAGATATAATGAGAATTCTAAAGGATATAGGTTCTTCCATAAAACTAAAGGTTTGATCAAAAGATGTGATGCTACTTTCTTGAAATTCATCAAGAAAAGGAGCATGATGTAGAGGAATTACCAAATCTTGACCAACAGATATAGTGTCGCCCTAAAGCTCCTAAAGAGTGACAAAAGGTCGGGTCCCTATGGGGAAAGAAAGAGGCATAGGGTTACAATGGTACTACGACGAATACACCATGAAAGGCAAGCAGCCTGAGGTGCACTACAGGATACATCCGTGGTATTGTAGAATGACAAAAGTCTTCCACAACTAATTGATAATTATCACACTAGTATAAAGTGATCATATACACCTTAGGGAACATGGTCCAATTATGCTTCACACTTCTGCCCATATGTTAAGCTTATGGGCATAAATGATGTTACAAAGGGTAGAACTGTGAATTTTGTGAATTTTATAAGAATATAGGGGGGTACCACCGGTATTACAAAAAAGGAAAAGACATATCTAATATTGCTGGCATTAAAAGGTGCACAAGTGATAAAAATTCAAGAAAATCATATTTGGATAATTACCCATCAACCTTTTTTGTTAAAAAATTTACAAAACCATTATAAATTTAGCGGTGATTTAGAAGGAAAAGGCCATCAGAAACCCCTTATCATATGATTTGTTGCTCGGACTATAACATTGAAGGATATTCATTGTGACTTGAAAGAGTCAATAATGGAAAATATTCATTATTATGCAGATTTTTACATATTGTCTTGATATACATTGTTTGCAAGTTGGAAAGTTTTTTATTTTGATGGAGAAAAACTAATATTTATGTTAGAATCCCTTAACATCGAAATAAGAGACAAGCGGGCAACAAGTTGCACTGCTAGTTCTTTTTTAATTGCAAAATCAATCCTTTTAACACTACATCCATAAACTTAGGAACCATAACATTATTGTTGATGATCAATATAAATATTAAGTTTTTGTTTCATAACAGATGTATTATCCATTGATGAAATTAATTTTTGTCAAAATATTCTCAGATAAAAACACAAAGACCTATAGACCAAGTTATTTCTAATTTTCACTTGTATGAGAATGAAAACGACATTCCTATTTTATTACTTATGAGGTAATTTGATAAAAAAAGTTATGTGATATATTTTTTTTGTATTGTAGTTGTCATATATGTTAATTGATTTTACCACGTCAGTAAATACCGTGATTTATAGTCTATTCCCACTCCCAGACTGTCCGACTTTGTTAACCACGTTTGAAAAATCAACCACACAAACCCTGTAAACTTTGTAAATTACCTTCTCGACTTTTGGAATAATATAATTCCTCCCTCAACCCCTTAAACTTGCTAACTCTTACTCTGTGAACCTTGCGGTTAATCTCTTTGAAGCTCGCGGGGGTTCTTGAGATAATTTATGAGGTCGATGGGGTAATTGCGTTGTGCAAAAGGTCGTAGAGGAATTTTAACAAGTTTCTAAAGTTCGATAAAAGTCCCAAAATCAGACACCAATTTTCTTTAGTATATTAGAATAAAACATGTACCTGATTTTTTTGAGCTAGCAGACAAAATACCATTATCAACAAAAAAACAAAATTCGAACCCATTTAAATGGTCTAGTAGTTAGAGTAGTCGGCTCCCACTCCAATGAGGAGGGTTCCAACACCACACTCCCCCTTTAACTAGAAAAAATGATAAAAGTCACAAATACGCCCCCTTTAATTAAAAAAAGTGATAAATCCACAAATAAGTACATCAATGGAGGTTTTACCTCCTAAACATGAATTTAATAGACCGAGATCCGAAGCTCTAAAATAAAATATAAAGATCCTAAAAGAGGAGAAATGGGCCATAAAGATCCCAATAAAATAGAGGAGATTCCACAACCATAAGCATAAAAAAGAGAGCAAATTACACAATAGTTCCTCAATTATACACCAGATTTTAATGTCGTACTCGAACTTTAAAAGTTAACAATGTAATACCCGATCTTTAAAAGGTAACAATGTCATACATGATCGTTAAGATTTGTCGTAATCTAGCCCTTGATTACAAAATTTAGTTGATCATTTTGTTACCTTTTAAAGTTCATGTATGCCATTGAAATTGATTATATGGTTTAGGAACTTTTGTGTACTCTAGACGAAACATGATCAACCACCGTCACTTTCTTCTCAATCGAAGATTCATCAAATTGATCTTTTTCGGAAAGACCAATGCGGAGTCTTCATCTAGCATCCTCTAGATTCCATGCACAATATCGTCCTGGATAACTACCAACTCTAGCTAGTTCGTGGCTGAGACAATATTCGAAGGACGACACAAAAGCCACATGCTTGGAAGATTTTGACATATCTGTATCCGATCCGTCACCGTATCTGTTTTATACAGATTTTGACATCTGTATCCGTATCCGTTTTTAAAATGGACACGGATATGGATATCGTTTTGATATCCGCAAACATTCGTATCCGTATCCGTATATCCGTTTTCGTATATAGTCATAGATTTATTTTTAATCCTATATAACATAATTCTCTACCTCCTTTTACCATATTTATATAATTTTATGATACAAACACATTTAGTAAATTAATATCCTATGTTTTCCATCCAATTCTTATATATTTAAGTCGATTGTATAGAGTATTTCTAACATTACTTGTGTGCGATCAGTATCCGTTTTACATATGTATCCGTTTTTTAAGGATACAGTAAGATAGTTTTAATATCCGTCAGTATCCGTATCCACATCCGTATTCGTACTAAAAACCAGATAAGGATATGATAATAACAATATCCGTATCCGTATCCATATCCCTATCCGACCGTTTGCATCCCTACTGACACGACCCAATTCGATGCACAACCCAATTTTGCTGATCCAGACTCGAGCCCGAGTCACAATGGTGGGCCTTGAAATTGACCCATTTAAGATGTATAACTACCCGAACCGCAGACCGACGTCGCGAGGCAACGCATTAAGGCGGGAGAATCTGAGCGGCGGAGGATCTTCCCGCACATCTCTCTTACACCCAATCGGATTAGGAGTGTTCTCAGTCCTAATCACCACCACACACACGTTGTCCTCTTCTATATAAGAATATAAACGATCCAAATGCCACGGTGATATAACTAAGCTCAGGGGCGGAGGTTGGTCTGCTGCAATGGCGGAACTTCTTGCGAAGACGGACGTAGATAACACAATCGCGATGCTCTTCGATGTAAGACCTTTTCCTGTTTCTCTATATTTTGCAGTGCAGGTTCCCTGTTCTAAGGGTTTGATCGTTCTTTTACATTTTGATTCCGTGATTACTCGTAATTTTTTATCCGCAATCCATTGAACACCTCCTTCAGAAGTTTATTTGTGATTGCATGATCCAAGAACCGGTTATGGGGGGATTGAATGGAATTATAATGCACTTTGATCTCCTGTGATCCAAGAACCTGTTATGGGGGTCTCTTACATTGTTTCTGTGCGCGTACAGGTCATCAACGATTTGAATGAACAAAATAGTCAACTGATAGAAGTAAATCAGAATTTAATCCAGACCCTAGAAAGCGCCATCAAAGAAAGAGATGAAGCAAGATATGAATTGCAACGCTTAAGCTACCACGGCTTTCCCGTTGCAAGCATTGAACAACAACAACACGTTCTCTACACATCAAGATCGGGCTCAAGTCCCAGTTCATCGACACCCACAGCCGCCAATGCCACCATACCGCAAGAAAATCACATCCTACTGCCTGAAAGCAGACCCTTCTTGAATGCTGGGGATAATGTGGGGATGATGACTTCTGATCCAAGACCATGGAACATTGACATGTTGCCCACAGGGGGAGTTTTTCCAGAAAATGGGATGTTCCTGGATGCAGTGCTGAAAGCTGCAGAGAAGTGGGGAAAAGGTTCTTTGTAGCAGGCTATTTCCTACTACGAGTACAATGGGATATATATGATGGCTTGAGCAAGATCTTTGCAGGTTTTAGTATGGCTTCATAATCTTGGTTATGCGAACTGCATCTCATTATGTATTTCTGCTTTTGACCTTAAAAACGGTTACCTCTGCATTTTCGAAAATTTTTGTATCTTGAGGCTGTTTGGAATGCGAGAGGCATACCTTATACATTAATAACAGATATTCTCGTTTCTTTACGTACCTTTGTGGAAAAGCTTGCTTATCATGTGCTCTCTTGATTTTAGTTTGCGACTTAACTGTAATTTGGAATTGATATATGTAGAGCCGCTTTTGCTTATAGCCTTGTTGTAATGTCTTAAGGTGGTGTATAACGCCTCCCCGCTTAGGTTTCTAGCTAATTATCGAGGAAAACGGTAATGTCAACTTAGGTTAGTGCCCGATTTAACCCACTGACAACTACTCAAAAACATTAAGCTCAAGTTATCAAGTAATGTTCCAACACTTTTGTAACCCACTACTATACTTTCCAAGTTTTAGATGTTGGAATATATTTGGGGTGTTATACCTCCCCAACTTATACACGCAACATCCTCGTTGCAGTGCACCCATCACTTATTTCAAATAATAATCGCGGTTGAATGCACTGAATACCGTTTTCCTCCTTTCTCTTTGTAGGGATGGCTCCGCCTATCAGTTAACCCCTCCACTATTAGAAGGAACCTACTTTAATATCATTTGCAACGATCCCAGCTTTGGTCCCCGAGGAAAACTTGTGTTGGCAACTTCTTGGGCTTTGGTCTGAATGACCTGAATGGATCTTGGGTATTTAAGGATTGAGTTTTAAATATATATTTTTTAATAATACAAAAAGTGATAAAAATGATGGGAAATTTTCATGTTAACTATCTCTTTTATCATTATTTCGTACTTTTTTATTTGGATATAAAACTACACATTACTTTCTTATCTAAAATAATTTTTACTTATTTTAGAAATAATATTAAAATCAAAATGCTATGGATACAAAATTCATATTTAAATATAAGTAATGAATAACATTAGCATACTTTTTATTTTATGCGGTAGATAAAATTAATCATTTATTTGTCAAATAAAAGATATGCTAAAAGATATTTCAAAAAATAACTTAAAATTAATGTTACTTATTTTAATATTTGGATATTTTAATTTTAGACAGGATATTTTACTAATAGAAAACTTAAAAAAAACTAACCACGCAGCATAGCACGAGTATATTTGCTAGTTATTATATTAAAAGGGATATTTACACCCATAACCCTGAGTAATCTTGTAATTACCCCAGGAACCCTCGATAATCACGAATTACATCCAGAACCCTGAGTAATGGTTAACCTTTACATGACATAACCCCGTGTCAACTTCCATCTTATTTCTCCGTTAAATCTAATGGAAATAGTCAATTTTGCCCTTCCAAACCCATCATATTTACAACATGATGCCATTCATCAAAACTGTAACGGAAAAAGTCAATTTTAACCTTCCAAACCCATTATATTTACATCATGATGCCATTCATGAAACAAAATAAACTCCCCGCCCGCTTGCCGGCAAAGCCTCCAGTCCGAGCTCCCCACCACCGTCCGTGAGCTCCCTTTTCCTCCCGCCGGTCGCCCGCAAGCTCCCCCCTCCTCCCGTCGGTCGCCCGCAAACTCTAGCACCCCTTCCCAGTGTGCTTGCACCCAGCTTGATACCCGACCGCTCGACCCCGCCACACCCCATCCCCATCCCCCTCGCCCGCACTGCCACACCCCCCTGACAAGCCCCAGGTTGCTCGTGCCACACCTCGCCTGGGAACCCATCCCCCTCGCCCGCACCGCCTCCTCAGTTCGCACGCAGGTCGTCCGTGCTCCGCCTCGCCAAGAAACTCAACCCCCCTGGCAAGCCCCCGGTTGCCCGCGCCCTGCTTTCCTGGGCACCCATCCCCCTCTCCCGCACAGCCTCCACCCTACCCCCTACCCGACAAGCCTCAGTTCACTCGCGCTCCGCCTCTGGGAACCCATGCCCCTCGCCCCCCCCCCCCCTTCCTCGACAAGCCCTAGGTCATCCGTGCCCCGCCTAGCCTCCTGACAAACCCCAGGTACCCCGCGCCCTGCCTCTGGGAACCCATTCTCCTCGCCCCAGGTCACCCCATCTCGCCTGGGAACCCATCTCCCTCGTCCGCAAACACCCTCCCCCCCTCCCCGACAAGCCCCAGGTCGGTCGGGAACCTTGCCCGCTCCGCCCCCTCCCCTGCAATTTCTTGTTCCAGGTCGAGCCCACCTTCTCTTGTTCTTTTTTATTATTATTTTCGATTAATCTCAACCGTTAAATCACATATTGGTTAGATTAACTCAGAGAACTGGTTGAGTTAATGAAGTAAATTAACGGAGGGTTATGGGAGTAAAATGGAGCAATTATTCGAGGTCTTGAATGTAATTCATGATTATCGAGGGTTCATGGGTAATTACGAGATTACTCAGGATTATGGGTGTAAATATCCCATATTAAAACCTACCCAAATTGTATATCTGAAACCTTGATCATAACTAGGCCACATATCCAACATACACTAAATCATAATACAAATATTTTAAGGAATTTCATTGTTAGTTCGAATATTTAAATGGCATTTTATATTTCAATCGAATGATATTTAATAAAAGCTAAAATACTTACCATATATTATTTTTAAACTACGTATACCCCACAATCAGACTTCCTTTTTTTAGGCAAACATATTGACCAATTTTCTTTTTCACATCAATAATCAAGAAGTAAATGAATTAATTTTGAATCTTCTTTAGGTTTCATGCACTTAGATTTTATTGATTTAACAATTCAACATAGTAACCCTTTTGATAAATGTAGATTATAATTTGAATCTTATTGTGTATAGATACAATTGAGCTTGAGTTTACGATATAATAAAATTAACTTATGTCAACAAATTTATATGTTTCATGTCTAGCATTATATAACAAAATACAACTTTATGCGAATTTAAAGAATAAATAATGACTTTACAACCAGTAATACTTGTCGTTAACAAAAGATACAGAAATGAATAATTTGTTATGCTTTGCCACGTGTTAATTTTATTGTGGTAGAGGAATTATCGATGTTAATCTTTCATGACATTGTGACATTTGTAACGGTTCCATTGTGGAATCTTAAACTATATTTTAAATCAATCAATATAACACTCGAATATCAAACATAATTATCATATATTTAAACACAATTTTCTTTGATTTTGTTGACTTTAAGATGTATTTATTTGTGATAAATTTAATGTCTTTTATACTATATTTTATTTTTCGCATATTATCGACACAACTACACGATTTGAATTTTTAAAATAATAGAACTACGAATAAATAAAGCACGATACTATAATATATTATGCATACATCAATATCAAACTTCTAAAACAACGTATACTGTACACATAAAAAATCAGAAACGTTGATAAAACTTATGGATTTCACGCAGCAGGTACGATCCACATTAAGGTCAGATTCGTTTGGAGAATAATTACGGTCAATTTCTGATCCCGTGCGGTTCTCAAGAGTATGATTATTCACATCCACATGCCATTATTTCATATTAGGGAAAGGATCGAGTGATGTTGTAGCAGACTCTGTTGCAACTCACGGATGCATGCCACGTAGCAGCAAATGATCCAACGGCTTGAAAAACACTCCCATCCAACCCCCTTCTCTCCCGACAACCTCCTTCCCAATCCCTTGACGCCCATCCCCCTTGCCATGCATCCTCATCACCATGCCTCTCGCCCCCGCCTCTCTCCGCTCGCCACCACTCTCTCCCTCCGACCCCGAGCCCCCTCTTGCCCCCGACCCTCTCCCCCGACCTCAAGCCCTCTCGCCCTCGGCTGTCGCTGCCTCGTCACCACCTTCTCCCCCGACCCCGAGCCCTTTCGCCCCCGCCTCTCGCTGTATCGTCGCCACCCTCTCCCCCGACCCCGAGCCCTCTCGCCACTAGAGCTCTCTCACCGACCCCAAGCCGCTCGCCAGAGCCCGTCCTTCCTCAACCCGGTCGCCGTCAGACGTGCCCTCTCTGTAATGCAAGAAGCTTACCAAATTCTGCAAGGATTGAACAGGAAAGGTTATTGACAGAGAGGTCTATACTTACATGAACATGATCACTCTTATAGTTCATCGATTGGCCTTTAGAGATCACTTTCACAGTCTTTTGGTACATGATTTTTCGGAGATTATTAAATCTCGAGAACACCTTAATAGATATTTGATAGTAGGTGTTGCTTATCCTTTCTGTATCCATCATGGAACTCACATCGGTAAACGAATGTGTTAGTGTCCCTACAAAATTGTTGTGAGAAACATCAACAACCTAAAGAAAAGGAGATCTCCACAACTGTGCAGGAATTTCCCCAGAGAGCATATTTGATCGTGCCCTAAGGTATGAAAGGCCCTCCATAATGGAAGACGGAATCTCGCCCCTGAGTTTGTTGTCACCAAGGTTAAGAACAGAATCGAAACCACTAGAACAGTAATCTATAAACACTAATCTATAACACCACTAAAACAGTAATCTATAAACACTAATCTATAACACTAGAACATAATTCCAAGAACAATAATCTATAAACACAAAACTATGTTGAAGTACCACTAGAATAGAATTCCAAGAACAGTAATCTTTAAATACAAAAACTCAAAAACATGAAGAAAACACAAGCAACAAATCGGAACCAACACAGTCGTATCGTGACAGTGAGATGGCCACTGATGAATCCGTGATTCATCACTCTAAAAGTTGAAAATAGAGCTTTGTTCCCGAGTAATTAGCTGCATATTTCCACTTATAATGTATAATTAGCATTCATGTATGAGTAAATAATATCTGCATTTTAGCATTCATATTTGCATTAAATAGGAAGCTCATTTCACTTCTAAATATTCACATGTATACTCATCATATTTCATCTATTTGTATGTATTTTATACTAACTCCGAATCCAACAAAATCAACTCCATAATGTATATATTATTAACATTAATCAAAAAAATATCAAAAAAATATTAACTTGTAAAATTAACCAATAAAACCCCATTCCAAGTTTGAAACTAGGAGCCTTAAAATGCACATATCTCTCTCATACAGTGTCTGATTTAGGTCTACTCACTTAAAGTAATATACATTTAGAGAACTTCAAAACAAGACCAATTTCATTAAAATCAGAGTTCGTATGTAATTTGGGTTTCGGGCCCCTTTTGTACAATGTACATATTGACCGTTTTACCCCTGTATTTTATCCTTTTATTATCTTCATTATTAAAAATCCAAAAAAATAGATTAAGTTGCAAATATTCTTTTCATATTTTCTCTATTTTTATTTTTATCTTATTTAAAAATGACAAAAAAATTGTAAAAGATAAAAATGTGGTATTTTATACCTATAAGGTACCACCCAAAAACACATTTTGTATAGATGATTTCATTTGATTTTCGATCCTTCATAAAAATTGTAGATCTCGTCGAGACGAGCAATTTTTGTGTTGACCACTTTTTGATATAATCTTCTTTGTTATTTCTTTTTTATTTTTATTTACATTTAAGTTTTGAATTTTCTAGGAGCGACATGTGACCGCTCCTGGAGCTGCCACATGTCACCCTTTTTTATTATTTTCATATTTATTTTATTATTTTGAGATTTATTATTATTATTATTTATTGCTATTTTAATCATTTTTAGTATCCTGCTATATTATTTTATTATATATATTAATCCCCCTTTTACCTCTTCTCCCCTTACTTGTCTTCCACTTCGAGCCAATAACTCCCCATTTTCTCCACTTTCTCCATCTCTTTTCCAACTCCCTCCTCCTCTTTATAATCTCATCCCCTCCTCCATTGTTCATCATCCACCGTTTTCGAGAGAAGTGAGGTCGAGCCCCTTCAACCTTCAGGTGACAGCTGTAGGAGACGAGTCGAGCGACGACAACCTCAAGGCGAGATTCGCGGTTAATCTCCGCGTAGTGAGCCGCCAGCCAAGCTCACGGAGATTTACGATTTTCGATCGTCAAATCGGATCAAGGCCACGATAACGGAAGCCGCACACCGTGGCTCCACTTTAGGCGAATCACAGGTAAGCAACCCCTCTTCTTGTCCTTATCATTTATTTTTATCTAACAATTTTCTTCCTTATTTATCATCACATCGCCACACCACAATCACGTCACTACAATTTCACCATCATTTTATTCAAACATTCACAATCACAACCACCACAATCATCCATATCACCCCCTTCTTTTCATGGTTCCATTTCATGTTTACAAAACATAAAAAAAATGCAAAAAAACAAAAAAATCAATCCAGAAGGAGCCTCCGCCCCTGAGCAGTGTCGTCGCGCCGACCGCTGCGCCGACATCGCTGTCATCGTTGACCAACGCAAGCATGCGCCCTCGCGGCGCACTCCAGTTCCAGCCCGCTCACGACCGCCGAGGAGCAGCACTGCCACTGCCCTCGTGCCGGACCCACCTCCGTCTGAAGTCGCCCCTCCTGCCAACCGTGCGTACCTCCTCCCTTCGGCCACCACTCTGCGCTGCCCTCATGGTCGCGCGAGGCGCAGTGCCGTCACCCGCTCCACGCGCCAACTTTGCCAGCCCCCTGGTCGTACGCCGCCTCCCCGCGAGTACTCTGCCCTCCCAGGTCGCCTGCGGCCCACCAAAAACCGCCACGCACCGCCCCCCACGCGACCACACCCCTCGCGGTCGTGCGTTGACGCCGCCGCCGCGAAGTCCCCTCGCTTTTGCGCCCCTCCGCAGCCAGTCGCGCGACCAATCGTGCCATCGGACCAGCCGAGCCACTGCCGACTGCGCGGTCCCTCCTCTCCGCGCAGCAGTGCCCGCCCATGCCTCTGCCCGCATAGCGGCCGCGCACAGCTGCCCCCTCGCCGCGGTACGCCTCGCCGTCGCACGACACGCCGTCACCGCTCCCTCGTGCGGCTGCCGCCGCCACGTCTCGCCCTTTGCCTGCTCCTGTCCTAGCTTGTGTGAGAAGGAAAGGTGAAAGTCTTTTATTTATTTTGTAAAATTGCATAGTCCATCTTTTAAGTTTCATTATTTGCAGAAGTGCCCCTGTGCACAATGGAAGTTAGTTTGTTTCAATTTTGTATTGCAAAGATACCCCTAGCTTTGAGCGTTATTTTGGACATTATTTTTGCATCAATTTTTAATATGAAAATAGCATCTGTTTGACATATTAATTCTAAACATTTTGTTTATTTATTTATATTTTTGTGAGTATTACATAAGTTACTAAAAATCAGAGATTGAAAATCAAAGATATTTTGCCCATTTAAGCTCTGAAATTCGCACAGCCATATTTATTACTCTAAAAATTGTGAAAATATTGTGAATGATGCCTCTAAGTGTTCTTTAATTACTATCCAAATTTCATCCAATTCGAAGTTATCTTGTGCATAAAATAAATTATATAGTGATTTCTCTAATTGATTTTTAATTAATTACACGAATAAGATTTTTGAGAAGTTTCAAGTCTCTTCGATTCCTTATTAAACTATCTATTTGAGATAAATAGCTCTCTGGATAATTTGATTTTATGGAGTTATTAGGAATTAAAGACTCACAATCATTGTGTTTTCAGTAAAAAAAGTCATAAAAAATCATATAGTGTCAAAAAATTCTAAACAAATTAGTATAGCTTAATTTCATCATGTTTATATTCTAGTAAATTTTTCATAATTTTTGCATGTCATTTGCATGAAAAATTACATAAACCCCCAAAAAGGTTTGCATTTTTCATTTGATCATCTTAAACCCAAAAATTACAAAAAAATACATTTGCATTTATCATTGGATTAGGTTTACAGGAAAAATATAACTTGGCCAATTTGGACTAATTTCATATTCAAATTAATTTTGGCTAAGTCGCTTATTTTCTTATTAACCTAATTCATCCGCATTTGTGCATTAGCATTTTTATTGCATAAAAAATACCAAAAAAATCACCTGGAAAACCGTAATCTGATATATCTAATCTGATCCTGAGTTGTTCCTTTGCCTCCTTGAGTCGACCTTGGGGCTTGCCCAGGCTAAACAAACATAAAACCGTACGTTCATTCATTCGACGATTCATCTATTTGTGCGGTTATTTTCTATCTATCCGGATTTATCCGATTGCAACGAAATAGCCGATTAGACAACATTTAATAGGGTTGATTTGCGGTTCATCAAATGGCGTCGTTGCCAGGGAGGCAAACATCTTAAGATAACTTTAGAAAAATAAGCTTTACGTTTTCCATTCACTCAGATAGTCTGACCCCCAAGCCGCATCGTAATTATCCATTTCTTCTTTAATTATTTTTCTGACCATTTCTGTATATATCTCTCTATGACATAATTTTTATCTTTTTATGCGAGGGCCCGGTGGACTTGGAGCGGCTTTCTTAAAGTCGATGCATCTCGAAGTGCATCGGAGGCCGACGATTCATGGATCAAGTTGGTTGTTGAGACGCCAAAAAGATTTTTCTTAACTTGTAAAAAAAAGTGTCTACATTTATAGCGGTTCCTGTTTGGGTTCTCGCGTGTGTAAAAATAGTGGAACCGTGTCCCGTCTACTGTGTGGGTTGAATTTTAGAATAGGCTTGCACTAGCAGATCCTCGAGTCACTCTAGGATTTGCTTGTTCTCGTAATTTTTAGGATCACACATCACTTAAAAGACGCACTTAGACCGCAGATCTAGTTAAACATAATCTGTTCTTCACTCGCTAATAGAACTGCCTGTCTAGGAGCGGCTTTTCATCGATTGCATTCATTTAGTGTAAAATTTCAATTCAGTACTGCATCCCGTATTGTAGAGAGCTGGAGGCACTGTAAGTCTTCTTACTCAAGCATTCATCATCGTTTCTCGATTGCATCAGCTTTTTCCGATTCTCTCTCTCTCATTTTTCTAACCTAGGATAAAGGAATTGGGACTGGACGGTAGACGTGATTGCTTGTGTGTATTAATATCAGTGACAACTAATCTTTAAAATCGGGACTGCTTATTGAATTGGACCCAAAAAAATTTAACTGCGATTAACCCTTGTTTGCGGGAGAGTAATGCCGACCTTGTTTTCAGACTGAGGGTACTTGAGTGTGTGTGAACACCTTAAGGTAGAGCCCAAATCCCCGCCTTCCATATCACGTACCAACCGATCCTAGCAAATATCACGAGTTGAATATTTTTAGATTCATTGACTAGTACCAAGTAGCCTCCGCTTGTTCACAGGTAGTCAGGAGTGAACCAGTGGTACTTCGCGACAAGTTGCTAATAACCCTTCGGGGCGAAGTTCTAGCCTTGTCTGCCTCCGCCTGCTTGCAGGTAGATAGGGGAATGGTCTTTGAATCCATCAACTTGGGATAGGAGCAAAGAAAGGAAGGACGCAGGTATCATAGGCGACAGGTGAAACTGGGGAGACGCATCCGACTTTTTAGCCGACTCCCCTATAGGCCACGTAACCTTTGCTACTTGTCTGAAGATTCACATTTAAAATCAACCAGACTAATCTGACTCGGTTTCAGCTCCTTCACCGTGTTGAGTGTGAACTCAGGGTTTGCTCTTGCGTCTCTCTTTGTACATGTCTGTGTGTGTTATCCTGTATAATTGCACATTTTCTACCTCAACCTACTTACATTCATCATTTCCTCTTCAAGATGTTAGGATATTGGTCCCCATACCCTGTGACCTCTGGTCATTCCTCCTCGATCATATACCGTTCATCTTCTCCTTCTCCTTCTTCCATGTATCCTCTGCCATCTGAGGGGCTGCGGACCTACCCTCTTAGTGTGTCTAATTTGACTATTCGTTGCAATCGGATAGATCCGTGTCGATCAAAAATAACCGCACGAATCGATTAATCGTCAATTGAATTTAATATGCGGTTTTATGTTTATTTAGCCTGGGCAAGCCCCAGGGTCGACTCAAGGAGGTAAAGGAACAACTTACGATCAAGTTAGTTGAATTAGATTGTGGTTTTTCAAGTGATTTTTTTAGTTTTTTTATGCGATAAAAATGCCAATGCGCAAATGGGGATAAATTAGGTTACTAAGAAAATAAGCGACTTAGCCAAATTTAATTTTAATGTCAAATTAATTCAAATCGGCCAAATGATATTTTTCCTAAGAACCTAATCCAATGATTAATGCAAAATGGATTTTTTTGGAATTTTTGGGTCTAAAATGCATAAATGAAAAATGCAAACTTTTTGGGGGGTTTTATGCAATTTTTCGTGCAAATGATATGCGAAAATTATGAAAAATTTACTGGAAGATAAATGTAATGAAATTAAGATATAATAATATTTTCGGAATTTTCTACACTTTATGATTTTTTATGAATTTTTACTGAAAACAGAGTGATTGTGGGTATTTAATTCCTAATAAATCCAGAAATCAAATCATCCAGAGAATGAATTATCTCAAATCGATATTTCAATAAGTAATAAAGGAGAGAAATTTCTTAAAAATCTTATTCTTGGATTTAATTAAAAATCAATTACAAAAATCATCCTATAATTTATTTTATGCAGAAGACAACTCCTAATTGGATGAAATTTGGACTGTAATTAAAACACAATTAAAGGAATCATTTAAAATTTTTTCACAATTTTTGGAGCAATAAATGAACAAGTGCGAATTTCAGAGCTTAAATGGATAAAATATCACTGATTTTCA
Organism: Ottelia alismoides; assembly: GCA_037367405.1. Lineage (NCBI taxonomy): Eukaryota > Viridiplantae > Streptophyta > Magnoliopsida > Alismatales > Hydrocharitaceae > Ottelia > Ottelia alismoides. The sequence continues at coordinate 407,574 of JAZKJV010004737.1, read as the reverse complement.
ATCTCTAATTTTTAATAAATAACGTGTTGCTCACAAAAATGTAAATAGATAGTCAGGAGATAAAAAATTACTTGCTCTACAACATGCTATTTTTTGGTTAAAAATGACGCAAAAATATTATCCAAATTAACACTTAATGCTAGGGGTGTCAATGCAATACTGAAATTGAAATTTAAAATGCAATCTATGCATAAGGACTATTGTGCAAATTAAGACACTCTATTATCAAAACATGCAAAAGTTCCAATAAAATAAAAATAAAAAGATGAACCCACCCTTTCGTCTAGGGCATACACGATTTGGGGGTGAATGCGGCTATGGCGGCGACACGCCAGGTGGCGGCTGGCGGAGATACGGGGAGGCGTAGGAGAGGTGCTACAGCGGCGTGCTGAGCGCGTGGCCTTCGCGGAGGCGGCTGGCGGGCTGAAGCGAGGCGAGACGGTCGCGCGTCGCCAACGCAAGCGGGGCGCGACCGTGGGGTGGAGGTGGCGGAACCCGCGGAGGAGGGGCGGCGCCAGCGGCGAGGGCGGAGCAGGAGGGACGCTTGGGCGTTGGCATCGGCGGGCGGAGATGTGGCCAGGGGCCGCGCGCGAAGGGTGAAGTACGCGCGGGCGGAGATGTGGCCAGCGGCCGCGCGCGAAGGCTGAAGTGCGCGCGGATGACGGTCAGTGGCGGTCGGGCGGCAGGGGAAGGTCTGTTGGCAGCGAGGGGCACGCCGGAGCAAGGTGGCGTGCGGTGAGGCGGCGGCCTGGGATGGAGGGCACGCGGCCTGGAGGTCAGCGGTGCTGGGCCGCGGCTGAGCGGAGTTGGGGAGGGGGGGCTGCGGCAGTGGCTGAGCGGTTCATGGAGGGCAGCGAAGCAGCCGCGCTAGGGGGCGTACAACGGCTGGGTGCACGCGTGCGGAGGGGCTTCGCGGAGGAGGGCGCTGACGGTTGGTCGCGCGACTGCGACCGGCGAGGAGGCGTTATAGTGGAGGGCTGGAGAGGCGGTGGCGGCCAGCACCGCGCGGCGGCGCAGCGGCTGGTGACGTGGAGACGGGGGGTGGCGGCAGTTGCTTCTCCTGTTCTCCTTTTTTTATTTTTTTGTAATTTTCTTTTGTTGTAACAGTAAATAAAATGTAATGAAGGGAAAAAATGTGTTTGTGGTGATGTGATGGATTTGAAGATGTTTGGGTGAGGGTGATTTTTGTATGATGATTTGTATGTGATGTATTGTGAAAAATGAGGTGATAAAGACTACGATGTGGTTATCAAAAAGGAAAAATTGTTAGATAAAAAATAATGTAGAAGACAAAGATAGAGAAATTACCTGTGTTGTTCGTCGGATTGTGGAGCCGCGTCATGCGGCTTCCGGTTGTGGCCTCGATCCGATTCAACAAAAAATCGGAGAAGCTTTGCGATCTTGACGGGAAGTTCGCTACGCGGAGATTAGCCGTGGATCTCACCTGCAGGTTGTCGTCGCTCAACGTTTAAGGGGGAGTTGTCACCTCACGGATTAAACGGGGCTCGAACCTCTCTCACTTGTAGAATGGCGGATGAAGAACAATGGAGGAGGGGATGAGAATATAAAGGAAGATGAGAGGGAAGTTGGAGAGAATGGAGTGGTGGAGAGAGTGGAGAAGATGTGGCTTGGAGTGGAAGCCAAGTAAAGGAGAAGAGGTAAAAGTGGAATAAAATATATAATTAATAAAATAATATAGTAGGCTACTAAAACTAATTAAAATAACAATAAAAATAAATTCGAAAATAATAAGATAAATCCGGTTAATAAAATAATAAAAAATGGGGTGACACGTGGCGGCTCCAAGAGTTGCCACATGTCACTCCTAGAAAATTCAAAAATTAAATATAAATAAAATTAAAAAGAAATAACAAAATAGATTAAATCAAAAAGTGGTCAACACGAAAGTTGCTCGTCTCGACGAGATCTACAACTTTTGTGAAGGGCTGAAAATCAAAGGAAGTTATATGTACAAAATGTATTTTTGTGCGGTACCTTATAGGTATAAAATATCGCATTTTATCTTGTGTATTTTTTTGTCATTTTTCAATAAGAGAAAATCAAAATAAAAATAGAGAAAATATGAGAAGAATATTTAAAATTTAATCTATTTTTTTGGATTTTTAATAATGAAGAGAATAAAAGGATAAAATACAGGGGTAAAACGGTCTTTATGTACAATGTACAAAAGGGGCCCAAAACCCAAGTTTTGCATACAAACTCCAATTTTAATGAAATTGGTCTTGTTTTGAAGGTCTCTGAATGTATATTAATTTAAAAGTGAGTAGACCTAATTCGGAGGCTGGATGAGAGAGATATGCACATTTTAAGGTTCATGGTTTCAAACTTGGATTGGGGTTTTATTGGGTAATTTTGCAAGTCAGTATTTTTTGGATATTTTTCTTTAATTAGTGTTAGTTATATGTACACAATAGAGTTAGTTTTACTGGATTTAGAGTTAGTATAAAATATATACAAATAAGGTATTTTATCTAATATACAGGTGAATATTTATAAGTGAAATTGGCTTCTTATTTTATGCAAATATGAATGCTAAAATGCAAATGTTATCAATGCATGCATGAATGCTAACTATGCAATATAAGTGGAAATATGTATCTAATTACGCGGGAACAAAGCTCTATTTTCAACTTTTAGAGTGATGAATCACATATTCATCAACCCCTATACTTAAACCTTGCTCGTCCCCGAGCAACTAAAATGAAATGCAAGAGTGAAATGACATTGGGTTCCATACCAAGGTCATGAACAAAAGTTAAAAATGGAGCTTGACTCGGCCTTTGGATTAATTGTATAGCGGAACCTTATTGGGATCTGAACTTAAGACCTAACAGACTTCAAGTTCCACAAGTCTTCTATTCAAGACGCCTCAATAGTCAGGTCAGAACAAATCCTCAGACGCAAATTTCTGATGACTATGATTTTTACTTGTACTGTGTAAGTGAAATGTAACTCTCCATATCAGAAATGGCTCAGAAATAGCCTCCTATAACAAGGTAACTCAAATAACCCGGTCCAGTAACTCTTTCCTCGAGGAGAGGGGTATTCCCTTCTAAGTTCAAGTGCGACCAACTCAAGAGGAGGGGGTAGAGAAAAGAATGGACGGTAGCCAGTGTAGCTACCTATCCCAGGATGCCTGACCAGTGTAGCCAAGTCATCCAGCTGCAGACTTCTTGCTAATATACATACTCCGACAGGCATTTTTTTACATATATCTGGCCTGTCTATTTTTTTTTGGAGTTCTTGCATTTTTCTCTTTTTTTCTTTTGGAACTATATACAAGGTGCAACATGTACATCAGGAGTTTTTCCTCTTGAGCCAGTAGGCTATCCCTCTTTTGAAGCATTATTGCAACCCACAGCGTCCTGTCCTCAGACATCAACACTACCAGACTAGGTTGAGATGCACTACCCTCCCTAGAGGAGGACGGATGTTTCCACCCGTGTGCTACTCCAAGCTAAAGGATTCTACTTCCTCACCACCTCATCAATGAAGAGCTATGTGCATTGTGCTTGTCCAAGTTAGGTCACTGTCTAAAAGAATCATGCGTACGTACGAGACTAATCAAGATGACATGTGAACATAGACTTGCGGACTCAAAGAATTAAGTCACTTGACCTCAGAAATCTTAACTCCAGTTCCTATAAGGTTCCTAAGAAATTAGGTGGATAAATGTCAAATGAAGCCCATCCTCAATATCTACTCATAACTTGGTTCAGAACCCACTAGCTTTTCGCCTTACATATGCAAGATATGCAGATGAGAGGTAGATGACATGCTATGTATATGAATGAAATGCAAGAATTCTTTTTTTTTGAAATACAAGGATGATATGCAAGAGTAAATAAGAAGCCTTTATTTTCAACATTTTTGTTTTATTTTCTGGTATACAACAATTTTTATTATTTACAACAATTTTTAGTTGATACAATTTGTACATAATATACATAGTATACAAATTTTTTTTGATATACGTCCTATTTTACAACAAATTTTTACATAAGTATTATTTACAAGAATTTTACAACCCTTTTTTTCAAGAATTATACATATTATACAAGTATACACAAATTTTTTTACAATTTTCACCCACCTCGTACTTATTGCATAATACATACAAAAATACGCGAAAATACGCAAAAGTAAGAGCTATGGGTAAAGTATATATGTAATATATACACGCCCCCATATACTTAGCGTGTGTTATGTCCTCAGAGCACGAAAAGCGATGAAAAAGAAATAGCTCGTGCTAAGCGTAGGAGAGCTAAAAAGTATAGAAGTCGCTCCGCCCCCCTATACTTGGCTCTGGCAGCCTAAGTGTAGAAGAAGATCAAAAAATGGGGCGGATAAGGGTAAGAGGGGAAATGGATGAGTATATACATGGCGGGAATCAATCCCCCTTATACTTAGGCTCTGGTCAGCCTAAGTATAGGACAGGAGTGAATATGAGAACCGATGTGATCTGGAGGATGTACAGTGAATAGTGAAATAGACTCGGGTCACTCTCCCCCCCCCTACACTTAGGATCTGTTTATCCTAAGTACAGTCATAAAATGAAACGAGATGAGCCAGGGTGAGTGATTCGAATCACTAGGGAGGGAGGGAAAGTATATACAAGAAAGAGAGAGAATATACAAGGATTAAGAAGGTTTGTGATGAACCTTCTTGCGGACGTGAGGAGGTGGATAATATACATATGTGTTGCTGTTGGAATCATCCTCAGATGAATATTAGTGAGGTGTAAGGATCATCCAACGAGGGTCGACACACGGCTGCTTGCTTAGATAAGGCTTGAGGACAGCCGAACTGCGCTCACTCATATAAATCATCTTATCCGGACCAGATGAGGACTCTTCCGAAAATTCCTTCTCCTGTGTGTTGAAGGAGACTTTCTTAGTCAGTTTTCTAGAACCTGAATCATTGAGAGGGAGAATCAATTCTCGACCTCCTCTCACTAGATATCCGACTAGAAGAGGGAGCAACCGTGTTTTTAGGTTGAGTCAATTTAGTCTTGGTTGTTTCCTTTGAAGTTCCAGGATATGGTGTGGTGCTGACCATTGGTTCCTCATCAGACGAGTCACCATATAGATTGTAATATTCTTGAAGGGTCAGCACATGTCTCGGGAAGGTTCTAGTGGTCTCAGTTGTCTTGTCATTATTGGTCTCTTGTGTTGGATCATGAAAATGGTCAAGGCAATCAACAAAGGTCATGTCCAAGTTAATGATAGCTTCTGGTCGTGAGTTCTTCTTAGAAGCTGTCACGGTGGTGGTGCAAGCAGTTGATGAAGTGAAGGTGTGGGGAGTCTCAGAACCAGCGGTCGTCCGGGCAGTCGGTCTCTCAGGTGTAGCAGAGAGGTGGGACTCATTTACCTCTTGATGGTCATGACTGTCAACGGATGTGTGGGTCACTTAGAGTAAAGTGTCAAAGAATGGGTGAGGTCGGAGTACTCCCAATGCTGAAAAATCGATCTCTCGAGTCTCGTAATCTTTAGTCTCCTTAGCTGAGGCTAAGAACGGCTTCCCGAGAATAATCGGAGACTGGGTGAACTCTCCTCAGTGCTCAATGTCAATGACTATAAAGTCTACCTGCAGTAGAGCACCTTGGAAAGTAACAATGACTGAAATATTTCATCTAAACCGTTTGATGGATCGATCAGCCAGCTGAACGATCTCTCTCGTCTTTCTGATTAGCCTGAGTTTGAGTTTGTCAAACACAAAGGTCGGGAGGATATTTATCAGAGAGTCATCATCGATTTTTGCATGGGTAAAGATAGTGTCCTTGATTTCACATTCAACCCTAGGCAACCGCTTCACTCTGCGGCTCTTGGTCTTTCTCCCTATGACCAAGGAGGTGGCCATAGACACTATGTGTCTCTCAGTCCTTGTTCTCTTAGTACCTGATGAATCCACATTTCATCATCTTTATTCTATCATTTTGGCACTAAAAACCCTAGCAAATGCCTGTAGATACCCTTAAATAGAGCATATTAGCATACATGCATGTGCATTCAGATAGTGTCTAAAATACTATAATTAAGGCCAAAATTATAGAATAAATAAAGAAAAGAAAAAGAATAAAATATTGTAAATATTTTATGACCCGAAACCCCGAGACCTAGGCATCTTGATGAATAGGTCGACAAGGAATAAAGTAGGGGGAGATAAGGTCAGAAATACAGATCATACCCATACATTCTATTCATTCTTTATTCATTTTGGGACCTATTTTTGGTTCCACTTTTTGTACATCAAATAAAGAAACTTTGTACATGAAAATTGTAGATAATTTTATAAAGAAAAATACAAAATTGATTTCACAGAAAAACAATGTACAGATAAAAAGTTATGGTCTGAATAAAATTCCAGAATCCCAACTTCCCAGACCCGTATCTCACAAACGACAACTCCAAATGCAGCATACTCACCTTTAATTGTATATAGAAGAAAATAAGCTATTTAATGGCGGTGGTTTCGCATTTGGCGGAGCTACGATTTGAAAGTTGAGTTTTGGACCCTCGTTGTACAGTGTACCGAATAAAATATTCAATTTATCCTTTATTCATTATTTATTCATTTTTATATTTCTATAATGTTGTAAATATTACTTATAATAATTATGAGTATTAAAATCAGAATAAAAATACAAAAGAAACACAAAATAAAATACTTGCATATAATATACATAGATACAATACTTATGTATACCTATACTTTCTATACTCATATTTTATTAAATATACAAAACAATTCAGAAAAATAAAATAAAAATATATTTACGTATATAAAAGTATTTTATAATTTTATAAAATAAGAAATAAAAATAATAAAATTAAAATCACAAAATAAAAATAAAGGAATACAATATACAGATATAGATACCTATAGGGGTGTAAATACAAACTTGTAAAAATATGTCTCATAAAAATAAATAAAAATCATAATAAAATAATTTATAAAATTGCAAATATTTTTTATTTTATAACCTAAAATTAATAAAATCGTTTACTATTTTAAAATGAATTTTTAAATCATTTTTTTGGCTTTTTCCTAGTTGGTCCACGTGGACCAACCAGGGGGGGCCGGAGAGTTGACCCGTGGTCAACTCTCTGACCCCAGCCTGTTCATTGTCAGAGATGCGTTTTTGGCGTTTTTCTCCGATTTTTGGAGACCACGCCTTTCATCCTTTGATGTCGAAGTCTTCACGACTTTTGAAGATCTACCATAGGGCATACTCGCCCAAGTTTTTTTTCGACCTTTGGGTCATTGTGCCACCCGTGACACGCCCTCAAAGTTCGCTCCAGAGCCTTCTTTCAAAAACGACCCAAGACCTCCTTTGTCATTTTGAACCCTCTTCTACCCAAGTTTGACCTCGCTGTGGAGCTCTGGATCGACTCCCGTGACAGGGGAGCCTCCAACTCCTTCACGCGAGACCAGGCGAAGGCCGGAGCAGCGCTCCAACCACCTCCGGCGTAGCCGCCGTCGAGGTCCACTGTCTCGTTGGTTCACCAACCAACTCGAGGTGTTTTTATCCAAGTTTCTTCGTTTTTACTACCTGTAGTATTATGCATTTCATAGTTAGCTTTATAAAGTAGTTTAGTCCGTGTGTTAAGCTTCAAAACCTCCCGCACATCCTCGCCGGAGTGTTGCTCCGACGTCCACCTCCGCACACCCGATTACCCTCGCGTCTTCACCAACAGGATCCCAGAACCTGCTACTTTTGATATTGAGTTTTCGCTGCAGGTTCCTGGTACAGGAGAAGTCCATCCGGGCTTCATTTTTGTCGACGGCTGGTAGCCTGGCGCCGCCCCCCTTCGCGTACATCTCGGCAGACCTCAGGCCCTCCGTGGGCCATTTTGACCCCGCCGTTCCCTCGGGGAGACGCCCAGGAACCTCGCGGCCCCTTTTGCAACCTCAACCGTCGACGGAGACGAGGAAGAGGGGTCGGGGAACCCCAGCGCCGCCGGCCCCCCTCCTGGTTCTTCGTGATCATCTCTGGGCCGTCGGATTCGGCTTTCTCTTCCAGTTCTCCCATCTGCCGTTCGATCTCCATTCGTTCTGCCGTTGGATGCGCCCCCATAGCGTGGGTATTTTGCGCGCTTTCTCCCACGCATTTTTGCATTTAACCTTTAGCGCATAAACTTTCGTTTGCTGTCTTGTATCTTTTGTAATAATTGCTGAGGAGCCCTTGAACTTTTAGGAATCTGCGGATCTATCCTTCCCAGGCGCACGTGCTCTCGCATGTGCTTCCTGGGAATTTTGCAAGAACAACTTTGCGACTTCCATTTTTAATATTTAGTCCTTGAACTTCTTATCTCAGTATTAAACTTTTTGGAAAAATAAGTGCTGTACCCTTAAACGTTTCCACATTTGCATTCACGCCCCTGTCAGGCCTTGCATTGTTGTGTGTTTGCGGTATTTATTTCGTGCATCTATAAAACCCTAAAAAAAATCTACAAAAATTGCATTAAGCTCCTGTTGCATAGTAGTTTATCACCATATTTTTATTTTCCATAATTATTGCTTTTTAATATTTATAAAAAACTCAAAAACATCTATTTTCAGCACTGTCTAGCTTATAAAATACCAAAAAAATAGTAAAATACCTCTAAAAATTCCAAAAAAATTACCTAGTGTCTATTTTATCCTATTTTAGTGTCAGTCTAAAAACCACTAAAAATCTCAAAAGAAAAACCTTAAAAATTTTAAAAGTCTCAAAAACTTCAAAAAAATCTAAAAAGTCAAGGAAAACTCCAAAAATCACAAACTCAGTTTCTGTTTGCTCTTTATTTTATTCTCTTTATTTGAAAAATAGTGTGAAAAATTCTGAGTACTGGTTGCTATTTTTAAATCCTATTTTACTCACAGCCAGCCCTTCTTTCACTGTTTTGAGGTATTTCAGTAATTAAAAATACCACAAACACCTTGAAAAATCCCCAAAAATCACAAAAATAGTAGAAAATCCTAAAAATATCAAAAACATTTTATTTCTGAATTTTTGGATATTTTTGCACAGTTTTATAAATATTTTATCTTGTCTTGTATTACATTGTTTATAAATTCCAATATTGAAAAGAAAAAAATATTAAAAATTAAAAACCCATAAAAACATCTTTGCTTGCTTGCTTAGTGTAGACACTTCACATACACACACTTGTGCACATTTCTGTGAATTACCCTGTTTGCTCCCTGTGTTCGAACTCTCTGCATACTTGTCACTATACACCATTTGTGCAGAGTTAAAAATAAATTTGACTCCACACTTGTTCTTCATTGTTTGATACTTGATTGTGGGTTCATTGTTGATTAATCACATTTTATTGTGGGTCGTCACAGCGACGTATTTAGACCCTCGATAATCTGCGGTTATCAGTACCCAACCTCTTGGGCATCAATTTACTCTTTACAAATCTCTTGAGGTCGGGGAAGTGATCTATGGCCTTTATTAAGGGAAGTTTGAAAATCAATTCTTCATCGAGTGCTTCCCTTAGGGTAGAATCCAGTTTTTTTAGGTCTTTTCATTTTCAATTTTTATGTGAGTTTTTGGTTTTTTAATTTTTTTGGTATTTTTCGTGGATGAATGATCAGACTCTGGATTGGAGGGTAAGTGGTTAGTAGAAGAGGGAGATAGAATGGACTCCAGTTGTACAAATGGTGTGGGTTCCCTGATGCTCGCTCGATTTTCAACATCAAATCTACTAACTTCCTTTTCCATTTTCATACCCAGGCCGGCAAAAATTGAGTGCAATATGTCCATGACATCTCTCAACTTGTTACCAAATGATTCATTTTTCTTAATAAGTCTACAGATGTCATCCTCCACAAAATTCCCATGACAAATCATGGGAGAGTTCTGCTCAAGTGGAGGATACAGCTGAGATATTGGGGTCTCATACTCAACATATCTAGACTATGACATGTAATCATGTGTCGAGTATGGACCATTTAGATGGCAAATATTGGTCGGAGCCTCATATGATGAAACAGGGACTGATAAGTCTAGCTCATGAGTCCAATCTTGTGAATGTATAGGCTCTCCGAATGAAGGTTGGTTAATGAAAGCTTGATCACTAAAGTCAATCAAGTCTGGGAAATCATGATGTTCAGGCCTCCACATTCGTGTTGTTTGATCGACCATGTTATGCCCTAAAGTCAAGTCGGGATACGTATATGTAAACTGTTGTCTGGTCCCTACTTGAGGTGATAATGACGTATGTGGGGGCATATACTTTTGCCAATCACCTGTCTCAGCAGTGGCTTGCTCTTCATTCGGTTCTTTGATTTCTGCAAGCTCTCGAGAGTGAGGACAGTCAGCCCAAGGTGGAAGTGGATACGGAGTGTTTGAATGTGGAGTAGGTGAGAAATGCGAAGAAGTGGAGAAGTCAGTCGAAGTTCTGACTTCATATTCGGGTTAAGGCGGCACCGACCACGGGTAAGGGTCTCCCGTGGTTGGCAGAGGATATATGGAAGAAGGAGAAGGTAAAGATGAACGGTATATGGTCGAGGAGGAATGACCAGATGTCACAGGGTATGGGGACCAATATTCCGACATCTTGAAGAGGAAATAATGAATGTAAGTAGGTTGAGGTAGAAAATGTGCAATTATACAGGATAACACACACGGACATGTTGGACATGTGAGCCCACGGTGAGCCATTATGCAATAAATGTTATTGCAAATATCATTCCCTGAACTGAAATGAAGAATAAATAATTTGCATAATAGGTCCCTCCGTACAATTAGGGTTATGTACCATGGCTATCTTAATAATCATACAGCTGTTGATTCAATTATTGAATCATAAAGGCTGGTGCTTGGATGAATATCAAAGGGTTAGATTGAGGACTCATCAAGCACCGTCAAATGATTGTTAAGATGTGATCTCCAGCTTGAGTAGGAGATGGCAATCCTTTCTCACATAGGCAGATATCTGACCGACCTCTTGATGCAGGTCCTCTGCATAGGAATAGATATTCGGAGGTGTCAGATTAGTTAGGTCAAAGAGTTGACTTAACGAGATCGAGATAACCTAAGTCCTTTGTTGAATGCTGTCACAGCATAGGCACGCATCCTCTGACCGGAGACAGATGTATTGCTATATGTCTAAGTATGTACATTTGACAGACCAATAGGTTGATGACCTAACTAAGGCCTATACACCAGCGCGTTGGTGTGCATATAAGGGCATATGAGTAATATGATCTCTCAAAGGGATCATACAGGTTCACTACTGAATCGGAAGACATGAGCTTACTCATGAGATATTGGGAAGAATCAAATTCCGTGCACGGTCGTCTCACTTTGGAAGCTTGACTGAATTTGTAGGTTTGATATATACTTTTGGAAAGTATATGATCAAGACCTAGGTATGATATATGCTTTTGGAAATTATATGATCGATACCAAATTCCAATGATCAAATGAGAAACTTAGTGATCAAACCCTGACGAAGACAGTGTAAAATTGATCTTGATCTTCGGGTTGACCATGGGTCTTCCAGTATGCAGGATGTACAGGTATTGGGAATACCTGAGGGTGATGTGATCATAAACGATTGTATATCCATGAAGCATCCATTCCGAGCGAGTGATGAAACAGGTATGGATTTTAGTGACTCCTTCCAGTAGAGAAGCAATGTGATCTTAGTCCAAGTGTTGGACATTGGTCTGAATGAGATTCAGATTCAATGAAGATTAGATTTGCGGTCTTGATTTAATCAAGCATCTGTGGGAGGTTCGTAAGATCTGGATTTGAGATAAGATCTCAATATCCAAGTCACTATACGTGGAATAATACAATCGCGTTGTCCTTATCTCCAAGTATCTGCGGAGAAAGCACATTATTCTTGAAAGGGTTCAAGAATAATTCATTTTATGAAATTCATATTCAAGCAAGAAGGACTTGATGATTAAATGAGATTTAATTATCAAGCATAATATGAATGAGATTCATATTGTGAGAATTATTATCTAAGATAATTAAATGGGATTTAATTATCAAGGATTAGAGAATGTGTATAACACTATCCATAATATTTGTATATTATAAATATGATTTATAATATACGTATATTAAAGAGAGAGAATTTATGTAAATAACATTTGTTAATTAATAATGTGGATTGGATTCACATTGATTAACTAATTGGAAATGTAATTTACAAATTAGTTTTGGTTGTGAATGTGATTCACATATTTTCAATAGCATGATTGAAATACTCACAAATTAATTTGGTGGATATTTTTGTGACAACTAAGAGATAATATGATATAATAAAAAAAGGAAGATAAAAGCCACAAATGATGAGGTGGCGTCACCCATGAAAAAGTCATGAGTGACGCCCCTTTTTTAGGAGACTATATTATCTCCAATTTTTATTATCTTGATTAATCTCTAAACTAATTTATTTATGTTAAATTAAATTGTGTTGATAATGTTGCAACATATATTTAATTTATTTATAAATAAATGTTGTTGGTTTTAAACAACAACAATCGTAGCCATTGATTTTACATGGACCAAGCATGGTCGTTGGATCCATGTGTCCCATGGATTGAGATCCATTGGATCCTAAACTAATATAAAAGGAGGGCTAGGATAGCCTTCCAAGACACATGATTAAGAGTTGTGCAATGTTACATCTCTCTCTTTCTCTCTCTCATATTCTCGCCCTCTCTCTCTTTCTCTCCTCCAAAAGGATGGCCGTCCATCTTATGTGAGAAAGGAGAGATTCTTGGCTTCGCCTTCGACGACTCGAGGATCTCCTTCTTCTTCAGGGCTACTTGCTCTAAAGGAAGACGACGGATTTCGTGTGACGAAATCAGGGGATCCATTGCTTGGATCTTCATCGAGGACTGCGGGGAGGTACGCGACTCATCATCGTGCCCGCAAGTGCGTTCTTCATGGATCGGACATAAGACAGGAGGATCTCTACTTTAGGATCTCACGATCACAGCAACGCTTCAAGAGGTATTCCTAATACTTTGTGGTTTTATGAAACGATCCGAGAAGTGTTCTCGTGATCATGTGGTTTCATCTTAAAAGTTAAAAATTTTAATTTCCGCTGCATCTAGCATCTAGTGCGACTAGTTGCTCCGATTGCATACGATGCGATCAACACGCTTCCGTGATGCGCTTAAGGATACTCAATATCCTTCATGTGGTATCAGAGCCAGGTTGAATAAGGTTTTGGATATGATCCATAGACCTTAGATGATTTGGTTCTTGAAAAGGTTGTGAAATTTTTACTGCATTTCAATTTTCGCACATCTGTCTAATTGATTTTTTCAGTACTGTTTAAAATGTTTAAATACGAAATTTTGAATTGGATTTTATTCCCCATTAAACAAGTAAACCATAGGACTTGAGTTTACTAAATTTGGACTTCATTTGCTCAAGATATGGTCTTTTGAATATGCCTATATTCACTGTTGCGGGAACTGCGGATTTAAACGTGATTAATGAGATAATTACGATTTTAATCCGCCTCGAAATGCGTGAATTATCACTTGGATTCTTTAATAAATCAAACAGGCAATCTTTGGAAACTGAGTTTGCAATTTTTGGATTTAAATTGATCACGATAAGTTAATTTTAGTGATTGGGGGTCACTGCTGGAAATTAACATTTTTTTGATTTTGAACCTTGTGATAAATCATTCAATTATCATGATGAAAATTAATTGTTAATTTTCTGGAATAATTAGCGATAAATATTTGTGAAATATTTAAAGAGATAATTATTTCATTGAATGGCATTTGCCTAAATCACAATGATGAGATAATGGATCTTGATCATTGGTTCATCAACAAACATTGATTTCAAGAAAAACCTTAGTTTATCCTACAATAGTTGTAGGACAACATTTACATGAAAAACCCTTTTTTGCTTGAATAGGATTGGGGATTTGTCTAGAAAATCTCTTTATAATATAATCAAAATTGTTTTGATTTATATTATATGGTATAATTTCGGTTGAAAAACCGATGAGCATCTCAAAGTACATGATGATCTATCTGGTATTATCCTTTCCCGAGGCGGATGTGGTGCCTAGTCGGAGAGCATTGGGGTCGCGAGTTGCAACGTATGTGGTCCGTCCCACTCTCGTCGGTACTGCCCATGACAGCGGGTAGGTATTGTATAATGCAGGAGAAAGTCAATGTGTATTTTTCTAATTATTAAAATTCGAATAATACTTACTTTGAGAATATACCTACTATTCAAGTAAAAGACATGTTTGTTGATTGATGATTGGATTGATGATTAATTTAATGTGATTAAATTAATTATATCCAATAAACACTCTATTTTGAATAGATGTGTATTTCCCTTGGAAGAATTAATTATGTGAATATGATTCACGATAATTAATTATACAATTTGAATATGAGATGGAGGATCACGTAAGTGACATCCATGGTCTCCTGTCAAGGCGAAGGGTTCCGTCGCCAGGGATTGTATGTAGGAGACGCCTGTCCGAAGTGACAGATCCTATATGCAAGCGCATCTGGATCGGGCTCTTTGCTTCTCGAAAGAGTAAGGCTGTATGCGTAGTGACCCCAATATCGAGTCCTCATATTATTGTGGTGATATTGGATTGCGCATAGCGAGTTCTATTCATGTTGACAGTTGGTTCAATTAGCAACGGGTCAACATCATCTTTGGGGTGGTGGGCCCGGGTGTTAAAGACCGAATTGGGAAAGCAAGTTGGACTTGCAAGGCAGAACGAGTTCCCGCTTCTTTTAATCGGAGTCGTAAGTTCTCATATTATTGGGATGCGACAAAGATAGGAAAGGAGATCCCAGATCTTGCCAGAGATATAATGGTAAGAATATCTCTTACATTGAAAGTGATTAAGGGAATGAACTTTCAGTGTTGACAAGGCAAGACAACTTTGATATAAAAATTCCTAAATCAAAGTAAAACATGTATATAATATATATATATATATACCCTTATGCAAATTTCTTATTTCAGATAATCCTTCATTATACCCACTCAATGTTATACTCAATGATAACCAGTAAAAATATCTTGGATTGGACTCATGATCCAGATATTGTACTTGCATTTGGACACATAATGTATGTGGTTGCAGTGTACAAGTCCCCTCAACATAATGAGGAAGGACAATTAAACAAGACAATAAGACATCACCTTAGGATTTGTATGTCTCTATAGTCTTGACCTTTCATCGAGTGTACTTTAGAAGTGACATGTCGATGGTGATCGTAATTGTTGGATAATCCTTATAAAATAAATGAAGATATTTTGGCATACATATGTGCTCTAGACATTTAATCATGAATGACATGGTTCTCTGCATTATGCAGAATGGTGGCTCGAAAGAGATGATGTATTCAAAATGTTTGAATACCTACCTGAACCTAAGTCTCTAAGAGTTAAGATGTATGTAGATATGATGAGTGTCATCATTCTACTATCTATACTCAAGTCATTCATGAAGCTTCATAATAATCATTTTGAATGAATTTAATGAAGCATGTATAAATGTTGAAGTGCTCTTGTATTGAAATCCTTTGAATTCAACATATGAGATTCTTTTTCTTGAACAAGGGTTGTTTATTGATGAAGAGAGTGCAGTGGAAGCATGGGTCGGACCCGAGTAAGAAGGAAAGTCAAAGTGTTGACCTACTTCTGTGACTTCCATATGACATCCAAAGAGTTTGATGAATGCCAATACTGCAATAAGTTGATGTGTTGATAGTATGACTATCAAATCTGTCTAAAATCCTTAGTGAAGGACTCAGATAGAGCATCAGAATAATATACATATAATCATTGACTCTGACTTTCTTATTTCATAAGATAAATTCCGACAATTATATCCCAATCTTCTAATGACATTTGCAATTGGTTGCATATGTATATTAGAAAATTAGAAATTTTATCTTAAGGTTTAGTAGTCATCTACATGGATATTGATGTAATTGTTGCAGCAATCTCTGTTGGATAGATAGACTTCATATTCTCTGTGGGAGAGCCCTTAGTCTTGGAGAATGTCTCTATGACCTAGATATTAGAATACCCTCATTGTTTGTTTCTAAATGTTGGAAATAAACATGAATTCTGAGATAGAACTATCATAAAGAGTTATGATGGAAATATTTCAGATAGTAATCTAACATATAGTGGACTCCACAAAATTAGAAAATTAATGAATGGTTCATTAAGATTTCTAATATTGAAAATTAAACCTCGATAGATCAATAGGAGGATGAAGATCATTTGACAATGATCTGGCATCAAGCCTTAGACATTTGTCTGTTGATTTGATCAATAGACTTGTAAGATATGAAACTTTAGAATGTCTAAAATTTTAAATCTTACATACTTGTGAATATTGTATTCAAAGTAAAATGTCCAATACATCCTTCTCTGGGAATGGTGTTAGATGTCGAGGTATTCAAGATCTCATACATATTGATGTATGTAGATCATCGATATCATAGTAAATATTATGGATATGTGATATCTATTGATGATTATGTATGATATGAGATTTCTTCTCTTCACCTGAGAAACCTTTGAAACATTCAAAGATTTCACAATTTTGGTTTAGAACCAAAGTTTGAAGAAAAACGAAATGAATTTGATCTAACCTAGGTAGCTTGTACCTGTTTGATAAAATTCAAAGAATACCTTATGGAGATATGAATATCATTTCTATCTCACTCCTCCTGATAAACCTAAACTCAATGGAGTTGTAGGGAGATACAATTGAATCATGTGTGACATGATTCGATCAGTGGTGAATTTTATCATAATTATCTCTTAGTTTCCAGGTATATATGTGTAGTAGAGACTACATTATATATCCTTAATAAGGTTCCATGCATGTAAGCTGGAATCTAGCACTTGAGAGTGCTTATGGTATTGGATACCTACTTTATGACCTTGAGATTCTTAAAATATCTCATCTCTGAGAATGTGATTCTTGGAGGATTGAGACTCTTGAGAATCAAGATGAAAATGAAGTGTAGGAACTCACTTAATCTTGAGAAGATAATGAGGCTCCTGAAATCGGAAACTAAAAGGATAATTAAAGATGAAACACTAATACCTCTTCAAATGAGTTTGAGGATGTATTCCATGTGTCAGTCAAGTTTGACAATGATCGGAGTTCATGTGATGAAGCTCCTAGGATCATGACATGGAAAGATGGATATTAGCAATAAAGTCTAAAAGTAGACTTCATATACAAGTGTTGTATATGGACCCTCGAGGATCCACCTATATGGGTAAGACCCATAAAGGTGTAAATGGATCTTCAAGAGAAGAGGGAACCTGATGAGAAGGTAGAGACCTTCAAAGCTCGGTTTGTAGCTATGAGCTACACATCGGAAGAGAAGACATTGCTTGCAATGAGACTTGCTCTTCAGTGACCATGCTTAAAATCGTCAGAATATTGTTAACCTTAGCTACACAACTTAACTATTGCATCTTCAAGATGTAAGTCAAGATTGCATTACTCTAAGAATACCTCTCTGAGGATATTCACATGAAGTAGCCCCCGGGCTTCATGGTTGAGGAAAGCAAGGTGTGCAAGTTAAAGAAATCCATCTATGGACTCAAATAAGCTTCTTGTAGTTGGAACATCAGATGTGATGAAATCATAAGTGTTATGATTTCAGATAGAATCTTGATGTACCATGTGAAGCTTGGTGGGAGTGTCATTGTATTCATCATGCTAAATGTAGAAAATATCCTAATCATTTGGAATGATATAAGGATGATAATAAGTGTTTTATAGACTGGCTATTCCATACCTTGAGATATGATCTCAATAATACCTCTTAGATCTTAGTTCTGAAGTTGTTCAGAAGCAAAGAAAAGAGGGTATTGGGAATGTCACATTTGTAGTACACCTTGGACATATTCCATTCTTGGAAATTCCAAGAAAGGCTTCCTTCCCTTAAGATTTGGTACCGACCTATCTAAAGGGATAGCACCTCAAAGAGTTGAGGAAGTAAATGCTAGAACTGCTAGAACTGCTTGCACCTGTGCATTAGTTACGAGAAACTAAGTGTATGCTAAATGTGTATAAAAGCCAGATGTCTGCCATGAAGTGGGAGTAGTAAACTGTTACTAATCCTACTATGGAGAAAGAACACTTGATTGCAGTAATAACAAAATCTTCAAAGATGACAAGGCTTTAGAGATGGTGATCTCTAAGTCTTATCTTCAAGAAATTAAGACTTTTAGATAGAGATCTAAAAGGTCTTAACTGTGGATACCTTAAGAGATAGTGATCTCTCGGAATAAGGGTATTCTGATAAGGATTATGCAAATATTGGTTATGACAATTACTCAGCAATAGTGTCAAGGACACTGTAATTGCTTTATCATGATTGAGTATTGGTTGCATTAGATGCAACATTTGCATTGGATGCGAGCACTGTTACCTAGGGATATGCAAGTGCCGTAAAAGGACTTGGCATAGTCTTTTGGGAACAGAGTGACTGATCAGCTTACCTAGCTATTTCTAAATAGCCTATGATTGTCACATGAGTGTGGGTTTAAATGATTAGCCCATTAATGGCTCTTTGGGCTAGTGGGAGATTGTTGGACATGTGAGCCCACGGCGAGCCATTATGAAATAAATGTTATTACAAATATCATTCCCTGATCTGAAATGAAGAGTAAATAATTTGCATAATAGGTCCCTCTGTACAATTAGGGTTATGTACCAAGGCTATCTTAATAACCATACAGCTGTTGATTCAATTATTGAATCATAGAGGCCGGTGCTTGGATGAATATCTAAAGGGTTAGATTGAGGACTCATCAAGCACCATCAAATGATTGTTAAGATGTGATCTCCAGCTTGAGTAGGAGATGGCAATCCTTTCTCACGTAGGATGATATCTGACCGACCTCTTGATGCAGGTCCTCTGCATAGGAATAGAGATTCGGAGGTGTCAGATTAGTTAGGTCAAAGAGTTGACTTAACGAGATCGAGATAACCTAAGTCCTATGTTGAATGTTGTCACAGCATAGGCACGCATCCTCTGACCGGAGACAGATGTATTGCTATATGTCTGAGTATGTACATTTGACAGACCAATAGGTTGATGACCTAACTAAGGTCTACACACCGGCGCGTTGGTGTGCATATAAGGGCATATGAGTAATACGATCTCTCAAAGGGATCATACAGGTTCACTACTGAATCGGAAGACACGCGCTCACTCATGAGATATTGGGAAGAATCAAATTCCGTGCACGGTCGTCTCGCTTTGGAAGCTTGACTAAAATTGTAGGTTTGATATATACTTTTGGAAAGTATATGATCAAGACCTAGGTATGATATATGCTTTTGGAAAGTATACGATCGATACCAAATCCCAATGATCAAATGAGAAACTTAGTGATCAAACCCTGAAGAAGACAGTGTAAAATTGATCTTGATCTTCGGGTTGACCATGGGTCTTCCAGTATGCAGGATGTACAGGTATTGGGAATACCTGAGGGTGATGTGATCATAAATGATTGTATATCCATGAAGCTTCCATTCCGAGCGAGTGATGAAACAGGTATGGATTTTAGTGACTCCTTCCAGTAGAGAAGCAATCTGATCTTAGTCCAAGTGTTAGACATTGGTCTGAATGAGATTCAGATTCAATGAAGATTAGATTTGCGGTCTTGATTTAATCAAGCATCTGTGGGACGTTCGTAAGATCTGGATTTGAGATAAGATCTCAAAATCCAAGTCACTATACGTGGAATAATACAATCGCCATGTCCTTATCTCCAAATATCTGCGGAGAAAGCACATTATTCTTGAAAGGGTTCAAGAATAATTCATTTTATGAAATTCGTATTCAAGCAAGAAGGACTTGATGATTAAATGAGATTTAATTATCAAGCATAATATGAATGAGATTCATATTGTGAGAATTATTATCTAAGATAATTAAATGGGATTTAATTATCAAGGATTAGAGAATGTGGATAATACTATCCATAATATTTGTGTATTATAAATATGATTTATAATATACGTATATTAAAGAGAGAGAATTTATGTAAATATCATTTGTTAATTAATAATGTGGATTGGATTCACATTGATTAATTAATTGGAAATGTAATTTACAAATTAGTTTGGGTTGTGAATGTGATTCACATATTTTCAATGGCATGATTGAAATATTCACAAATTAATTTGGAATTAATTTGGTGATATTTTTGTGACAACTAAGAGATAATGTGATATAATAAAAAAAGGGAGATAAAAGCCACAAATGATGAGGTGGCGTCACCCATGAAAAAGTCATGGGTGACGGCCCTTTTTAGGAGACTATATTATCTCCAATTTTTATTATCTTGATTAATCTCTTAACTAATTTATTTATGTTAAATTAAATTGTGTTGATAATGTTGCAACATATATTTAATTTAATTATAAATAAATGTTGTTGTTTTTAACCAACAACAATCGTAGCCATTGATTTTACATAGACCAAGCATAGTCGTTGGATCCATGTGTCTCATGGATTGAGATCCATTGGATCCTAAACTAATATAAAAGGAGGGCTAGGGTAGCCTTCCAAGACACATGATTAAGAGTTGTGCAATGTTACATCTCTCTCTTTCTCTTTCTCCTATTCTCGCCCTCTCTCTCTTTCTCTCCTCCAAAAGGATGGCCGTCCATCTTATGTGAGAAAGGAGAGATTCTTGGCTTCGCCTTCGACGACTCGAGGATATCCTTCTTCTTCGGGGCTACTTGCTCTAAAGGAAGACGACGGATTTCGTGTGACGAAATCAGGGGATCCATTGCTTGGATCTTCATCGAGGATTGCGGGGAGGTACGCGACTCATCATCGTGCCCGCAAGTGCGTTCTTCGTGGATCGGACATAAGACAGGTGGATCTCTACTTTGGGATCTCATGATCACAACCACGCTTCAAGAGGTATTCCTAATACTTTGTGGTTTTATGAAACGAACCGAGAAGTGTTCTCGTGATCATGTGGTTTCATCTTTAAAGTTAAAAATTTTAATTTCCGCTGCATCTAGCATCTAGTGCGACTAGTTGCTCCGATTGCATACGATGCGATTAACACGCTTCCGTGATGCGCTTAAGGATACTCAACATCCTTGATGTGGTATCAGAGCCAGGTTGAATAAGGTTTTGGATATGATCCATAGACCTTAGACGATTTGGTTCTTGAAAAGGTTGCTAAATTTTTACTGCATTTCAATTTTCGCACCTCTGTCTAATTGATTTTTTCAGTACTGTTTAAAATGTTTAAACACGAAATTTTCATTTGTATTTTGTTCTCCATTAAACAAGGAAACTATAGGACTTGAGTTTACTAAATTTGGACTTCATTTGCTCAAGATATGGTCTTTTGAATATGCCTATATTCACTGTTGCGGGAACTGCAGATTTAAACGTGATTAATGTGATAATTACGATTTTAATCCGCCTCGAAATGCGTGAATTATCACTTGGATTCTTTAATAAATCAAATAGGAAATCTTTGGAAACTGAGTTTGCAATTTTTGGATTTAAATTGATCACGATAAGTTAATTTTAGTGATTGGGGGTCACTGCTAGAAATTAACATTTTTTTGATCTTTAACCTTGTGATAAGTCATTCAATTATCATGATGAAAATTAATTGTTAATTTTCTGGAATAATTAGCGATAAATATTTGTGAAATATTTAAAGAGATAATTATTTCATTGAATGGCATTTGCCTAAACCACAATGATGAGATAATGGATCTTGATCATTGGTTCATCAACAAACATTGATTTCAAGAAAAACCTTAGTTTATCCTACAATAGTTGTAGGACAACATTTACATGAAAAACCCTTTTTTGCTTGAATAGGATTGGGGATTTATCTAGCAAATCTCCTTATAATATAGTCAAAATTGTTTTGATTTATATTATATGGTATTATTTCGGTCGAAAAACCGATGAGCATCTCAAAGTACATGATGATCTATCGGGTATTATCCTTTCTCGACGCGGATGTGGTGCCTAGTCGGAGAGCATTGGGGTCGCGAGTTGCAACGTTTGTGGTCCGTCCCACTCTCGTCGGTACTGGCCATGACAGCGGGTAGGGATTGTATAATGCCGGAGAAAGTCAATGTGTATTTTTCTAATTATTAAAATTCGAATAATATGTACTTTGAGAATATACCTACTATTCAAGTAAAAGACATGTTTGTTGATTGATGATTGGATTGATGATTAATTTAATGTGATTAAATTAATTATATCCAATAAACACTCTATTTTGAATAGATGTGTATTTCCCTTGGAAGAATTAATTATGCGAATATGATTCACGATAATTAATTATACAATTTGAATATGAGTTGGAGGATCACGTAAGTGACATCCATGGTCTCCCGTCAAGGCGAAGGGTTCCGTCGCCAGGGATTGTATGTAGGAGACGCCTGTCCGAAGTGACATATCCTATATGCAAGCGCATCTGGATCGGGCTCTTTGCTTCTCGAAAGAGTAAGGTCGTATGTGTAGTGACCCCAATATCGAGTCCTCATATTATTGGGGCGATATTGGATTGCGCATAGCGAGTTCTAATCCTGTTGACAGTTGGTTCAATTAGCAACGGGTCAACATCATCTTAGGGGTGGTGGGCCCGGGTGTTAAAGACCGAATTGGGAAAGCAAGTTGGACTTGCAAGGCGGAATGAGTTCCCTCTTCTTTTTATCGGAGTCGTAAGTTTTCATATTATTGGGGTGCGACAAAGATAGGAAAGGAGATCCCAGATATTGCCAGAGATATAATGGTAAGAATATCTCTTACATTGAAAGTGATTAAGGGAATGAACTTTCAGTGTTGACAAGGCAAGACAACTTTGATATAAAAATTCCTAAATCAAAGTAAAACATGTATATAATATATATATATATATCCTTATGCAAATTTCTTATTTCAAATAATCCTTCATTAAACCCACTCAACGCTATACTCAATGATAACCAGTAAAAATATCTTGGATTGGACTCATGATCCAGATATTGTACTTGCATTTGGACACATAATGTATGTGGTTGCAGTGTGCAAGTCCCCTCAACATAATGAGGAAGGACAATTAAATAAGACAATAAGACATCACCTTAGGGTTTGTATGTCTCTATAGTCTTGATCTTTCATCGAGTGTACTTTAGAAGTGACATGTCGATGGTGATCGTAATTGTCGGATAATCCTTATAAAATAAAAGAAGATATTTTGGCATACATATGTGCTCTAGACATTTAATCATGAATGACATGAATCTCTGCATTATGCAGAATGGTGGCTCGAAAGAGATGATGTATTCAAAATGTTTGAATACCTACCTGAACCTAACTCTCTAAGAGTTAAGATGTATGTAGATATGATGAGTGTCATCATTCTACTATCTATACTCAAGTCATTCATGAAGCTTCATAATAATTATTTTGAATGAATTTAATGAAGCATGTATAAATGTTGAAGTGCTCTTGTATTGAAATCCTTTGAATTCAACATATGAGATTCTTTGTCTTAAACAAGGGTTGTTTATAGATGAAGAGAGCGTAGTGGAAGCATGGGTCGGACCCGAGTAAGAAGGAAAGCCAAAGAGTTGACCTACTTCTGTGATTTCCATTTGACATCCAAAGAGTTGGATGAATGCCAATATTGTAGTAAGATGATGTGTTGATAGTATGATTATCAAATCTGTCTAAAATCCTTAGTGAAGGACTCAGATAGAGCATCAGAATAATCTACATATAATCATTGACTCTGACTTTCTTATTTCATAAGATAAAGTCCGACAATTGTATCTCAATCTTCTAATGACATTTGCAATTGGTTTCATATGTATATTAGAAGATTAGAAATTTGATCTTAAGGTTTAGTAGTCATCTACATGGATATTGATGTAATTGTTGCAGCAATCTCTGTTGGATAGATAGACTTCATATTCTCAGTGGGAGAGCCCTTAGTCTTGGAGAATGTCTCTATACCTAGATATTAGAATACCCTCATTGTTTGTTTCTAATTGTTGGAAATAAACACGAATTCTTAGATAGAACTATCATAAAGCGTTATGATGGAAATATTTCAGATAGTAATCTAACATCTAGTGGACTCCACAAAATTAGAAAATTAATGAATGGTTCATTAAGATTTCTAATATTGAAAATTAAACCTTGATAGATCAATAGGAGGATGAAGATCATTTGACAACGATCTGGCATCAAGCCTTGGACATTTGTCTGTTGATTTGATCAATAGACTTGTAAGATATGAAACTTTAGAATGTCTAAAATTTAAAATCTTACATATTTGTGAATATTGTATACAAAGTAAAATGTCCAATACACCCTTCTCTGGAAATGGTGTTAGATGTCGAGGTATTCAAGATCTCATACATATTGATGTATATAGATCATCTATATCATAGTAAACATTATGGATATGTGATATCTATTGATGATTATGTATGATATGAGATTTCTTCTCTTCACCTGAGAAACCTTTGATACATTCAAAGATTTCACAATTTTGGTTTAGAACCAAAGTTTAAGAAAGATGAAATGAATTTGATCTAACCTATGTAGCTTGTACCTGTTAGATAAAATTCAAAGAATACCTTATGGATATATGAATATCATTTCTATGTCACTCCTCCTGATAAACCTGAACTAAATGGAGTTGTAGGGAGATACAATTGAATCATGTGTGACATGATTTGATCAGTAATGAATTTTATCATAATTATCCCTTAGTTTCCAGGTATATATGTGTAGTAGAGACTACATTATATATCCTTAATAAGGTTCCATGTGTAAGCTGGAATCTAGCACTTGAGAGTGCTACTTCACTAGGAAAATAAAGTATGGTATTGGATACCTACTTTATGACCTTGAGATTCTTAAAATATCTCATCTCTGAGAATGTGATTCTTGGAGGATTGAGACTCTTGAGAATCAAGATGAAAATGAAGTGTAGGAACTCATTTAATCTTGAGAATATAATGAGACTCCTGAAATCGGAAACTAAAAGGATAATTGAAGATGAAACATTAATACCTCTTCAAATGAGTTTGAGGATGTATTCCATGTGTCAGTCAAGTTTGACAATGATCGGAGTTCATGTGATGAAGCTCCTAGGATCATGACATGGAAAGATGGATATTCGCAATAAAGTCTAAAAGTAGACTTCATATACAAGTGTTTTATATGGACCCTCGAGGATCCACCTATATGGGTAAGACCCATAAAGGTATAAATGGATCGTCAAGAGAAGAGGGAACCTGATGAGAAGGTAGAGACCTTCAAAGCTCGGTTCGTAGCCATGAGCTACACATCGGAAGAGAAGACATTGCTTGCAATGAGACTTGCTCTTCAGTGACCATGCTTAAAATCGTCAGAATATTGCTAATCTTAGCTACACAACTTAACTATTGCATCTTCAAGATGTAAGTCAAGATTGCATTCCTCTAAGAATACCTCTCTGAGGATATTCACATGAAGTAGCCCCAGGGCTTCATGGTTGAGGAAAGCAAGGTGTGCAAGCTAAAGAAATCCATCTATGGACTCAAATAAGCTTCTTGTAGTTGGAACATCAGATGTGATGAAATCATAAGTGTTATGATTTGAGATAGAATCTTGATGTACCATGTGAAGCTTAGTGGGAGTGCCATTGTATTCATCATGCTAAATGTAGAAAATATCCTAATCATTTGGAATGATATAAGGATGATAATAAGTGTTTTATAGACTGGCTATTCCATACCTTGAGATATGATCTCAATAATACCTCTTAGATCTTAGTTCTGAAGTTGTTCAGAAGCAAAGAAAAGAGGGTATTGGGACTGTCACATTTGTAGTACACCTTGGACATATTCCATTCTTGGAAATTCCAAGAAAGGCCTCCTTCCCTTAAGATTTGGTACTGACCTATCTAAAGGGATAGCACCTCAAAGAGTTGAGGAAGTAAATGCTAGAACTGCTTGCACCTGTGCATCAGTTACGAGAAGCTAAGTGTATGCTAAATGTGTATAAAAGCCAGATGTCTGCCATGCAGTGGGAGTAGTAAACTGTTACTAATCCTACTATGGAGAAAGAACACTTGATTGCAGTAATAACAAAATCTTCAGAGATGACAAGGCTTTAGAGATGGTGATCTCTAAGTCTTATCTTCAAGAAATTAAGACTTTTAGATAGAGATCTAAAAGGTCTTAACTGTGGATACCTTAAGAGATAGTGATCTCTCGGAATAAGGGTATTCTGATAAGGATTATGGAAATACTGGTTATGACAATTACTGAGCAATAGTGTCAAGGACACTGTAATTGCTTTATCATGATTGAGTATTGGTTGCATTAGATGCAACATTCGCATTGGATGCGAGCACTGTTACATAGGGATATGCAAGTGCCGTAAAAGGACTTGGCATAGTCTTTTGGGAATAGAGTGACTGATCAGCTTACCTAGCTATTTCTAAATAGCTTATAATTGTCACAGGAGTGTGGGTTTAAATGATGAGCCCATTAATGGCTCTTTGGGATAGGGGAGATTGTTGGACATGTGAGCCCACGGCGAGCCATTATGCAATAAATGTTATTACAAATATCATTCCCTGATCTGAAATGAAGAATAAATAATTTACATAATAGGTCCCTCTATGCAATTAGGGTTATGTACCATGGCTATCTTAATAATCATACAGTTGTTGATTCGATTATTGAATCATAGAGGCTGGTGCTTGGATGAATATCTAAAGGGTTAGATTGAGGACTCATCAAGCACCGTCAAATGATTGTTAAGATGTGATCTCCAGCTTGAGTAGGAGATGGCAATCCTTTCTCACATAGGCTGATATCTGACCGACCTCTTGATGCAGGTCCTCTGCATAGGAATAGAGATTCGGAGGTGTCAGATTAGTTAGGTCAAAGAGTTGACTTAACGAGATCGAGATAACCTAAGTCCTATGTTGAATGCTGTCACAGCATAGGCACGCATCCTCTGACCGGAGACAGATGTGTTGCTATATGTCTGAGTATGTACATTTGACAGACCAATAGGTTGATGACCTAACTAAGGTCTATACACCAGCGCGTTGGTATGCATATAAGGGCATATGAGTAATACGATCTCTCAAAGGGATCATACAGGTTCACTACTGAATCAGAAGACATGAGCTCACTCATGAGATATTGGGAAGAACCAAATTCCGTGCACGGTCGTCTCGCTTTGGAAGCTTGACTAAATTTGTAGGTTTGATATATACTTTTGGAAAGTATATGATCAAGACCTAGGTATGATATGTGCTTTTGGAAAGTATATGATC
Organism: Ottelia alismoides; assembly: GCA_037367405.1. Classification (NCBI taxonomy): domain Eukaryota; kingdom Viridiplantae; phylum Streptophyta; class Magnoliopsida; order Alismatales; family Hydrocharitaceae; genus Ottelia; species Ottelia alismoides. The sequence goes on along the minus strand of JAZKJV010004737.1, from coordinate 380,228 downwards.
GATACCAAATGCCAATGATCAAATGAGAAACTTAGTGATCAAACCCTGAAGAAGACAGTGTAAAATTGATCTTGATCTTCGGGTTGACCATGGGTCTTCCAGTATGCAGGATGTACAGGTATTGGGAATACCCGAGGGTGATGTGATCATAAACGATTGTATATCCATGAAGCTTCCATTCCGAGCGAGTGATGAAACAGGTATGGATTTTAGTGACTCCTTCCAGTAGAGAAGCAATCTGATCTTAGTCCAAGTGTTGGACATTGGTCTGAATGAGATTCAGATTCAATGAAGATTAGATTTGCGGTCTTGATTTAATCAAGCATCTGTGGGAGGTTCGTAAGATCTGGATTTGAGATAAGATCTCAATATCCAGGTCACTATACATGGAATAATACAATTGCCCGGTCCTTATCTCCAAGTATCTGCGGAGAAAGCACATTATTCTTGAAAGGGTTCAAGAATAATTCATTTTATGAAATTCATATTCAAGCAAGAAGGACTTGATGATTAAATGAGATTTAATAATCAAGCATAATATGAATGAGATTCATATTGTGAGAGTTATTATCTAAGATAATTAAATGGGATTTAATTATCAAGGATTAGAGAATGTGGATAATACTATCCATAATATGTGTGTATTATAAATATGATTTATAATATATTTATATATATATATATTAAAGAGAGAGAATTTATGTAAATAACATTTGTTAATTAATAATGTGGATTGGATTCACATTGATTAATTAATTGGAAATGTAATTTACAAATTAGTTTGGGTTGTGAATGTGATTCACATATTTTCAATGGCATGATTGAAATATTCACAAATTAATTTGGAATTAATTTGGTGATATTTTTGTGACAACTAAGAGATAATGTGATATAATAAAAAAAGGGAGATAAAAGCCACAAATGATGAGGTGGCGTCACCCATGAAAAAGTCATGGGTGACGCCCCTTTTTTAGGAGACTATATTATCTCCAATTTTTATTATATTGATTAATCTCTTAACTAATTTACTTATGTTAAATTAAATTGTGTTGATAATGTTGCAATATATATTTAATTTAATTATAAATAAATGTTGTTGGTTTTAACCAACAACAATCGTAGCCTTTGATTTTACATGGACCAAGCATGGTCGTTGGATCCACGTGTCCCATGGATTGAGATCCATTGGATCCTAAACTAATATAAAAGGAGGGCTAGGGTAGCCGTCCAAGACACATGATTAAGAGTTGTGCAATGTTACATCTCTCTTTCTCTCTCTCATATTCTCGCCCTCTCTCTCTCTTTCTCTCCTCCAAAAGGATGGTTGTCCATCTTATGTGAGAAAGGAGAGATTCTTGGCTTCGCCTTCGACGACTCGAGGATCTCCTTCTTCTTCGGGGCTACTTGCTCTAAAGGAAGACGACGGATTTCGTGTGACGAAATCAGGGGATCCATTGCTTGGATCTTCATCGAGGATTGCGGGGAGGTACGCGACTCATCACTGTACCCGCAAGTGCGTTCTTCATGGATCGGACTTAAGACAGGAGGATCTCTACTTTGGGATCTCACGATCACAACCACGCTTCAAGAGGTATTCCTAATACTTTGTGGTTCGATGAAACGATCCGAGAAGTATTCTCGTGATCATGTGGTTTCATCTTTAAAGTTAAAATTTTTAATTTCCCCTGCATCTAGCATCTAATGCGACTAGTTGCTCCGATTGCATACGATGCGATCAACACGCTTCCTTGATGCGCTTAAGGATATTCAATATTCTTCAGGACAGGCACAAAGACAAACGCAAGAGAAAACCCTAGGTTCACACTCATCACGGTGAAGGACCCGAAACCGAGTCCGATTAATCTTGTTGACTTTAAGTGTGATTTTCAGACAAGTAGCAAAGGTTACGCGGCCTATAGGGGAGTCGGCTAAAAAGCCGGATGCGTCTCCCTTGTTTAACCTGTCGCCTAAGATACCTGCGTACTTCCTTTCTTCTCTCCTATCCCAAGTTGATGGATTCAAAGACCATGCCCCTATCTACCTACAAGAAGGCGGAGGCATACAAGGCTGGAACTTCGCCCCGAAGGGTTACTAGCAGCTTGTCGTGGAGTACTGCTGGTTCACCCCTGACTACCTGTAAACAGGCGGAGGCTACTTGGTACTAGTCGATGAACCTGAAAATATTCGACTCGTGATATTTGCTAGGATCAGTTGGAACGTGATATGGAAGGCGGGGATTTGGGCTCTGCCTTAAGGTGTTCATACACACTCAAGTACCCTCATTCAGCCTGAAAATAAGGTCGGGGTTAATCTTCCGCAAACAAGGGTTAATTTTAGTTACTTTTTTGTAAAATTCAATTAGCATTCCCGATTTTAGAGATTAGTTATCACTAATATCAATCCACACAAGCAATCACGTCTACCGTCCAGTCCCAATTCCTTTATCATAGGTTAGAAAACTGAGAGAGAGAATCGGAAAAAGCCGATGCAATCGAGAAACGATGATGAATGCTCGAGTAAGAATACTTACAGTGCCTCCAGCTCTCTACAATGCGGGATGCAAAACTGAATTGAAATTTTTACACTAAATGCAATGCAAGATATGAAAAGTCGCTCCTAGACAGGTAGTTCTAGTGAAGAACAGGTTGATTTGACTAGATCTGCGGTCTAAGTACATCTTTTAAGTGATGTGTGGTCCTAAAAAATTACGAGCACAAGCAAATCTTAGAGTGGCTCGAGGAGCCGCTAGTGCAAGCCTAGTCTAGAAATTCAATCCACACAGTAGACGGGGACACAGCTCCACTATGTTTATACGTGCGAGAATCCAAACGGGAACCGCTGTAAATGCAGACACTCTATTTTTTTAAGTTACAAAAATCTTTTTGACGTCCAACAGCCGACTTGATCCAAGAATCGTCGGCCTCCGATGCACTTCGAGATGCGTCGACTTCAAGAAAGCCGCTCCAAGTCCACCGGGCCCTCGCACAAAAAGATAAAAATTATGTGAGAGAGAGGTATCAAAATATATACAAAAATGATCAGAAAAATAATTAAGGAAAAAATGGTTAATTACAATGCAGCTCAGAGGTCATACCCGAGTGAATGGAAAACGTAAATCTATATTTTCTAAATTGATCCTAAGCCGTTTGCCTCCCCGGCAACGGCGCCATTTGATGGACCGCGGACCTACCCTTTTAGTGTGTCTAATTTGACTATTCGTTGCAGTCGGATAGATCCACGTCGATCAAAAATAACTGTACGAATCGATTAATCGTCGATTGAATTTAATATGCGTTTTTATGTTTATTTAGCATGGGCAAGCCCTAGGGTCAACTCAAGCGGGCAAAGAAACAACTCAAGATCAAGTTAGCTGAATTAGATTGCAATTTTCCAAGTGGTTTTTTTTAGTTTTTTTAAGCGATAAAAATGCCAATGCACAAATGGGGATGAATTAGGTTACTAAGAAAATAAGAGACTTAGCCAAATTTAATTTTAATGTCAAATTAATTCAAATCAGCCAAATGATAGTTTTCCTAAGAACCTAATCCAACGATTAATGCAAAATGGATTTTTTGGAAATTTTAGGTTTAAAATGGACAAATGAAAAATGCCAACTTGTTGGGGGGTTTTATGCAATTTTTCGAGTAAATGATATGCGAAAATTATGAAAAAATATACTAGAAGATACATGTGATAAAATTAAGATATAATAGTATTTTTGGAATTTTCTGACACTTTATGATTTTTTTATGAATTTTTTACTGAAAATAGAGTGATTGCAGGTATTTAATTCTTAATAAATCTATGAAATCAAATTATCCAGAGAATGAATTATCTCAAATAGATATTTCAATAAGGAATACAGGAGAGTTGAAATTTCTCAAAAATCTTATTTGTGAATTTAATTAAAAATCAATTACAAAAATCACCCTATAATTTATTTTATGCACAAGACAACTCGTAATTGGATGCAATTTGGACTATGATTAAAACATAATTAAAGGCATCATTTACAATTTTTTCACAATTTTTGGAGCAATAAATGGACATATGCGAATTTCAGAGCTTAAATGGGTAAAATATCACTTATTTTCAATCACTAATTTTTAATAAATAATATGTTGCTCACAAAAATGTAAATAGATAGTCAGGTGATAAAGAATTAATTGCTCTACAACATGCTATTTTTTTAAAAAAAATGACGTAAAAATATTGTCCAAATTAACACTCAAACCAGGGGTATCAATGCAATACTGAAATTGAAATGGAAAATGCAATCTCTGCATAAGGACTATTTTGCAAATAAAGAAACTCTACTGGATAAATATGTAAAAGTTCTAATAAAAAATGGAAAGATGAACCCACCCTTTCATCTAGGGCATACACGATTTGGGGGCGAATGCGGCTATGGCGACGGTGCACCAGGGGGCGGCTGGCAGAGATACGGGGTGGCGCAGGCGAGGCTCTACAGCAGCGTGCTGAGCGTGCGACCTTCGCGGAGGCGGCTGGCGGGCTGAAGCGAGGCGAGACGGTCGTGCGGCGCCGACGCGAGCGGGACGCGACCGTGGGGTGAAGGCGGCGGAACCCGCGGAGTAGGGGCAGAGCTAGCGGCGAGGGCGGAGCAGAAGGGATGCTCGGGCGTCGGCGTCAGCGGGCGGAGATGTGGCCAGTGGCCGCGCGCGAAGAATGAAGTGCGCGCGGGCGGCGGTCAGTGGCGGTCGGGCGGCACGGGAAGGTCTGACGGCGGCGAGGGGCACGTTGAAGAAAGGTGGTGTGCGGGGAGGCGGCGGCCTGGGATGGAGGGCGCGCAGCCTGGAGGTCAGCGGTGTTAGGCCGCGACTGAGCGGAGTTGGGGGGGTTGCGGCTGTGGCTGAGCAGTTCGCGGAGGGCGGCGGAGCAGCCGCACTAGGGGGCGCACAGCGGCTGGGCGTGCACGTGCGGAGGAGGGCATCGACGTTTGATCACGCGACTGCGACCAGCGAGGAGGCATTACGGTGGAGGGTTGGAGCGGCGGTGGCGGGCTGGCACCCCGGGGCGGCGCAGCGGCTGGTGGTGTAGAGACAGGGGGTGGCGGCAACTGCTTCTCCTGTTCTCCTTTTTTATTTTTTGTAATTTTTTTGTTGTAATAGTAAATAAAATGTAATGAAGGGAAAAAATGTGTTTGTGGTGATGTGATGGATTTGAAGATGTTTGGGTGATGATGGTTTTTGTATAATGATTTGTGTGTGATGTGTGGTGAAAAATGTGGTGATAAAGATTATGATGTGGTTATCAACAAGGAAAAATTGTTAGATAAAAAAATAATGTAGAAGACAGAGATAGAGAAATTACCTGTGTTGTTCGTCGGATTGTGGTGCCACGTCGTGCGGCTTCCGGTTGTGGCCTCGATCCGGTTCGACGAAAAATCGGAGAAGCTTTGCGATCTTGACGGGAAGTTCGCTATGCGGAGATTAACCGTGATCTCGTATGCAGATCATCGTCGCTCAACGTTTAAGGGGGAGTTGTCACCTCACGGATTAAACGGGGCTCGAACCACTCTTACTTGTAGAATGGCGGATGAAGAACAATGGAGGAGGGGATGAGAATATAAAGGAAGAGGAGAGGGAAGTTGGAGAGAATGGAGTGGTGGAGAGAGTGGAGAAGATGTGGCTTGGAGTGGAAGCCAAGTAAAGGAGAAGAGGTAAAAGGGGAATAAAATATATAATTAATAAAATAATATAGTGGGCTACTAAAATTAATTAAAATATCTATAGTAAAATAATAATAAAAAATAAATCTGAAAATAATAACATAAATCCGAAATTAATAAAATAATAAAAAAATGGGGTGACACGTGGCGGCTCCAGGAGTTGCCACATGTCGCTCCTAGAAAATTCAAAAATTAAATGTAAATAAAATTAAAAAGAAATAAAAAAAGGGATTAAAACAAAAAGTGATCAACATGAAAGTTTCTCGTCTCGACGAGATCTACAACTTTAGTGAAGGGCCAAAAATCAAAGGAAGTGATATGCACAAAATGTATTTTTGTGTGGTACCTTATCGGTATAAAATACCACATTTTATTTTTTATATTTTTTGTCATTTTTCAATAAGAGAAAAATCAAAATAAAAATAGAGAAAATATGAGAAGAATATTTACAACTTAATCTATTTTTTTTATTTTTAATAATGAAGAGAACAAAAGGATAAAATCCAGGGGTAAAACGGCCATTATGTACAATTGACAAAAGGGGCCCAAAACCCAAGTTTTGCATACGAACTTCGATTTTAATGAAATTGGTCTTGTTTCGAAGGTCTCTGAATGTATATTATTTTAAAAGTGAGTAGGCCTAATTCGGAGGCTGTATGAGAGAGATATGCACATTTTAAGGTTCATGGTTTCAAACTTGGATTGGGGTTTTATTGGGTAATTTTGCAAGTCAGTATTTTTTGGATATTTTTCTTTAATTAGTGTTAGTCATGTGTACACAATAGAGTTGGTTTTATTAGATTTGGAGTTAGTATAAAATATATACAAATAAGGTATTTTATCTAATATACATGTGAATATTTATAAGTGAAATTGGCTTCTTATTTTATGCAAATATGAATGCTAAAATGCAAATGTTATCAATGCATGCATGAATGCTAATTATGCGATATAAGTGGAAATATGCATCTAATTACTCGGGAACAAAGCTCTACTTTCAACTTAGAGTGATGAATCACATATTCATCACCATCCAAGGGAGACCCTTACCCGTGGTCGGTTCCACCTCAACCCGAATATGAAGTCAGAACTTCGACTGACTTCTCCACTTCTTTGCATTTTCTTACCTACTCCACATTCTAACACTCCGGATCCACTTCCAACTTGGGCTGACTGTCCTTACTCTCGAGAGCTTGCAGGAATCAAAGAACCGAATGAAGAGCAAGCCACTACTGAGACAAATGATTGGCAAAATTATATGTCCCCACATACTTCATTATCACCTCAAGTAGGGACCATACAATAATTTACATATACATATCCCGACTTGACCTTAGGGCATAACTTGGTCGATCGAACAACCTGAATGGAGAGGCCTATATATAATGATTTCCCAGACTTGATTGACTTTAGTGATCAAGATTCCAATAACCAGCCTTCATGTCACACATTCGGAGAGCTTATACATTCATAGGAGGGGACTCATGAACTAGACTTACTAGTCCTCCGTTCATTGACTCCGTCATATGAGGATCCGACCAATATCTGCCACTCGGATGGTCCATACTCGACCCAGGATTACATGCCATAGTATAGGTATGTTGAGTATGAGACCCAAATATCTCAACAGTATCCTCCAATTACGCAGAACTCTCCCATGATTTGTCATGAGAATTTTATGAAAGATGACATCTCTAGACTTATTAAGAAAAATGAATCATTTGGTAACGAGTTGAGAGATGTCATGGAAATATTGCACTCAATTTCTGCCAGAATAGGTATGAAAGTGGAGAAGGAAGTAAGTAGATCTGATGTTGAAAACCAAGCAAGCATAAGGGAACCCACACCGTTTGTACAGCTAGAGTCCATTCTACCTCCCTCTTCTACTAACCCCTCACCCTCCAATCCAGAGTCTGATCATTCATCCACCAAAAACACCAAAAAATTGAAAAATTAGAAAAATCTATAAAAAATAAAAATGAAAAAGGCTTAGAAAAATTGGATCCTACCCTAAGGGAAGCACTCGATGAAGAATTGATTTTCAAACTTCCTTTAATAAAGGCCATAGATTACCTCCCCGACCTCAAGAGATTTGTAAAGAGTAAATTGATGCCTAAGAGGTCGGGTACTAAGAGAACAAGGACTGAGAAACACATGGTGTCTATGGCCACTTCCTTAGTGATGGGAAGAAGGACCAAGAGCCGCAGAATTAAGCAGTTGCCTAGGGTGGAATGTGAAATCAAAGACACTATCTTTACCCATGCAAGAATCGATGATGACTCCCCGATAAATATCTTCCCGACCTCTGTGTTTAACAAACTCAAACTTTTGCCAATCAGAAAGACGAGAGAAATTGTTCAGCTGGCTGATCGATCTATCAAACGGTCTAGAGGAAATATTTCAGTCATCGCTACTTTCCAAGGTGCTCTACTACAGGTGAACTTCACAGTCATTGACATCGAGCACTGAGGAGAGTTTACCCAGTCTCCGATTATTCTCGGGAAGTCGTTCTTAGCCTTGGCTAAGGCGACTATAGACTGCGAGACTCGGGAGATCGATTTTTCAGCATTGGGAGCGCTCTGACATCACCCATTCTTTGATACACTTTACTCTAAGGTGACCTGCACATCCGCTGACAGTCGTGACCATTGAGATGTAGATGAGTCCCACCTCTCTGCTACACCTGAGAGACCGACTATTCGGACGGTCGTTGGTTCTGAGACTCCCCACACCTTCACTTCATCAACTGCTTGCACGACCACCATGACAGCTTCTAGGGAGGACTCACGACCAGAAGCTATCATTAAGTCGGACATGACCTTTGTTGATTGTCTTGACCATTTTGATGATCCGACACAAGAGCCCAATAATGCTAAGCCAACTGAGATCGCTAGCACCTTGATGAATCTACGATTCATCACTCTAAAAGTTGAAAATAGAGCTGTGTTCCCGAGTAATTAGAGGCATATTTCTACTTATATCGCATAATTAGCATTCATGCATGCATTGATAACATATGTATTTTAGCATTCATATTTGCATTAAATAAGAAGCCAATTTCACTTATAAATATTCACCTGTATATTAGATAAAATATCCTATTTGTATATATTTTATACTAACTCCAAATGTAATAAAACCAACTCTATTGTGTATATATTACTAACACTAATTAAAGAAAAATATCTAAAAAAAATATACTGACTTGTAAAATCAACCAATAAAACTCCAATCCAAGTTTGAAATAATGAACCTTAAAATGCACATATCTCTCTCATACAGTGTCCGATTGAGGTATACTCACTTTTAAAGTAATATACATTCAAAGACCTTCGAAACAAGACTAATTTCATTAAAATCGGAGCTCGTATGCAAAACTTGGGTTTTGGGCCCCTGTTGTACATTGTACATATTGACCATTTTGCCCTTCCATTTTATCTTTTTATTTTCTTAATTACTAAAAATCCAAAAAAAATAGATTAAGTTGTAAATATTTTCCTCATATTTTCTCTATTTTTATTTTGATTTTTTTCTCTTATTGAAAAATGACAAAAAAATGCAAAAGATAAAATGTGGTATTTTATACCTATAAGGTACTACCCAAAAATACGTTTTTGTACAGATGATCTCGTTTGATTTTCAGCCCTTCACGAAAGTTGTAGATCTCGTCAAGACGAGTAACTTTCTTGTTGAACACTTTTTGATTTAAGCCCTTTTGTTATGTTTTTTTTATTTTTCTTTCCATTCCAACTTTGGATTTTTCTGGGAGCGACACGTGGTGGCTCCGGAAGCCGCCACGTGTCAACTCCTTGGTTTTTGCATTTTATTAAATAAATGCCACATGGCCGCATCCTAGCGCGCCAAGTGGCATCATCTCTCTCCTCTCTACCCATTCCTTCCCACTCTCCCTTAACTTAAGGGAGAGGCCACCCTACGACACCTCTCATTCCACCCCATCTTTTCCACCTTCTCCATCTCTTCTCCAACCTCCTCTTCCTCTTTATAATGCCCTCACCCTCCTCGATTCATCTCCATCCGCCATTTTCATAGTGAGGGAGAAGAGAGCTCCTATCAACCTTAGGTGACAGTTAGGGAGTTTTATAGTTGAGCGACGACCACGGCCGAGTCTTGTCTCAGCCATTCACAGGCAACCAATCATATCTACAGGTAACTTTTTTTCTTCCTTTCTTCATTACACTCCACTCTCTCTCTTCTCGATTCATCACCTTCCTTCCACCGAATCACAAAACCGATCACACATCAACGGATAAATCACACGTTGCGAACGCAACGGTGATTTTTATTTATTTTTTCGAAGAAATTCCATCAATCGATTAGTAGGTTATTTGCGCCCAACTAAACAAATGCATGAAGAACAGGGGAGGTGGTGAAATCCCCCCTTCTTCTTCCTCCCTTCACCACGCACACACCCATCAGTCACCAACTTCGCCGTTGAAGCTGCCTCTGCCCCGACGTCCCTTGGCCGTGTGTCGGCCATCCCTCTCGTCGTCAACGATGCCGGTCTTCCTCCTCCAGCCGCGAGCAAGCACACCATCTACTCCATCTGCGCGCCCCACCAGGTCGCCGTCCCCCTTTGCACGCCAGCACGCGGCCCACGCGCAGCTCACCGCCAGCCAACTCCTCGCACGCCCACGTGCGGGAAGGCAACGCCTTCTCCAACCACCGCGCGGCCTCTGCCTTCGCGCGCCACCTCCTTGGCCACCGGCCGCGCGCCACCACCCCTGGCTGCACCGCCTTGCTGCACCTCCTGTCGTGTGTCGACGGAGGTGAAGCTGTCACTTCCCCGCCACATCATCCACGTCAGACGCCAGCTCCCGCCTCGCCGCGCGCGCCTAACAGCCTCCGCCACCACGCCAAGGTCGCCGACCAGTCCTCCTCCGCGCGCGTGAAGCTCCAACTTGAGAAGAAGCCTTCCCCTGTTTCAAGCCAAGAACAGAGAAGCTCTCATCGCATAATAAAGAATTGGGTATTTGCAAAGGGGACACTTGCACCCCTTTGTAAGTTCTCAAAGGAAGTTCAAGTTTTAGGTAATTGCACGTAAGTCCCTGTACTTCATTTGATCTCATATTTCTATTTTTGTATTGCACTCGTACCCTTGCATTTACACATTTATTTTGTCATCATTTTGCCATCTATTTTTAATTTCAAAAGTTGCATTGTGTAGTACACTTCTTGTTCTACCATCATAGCATTTATTTGTATTTTTCTGATTTGCAGAATATTTATTGAAATTAATTTGGTGGAAAATTGTAATATTTTGCCCATTACTTGATTGTGTATTCTCTGCTTGTCGAAAAATCACTGAAAAATCGTAGTTGGTAGATCTAAGTTTAGGCTACAACATATCCAAAATTCACATCATTTGCACGTATAGTTTGTCTTAGAAAAATCATTTAGTGAAAACCTTAATCGATTTTTAATTAATCAACCGTAAAATGTTTTAAGGAAATTCAAGTTGATTTGAATAGCTCTTAATTAGATCTATTTGGATTAATTTTATTTCTGAGAAATATCATCGTTTGGTAATTATTAAAATTGGTTTAGTTATTTTCACTAAAGTCTGCATATTTTATTATCCGTGCATCTAAAAATTACAAAAAAATTAGAGTAGCTTAATTTCATCCCATTTCATAATCTGGCCAAGTTTCATAATTTTTGAAATTAATTTGATACATTAACTAAATTGCACATTAAATTGGCCTGCATTGTCTGCATACGTCTGCATAAAAATTAAAAAAACCAAAAAAGATACTCCTCGAAAATCAACACTCGAATAATTGCTTTAATTTACCTAAGGAGACAAATGCCTCCCTGAGATCGACCTTGGACTTACCCCAAGTAAAAAAATATTGCCGCTTAAAATTAACTTCAAATTAATCGATAAGTGGTTTTTGATCAACATCTCGTATCCGACTGCAACGAATTCTCAACATTAATTTGGACATTAATTTGACCGAATTAACATAGGGTGCGGGAGCAATATCAAAATGGCGCCGTTGCCGGGGATGCACGGCTTAGGATAATTTTTAGCATATTTTTGAGTGTTTGATTTTCCTTCCCCGGGTAGTCTGACCCCCGGTTTTTCTTGTGAATATTTCTCTGTCTTGTAAATTTTTGCATTTTTGTGTCGTTCTTGATCTGACCTCAACTTGCTTTTGTGCGAGGGACACCGGAGTCGAAGACGCTTCGAGGAACACGCATTCGAATTTGTTTGAGTGATTTGAGAGAACCTGTAATCTCATTCATTTCCACATATTTTTTCTCGCATCATTTCCAGCGGTTCCCGTTTGGGATCTCGCGTGTGTAAAGATAGTGAAACTGTGTCCCGTGTGCTGTGTGGGTGAATTGTAACTTAGCTTGCACTAGCGGCTCCTCGAGCCACTCTAGGACTTGTTTGTGCTCGTAATCAATAGGACCACACAATACACTTAAAAGACGCACCTAGACCGCAGTACTTAGTCAAATTTAAACTGTTCTTCACGCTAATAGAACTGCCTGTCTAGGAGCGGCTTTTCATCGCTTGCATTTGCATGTAGAGTAAAGTTTTCAATTCTGTATTGCATCCTGCATAAAAAAGCGAAGGGATCACTGTAAGTATTCTCTACTCGGCATAGCATCATCGATTTTTCGTGCATCGGCTTTTCTCGATTTCTCCCTCTGATTTTCTCACTTAAATTAAACAGGAAATTGGGACTGTCCGATAGGCGTGCTTTGTGGTGGACTAATTAAAGTGATAACTTAACTTTAAAAATCGGGACTGCTAACAGTATTGACCAAAAAAAAGAGAATAAAATCTGAAAATTGTTTGCGGGAGATTAATCCCCGATCTTGTATTCAGGCTGAGTGAGGGTACTTGAGTGTGTGTGAACACCTTAAGGCAGAGCCCAAATCCCCGCCTTCCATATCACGAGCCAACTGATCTTAGCAATTATCACGAGTGGGATACTTTTAAACTCATTGACAAGTACCAAGTAGCCTCCGCCTTCACAGGTAGATAGGGGCGAACCAGCGGTACTCTGCGACAAGGCCTAAAAGCTTTGTCAGCCTCCGCCTCAGTGCAGGTAGATAGGGGCACGTCATTGAGTCCCCACTCCGGATAGGAGCAAAGAAAGGGAGGATCGACGGTATCTTAGGCGACAGGATAAACAGGGAAGACGCATCCGGCTCTAAGCCGACTTTCCTCTAGGCCGCGTAATCCTTGCTATTTTTGCTTGAATATCACACTTAAAAACTACAAGATAAATTGGACTCAACTTTGAGTCCTTCACTGTGTTGAGTGTGAACCCAGGGTCTTGGATTGTTCTTGTTGCTTGCTTCAGGTAGGAGTAAAATCCTATCTTCTTCCCCCTTCAAGATGAGTGATTGGGGAGATCTCGACGCACTATTTACTGATCTCTCTATGAGTCCCCCAAGTAACTCGTCTTCCTCGGTCCGAGCGCACCTTGGACCACCCAGGACTCATGACCCTCTTGAATCCTGGTTCCCACATGCTCAGGGTGGTTACTCTCAAACCAACCCTTTTATCTCCTCCGAGATTACCAAGTAAGATCATTGCCTCGGTAATCCCTTCCTTGATTTGCCCTCTAACACCAGTCTTATTTTCCAATTCCCAGAACTAGAGGACGAGATGTCGCCTAAAGTTCCACCAGACGAGGAACAAATTAAACAGATTCTTGCTTGCCTCGCTGAAGCCGAACATAGGAATGCAGATCTCACGGCGCGGATGGGACAGATCATAGCAGCAGAAGGAATCGACCGACCAATGGTTGATACCTATAACCCGACGGAGAACGAGATTCAGAACTGGTTGGCACCTGCAGTTCCCGCCCAGGCATTTGAGCTGAAGCCCCACTTCCTTAGTCTGCTTCCGAAGTTCAACGGAAACCTTAATGAAGAACCATACACTTTCCTCCGTGACTTCGAGTTGGTGTGCAATAATCTTAGCCATCCCAATGTTGGCCAAGATTATATTCGGTTGAAGGCCACCCCTTTTGCCCTAGGTGATAAGGCTGCTCATTGGCTGAAAAACTTAGGGGTGGTATGTACTACTTGGATGCAGTTCAAGGACCTTTTCTTGAAGAAGTTCTACCCTCTCAGTAGAACTAATCAGATGAGAACAAAGATCGCCAGCTTTGCTCAAGGAGCCAGCGAACCGTTCCATGAGGCTTGGGACAGGTTCAATGACTTAGTACAGAAATGCCCATGCCACGGCATTTCAAAAGCGATCTTAGTCCAGACCTTGATCTGTGGTTTAACCCCAGAGATGCAGGGGTTGGTCAGTGCAGCCTGTGGAGGAAGCTATCTGAACAAAAACGAGCATGCTGTATGGAAGATCCTAGAGCAGATGGCAGAAACCGGCAGGTCACAGGCCACAAGGGCCTATCAGTTGTCTCCCTCAATCTTATCCAATGAGACAACTAGAAGGACTGTTGCAGATCTGACTGAGGACCTCATCCCTAGCATGGGGATGATAGCCGACAACCTTACCATGGTCGAGCAGATCCACAAGAGAGTCGCGGAGATGGAGTCTCTTTCGAGCCTTCCCAAGAAAGTGGAGGAACTCTCTGAAAAGGTAGCTAAGATTAAGCTACCCACCCCTTCTGCACCACCTGTACCTGTACACCGAGTCCATCTTGTACAGGAACAGGCACCGGGGTCTCAGAGTAGCTGGGATCAGACTTATACCCAGCCGAACCATCATGCACCCCCACCTGTCGAAACAGAATATGAGGAGCCTCCGCCTGTATACGAGATTAACGGGCTTTGGTATAGCCGGGACCCGCTAGTCCGGCAAATCGAGATGGGGAAGGATCAGGCACACCGCCCCACCCCAGTTTACCAAGAGACCAGGCCCGTCACAGTCCCGCGATATCAGTCCAGGCCAGATCATGGATACCAGCCGCAGCAGCGCACCTACCAGCAGGGGTCAGCACCGTCCCACCAGCAGCAGTATCGGCATGGCCAGCATGGCCAATATAGGACGGCATCAACACCGCAGCAAGCCCAGCCCACCGAATTGGAGTCACTCACCTTGGCGATCCAGACCCTATCTGATAGGGTCCAACAGATACAGAATGACTACTTGGATATGAGAACTGACATCAATCGGGTTTCTCGTGCCCAGGACCAACAAATGGCGCCAAGGACCCCAATTCCCGCACAGGTTCAGGCCAATCCGAACAGCATACACCAGGGCCAGAACCGACCTCGAGATCAGGTATATTATTCAGATAATTATCTATCTGAACATGAGATCCTTTCGTACGATAATGTTAATCATATGTCCCTCAGGAGCGGAAGGACCGTGACCATACCTGATCGGGCACGGGCGCAAAAGGAAGGAACCTCCGAAAATCTACCTGAGGAGAATTCGGAGGAAGAAGAGGAGGAGCATCCCCACCACCATCCCCAGCAGAAGAAGAGGACATCTGAGTCCTCGAAGCAGCATTCCCGAAACCACTTAGAGTCAGACGACACCGATGAGCCCGCACCTCCATCTGAGGAGGACCATCCAGAAGAAGCGGAAGAAGCATCACCGGTTTCACCTAAGCATTTTCCTGTTTGTCAGAGTCCGAGTCAGAGTCTGTGTAAAAGTCCGAGTCAGAGTCTTGTTCAGAACTCAGTTACAGCAGCTAATGAAAATATTTCAGTTCCAGAACCTGAGTTAATAATCCCTTTCCCCCAAGCTCTCAAGGGTGGAAAGAAGAAAATCAAAAAAATCCAAAAAGATGACCCTGAGATGGCTGAATTCTGCAATAAACACATCAAGGTCACAATCCCTTTTGACAAGTTCGTGGAAATAACCCCTGCATTCCAAAAATACCTTAAGGTGAGATGCACACCTACTAAGTTAGTAGGAAGACCAAAAGCCGTGTTGAGAAATACGTTCTATCAGTAGCCACGACTTGTGCAATAAAGAACTCGTTTCCTCGGAAACGAAGAGACATGGGTGCACACTATGTAGTGAGTCATGTTGATGACATTGCGTTTGCACGCACTCTCCTGGACAATGGTTCCTCGATCAACTTAATGCCCACAGCCCTCTATGAGCGGCTTAATCTCAGACCTCTTAGGAAATCTAGAGCTATTCTGCAGTTTGCTGACAAATCCACTAAGAGGTCCTAAGGAGAGTTAAGGAACATTGTGATCAGAGTCGAGGGGCAAGAATACATGGTGGACTTTACTGTCCTGGATATGGAAACCCCTCGTAATTGGAGAGATTCCCAGATCATTTTAGGTAGGCCCTTCCTCAGAACTGCGGGGGCCTTATTTGATTATAAGACTGGGAAGATTCAGTTCCAAACTCCCGGCGGAGATGAGGAACTGGAGATGAAGCAGACGAGATGGTAGAGACCGGACTTCGAATCCAGCACCGAGTACTCTTCTACCGAGACAGACTGTGAACATGTAGACGTAGTTGGGCCATGGAGACAGAAACCAGCCAGCATCAATGCGTCCATCTCCTTTGAAGATAATCCAGTGCATGAGTCAGTCTGCGAGATCCTGAGGAACGAGTACAGCTCTGAACCTGCATCGCCCTACATCTTCGATGACGTAGAGGCCCAGTTGGGCCTGTCAGTCCTTACATCCTTAGGACAATCGGAAGATGAGGATGACGAGTTGGACGAGGCGTTTGCCGATTGTATGGAAACTTTTGACGATCCGACTCCAGAGCCGCGCTTGGTGGCAGCTATTACAGAAAATGATCCAGCCACTTCCAACACCGAACCAGATCAGATTGAGCCAGACTTATTAGATGATCACACTATTCCTGAGCTCAAACCTATTCCCAGAACACTGAAATATGCCTTCCTTGCGGGCCAAGACAAGAAATTCCCGGTCATTATCAGTTCGCAATTGACCGAGAAGCAGGAATCTCGCTTGCTAGAGATCCTGGAGAAAAACCGCAAGGCAATAGGCTGGAGCATTTCCGATCTCCATGGGATAAATCCCGCTCTGTGTTCGCACCATATTTACTTGGAGAACGAAGCCAAACCCTCTCGTGAATTCCAACGCCGGTTGAATCCAAATTTACGAGAAGTTGTGAAAAAAGAGATAGAAAAATGGTGCGACGCGGGTTTCATTTACCCAATCTCCGACTCTAAGTGGGTGGCCCCAATCCATGTTGTCCCGAAAAAGTCGGGGATCCAGACGACCACCAACGAGGACGGAGAGGAGATCGTGACGAGAATACCCACATCGTGGCGCGTCTGTGTGGATTACAGACGCTTGAATGCCGCGACGAAGAAGGATCATTTCCCTCTACCGTTCATTGATCAGATCTTGGAAAGATTAGCAGGGAAAGAATTCTTCTGCTTCCTTGATGGGTTCTCGGGCTACAATCAAGTAGCCATAGCTCTGGAGGACCAGGAAAAGACCACGTTTACATGCCCCTTTGGTACCTATGCTTTCAGGCGCATGCCTTTTGGGCTATGCAATGCTCCAGGTACTTTTCAAAGGTGCATGATTGCTGTATTCGCCGAAATGGTCGGCGAATTCCTGGAAGTCTTCATGGATGACTTCTCGGTCCACGGCGACTCCTTTGATTCCTGTCTTAGGAATCTGGACCGAGTCCTCAACAGATGTTGTGAGGTCAATCTGGTGCTCTCCTGGGAGAAAAGTCACTTCATGGTGACGGAGGGCATAGTGTTGGGGCATGTCATCTCCAAGAGAGGAATGGAGGTTGATCCTGCCAAGGTGGACGTGATCAGGCGACTCCAGCCACCAACCAACGTAAAACAGTTGCGGTCGTCCTCGGGCATGTCGGATTTTATCGAAGATTTATCAAGGATTTTTCCAAGATTGCCCGACCGCTAACTGAGCTTTTAGGCAAAGACACGGAGTTTATTGTAGATCACAAATGTCTTGAGGCCTTTAAGCTTCTACAAGGAATGATCATGGACGCACCCATCTTACAAGCCCAGATTGGTCTCTACCTTTTGAGATCATGACGGACGCCTCAGACTATGCTGTTGGGGCTGTATTGGGACAAAGAAGAGATGGCGTCCCGTTTGCAATTCACTACGCAAGCAAAGTGCTTGATTCTGCTCAGCGTAACTATACAGTTACCGAAAAGGAAATGCTTGCGGTAGTGTTTGCCTTGGACAAATTCAGATCCCACTTAATCGGATCCAAGGTAACCGTGTTCACAGACCATACGGCCCTACGATACCTGATGGAGAAGAAGGACGCGAAGGCGCGTCTTCTTCGTTGGATTTTACTTATCCAGGAGTTTGATTTGGACATCCGTGATAAACCTGGAAAGAAGAACGTAGTAGCCGATCATCTTTCTCGTCTCGAAGATCTTAATACTTCCGAGGTTTCCCCGATTCGAGACTCCTTCCCTGACGAGTCGATTTTTGTTATCGACTCACTCCCATGGTACGCCAATATCGTGAACTATCTTGTCTCCAAGAAAGTTCCCGAGGATTGGCCCAAGAGCCAAATCGACCGACTAAAGTCGGACGCTAGACACTACCATTGGGAGGATCCGATCCTTTTCTTTGAAGGACCAGATTGTGTCTGGAGACGTTGTATTCCTCAGGAGGAATACCAGAGTGTCCTTTCTTTATGCCATAGCTTAGAGGCAGGAGGACACCACTCCGGGAAGAGGACCGCATGGAAGGTACTTCAGTGTGGCTTCTACTGGCCGACTCTGTTTCGCGATGCCACCACCTTCGCGAAGTCGTGCCCAGTTTGCCAGAGAATGGGAGGAACCGTTGGTTCCAAGGATGAGATGCCAATGCAGCCGGTCATCATTTGTGATGTCTTTGACGCCTGGGGCATCGATTTCATGGGCCCATTTCCTGCCAGCCACGGGTTAGAATATATCCTCCTTGCGGTAGATTATCTATCCAGATGGGTGGAGGCTATCCCGACCCGAGCCGCAGACAGCAGGACTGTCTGTAAATTCATCAGAGAGAACATAATCTCTAGGTTCGGGATCCCCAAAATAATGATATCAGATGGGGGTAGCCATTTTGTGAATCGGGAGGTGAAGAAACTCCTGAAAGACTACGGCATCGAACACCGTGTCGCGAGTCCTTACCACCCACAAACCAATGGTATGGCTGAGGTGTCAAATAGGGAGGTAAAAACCATATTGCAAAAGCTTGTCCGCCCGGACAGGAAGGACTGGTCTCAGATCTTAGATCAAGTCCTCTGGGCGTATAGGACGGCTTACAAGACACCGTTAGGAACCTCCCCATTCCGAATGGTATTCGGAAAGCCGTGCCATTTGCCCGCAGAGTTAGTGCACAAATCAGAATGGGCAATAAAGAAGGTCAACTGGAACACACACCTGGGTCAGAAACAGAGAGACATGGATCTAAATGAACTTGTGGAAGTCAGAAACCGAGCATACGACAACAGTTTAGTTTACAAGGACAAGGTGAAGCGTTGGCATGATAGATATATCAGACGA
The DNA here is from genome assembly GCA_037367405.1 of Ottelia alismoides. NCBI lineage: Eukaryota > Viridiplantae > Streptophyta > Magnoliopsida > Alismatales > Hydrocharitaceae > Ottelia > Ottelia alismoides. The sequence goes on along the minus strand of JAZKJV010004737.1, from coordinate 361,095 downwards.
AAGACCTTTGTTCCTGGACAGAAGGTATGGTTGTTCAATGCTAGGCTGAAGATTTTCCAAGGCAAGTTAAAGTCTAAGTGGACGGGACCATTTGTCGTCCGTACGGTGCATGATAGTGGATGTGTCGAGATCTCAGATCTCGCAGAGGACGCACCGACATTCCTAGTAAATGGGCAGCTGTTGAAGCACTTTGTTGAATCCAATGAACAGTTGGTCCATGTAGAGGAGATTGTATTCATGCGCGAGACAGATACAGCAGATACACCTCAAGCCGCGTATGAAACCTTGCAGCACTGAACTCCAGCCATCAGCAGCATCTTCGAAAGATTCAGACCGACTCATCTGTATATATCATTCCCCTGTATATCCTATCCTTTACCCCCACGATTCTAGTAACCCATCCCATCCCCACATCATCAAGCCATTATCTTGGACTATACTTAGGATGACCAGATCCTAAGTATAGGGGGGAGGGGTCACCCGAGTCGATTCACTGTACATCCTCCAGATCACATGGGTCCTCATACTCATTTCCTACCGATACTTAGGCTAACCTAAGTATAGGGGGGACCGATGCCCGTATTTATACTCATCCATTTCCCATCTTTCCCGCATCCGCCCCATTTTTGATCTTCTTCTATACTTAGGCTGTCATAGCCTAAGTATAGGGGGGCGAGATGACTTCTATACTTTTTGGCTCTCCCACGCTTAGCACGAGCTATGTCTTTTTCCTCGCTCTTAGTGCTCTGAGGACATAGCACACGCTAAGTATAGGGGGGCGTGTATATATTACATATATACTTTACCCGTAGCTCGTACTTTCGCGTATTTTTGTATATATTTTACAATAATTACGGGTGGGTAAAAATCGAAAAAAAAATTCTTTAGTAAATAGGCTTCTTATTTACTCTTGCATATCATCTCTGCATAGAAAAATAAAAAGAGTCTTGCATTTTCATAACATGACATCTCATCTGCATACGTTGCTTATGCAAAGTGAAACGCTAGTGGGTTCTGGACCAAATTATGAGCAGATATTGAGGATGGAAATGATTTGACCTTAATCCACCTAATTTCAGAGGAACCTTATAGGAACTGGAGTTAAGATTTTTCAGGTCAGGTGACTTAATTCTTTAAGTCTGCAAGTCTATGTTCATATGTCATCTTGACAAGCCTGAGTAGAGCACTTAACAACACACACATGACTCTTAGAGACAATGGCTTGACGTGCACCAGCACTTTACACATGGCTCTCTACGGATGAGGTGATAAGGAGGCAGTTTCCTTTAGCTTGGGGTAGCATATGAGGGTAGTACTTCTAGGCGGAACCTCTCTTCTTCTTCTAGTGAAGGAAGTGCGTCTCAACTTGGACTAGTGGTGATGAAGGCTAAAGACAGAAGCAGTGGGTTGCAATAAAGCTTCAAAAGAGGGATAGTCTACTGGCTCAAGAGGAAATTTCTTGTATCTATGCTGCATCATGTATGTACAAAGGCATGTTTGTTGAAAAAAAAAGAAGAAGAAAAAAAGAAAAAAAATGCCAAAAAGAACTCCAAAAAAGTGGTGGGTCGGATTGAAAATTTAATAACCCCACCGGAGTATACGTAGTCAAGAGAAGCAAAAGCTTGTGGTCACCTTGTTACTTGCAGCGGGAGACTTAGCTACACTGGCTGAGCTTCCAAAAGTCTATACTTCTTCCCCCTCTTCTTGAGCCGGTTGAACTTGAACTTAGAAGGGAATACCCCGCTTCTCGAGGAAAGAGTTGCTAGACCGAGGCATTAGAGTTACCAGGTTGGGGGAGGTTGTTTCTTTGTTACTTCTGAGGTGGGGAGTCATTTATCACTTACACTGCATGAAAAGATTCATGGTCATTAGAGTTTGTGTATGTAGACTTGTTCTGATTAGGTGAGTTGAGGAGTCTTGAATAGAAGACTTGTGGAACTTGAAGTCTGTTAAGTCTTAAACTCAGATCCCAATAAGGTTCCGACACATGATTAATCCAAAGGTCGAGGCAAGCGCTATTTTTAACTTTTGTTCATGACCTTGGTATGAAACCCAATCTCATTTCACTCTTGCATTTCATTTAGTTGCTCGGGGACGAGCAAGGTTTAAGTATAGGGGGTTGATGAATCTACGATTCATCACTCTAAAAGTTGAAAATAGAGCTGTGTTCCCGAGTAATTAGAGGCATATTTCTACTTATATCGCATAATTAGCATTCATGCATGCATTGATAACATATGTATTTTAGCATTCATATTTGCATTAAATAAGAAGCCAATTTCACTTATAAATATTCACCTGTATATTAGATAAAATATCCTATTTGTATATATTTTATACTAACTCCAAATGTAATAAAACCAACTCTATTGTGTATATATTACTAACACTAATTAAAGAAAAATATCTAAAAAAAATATACTAACTTGTAAAATCAACCAATAAAACTCCAATCCAAGTTTGAAATAATGAACCTTAAAATGCACATATCTCTCTCATACAGTGTCCGATTGAGGTCTACTCACTTTTAAAGTAATATACATTCAAAGACCTTCGAAACAAGACTAATTTCATTAAAATCGGAGCTCGTATGCAAAACTTGGGTTTTGGACCCCTGTTGTACATTGTACATATTGACCATTTTGCCCTTCCATTTTATCTTTTTATTTTCTTAATTACTAAAAATCCAAAAAAATTAGATTAAGTTGTAAATATTTTCCTCATATTTTATCTATTTTTATTTTGATTTTTTTCTCTTATTGAAAAATGACAAAAAAATGCAAAAGATAAAATGTGGTATTTTATACCTATAAGGTACTACCCAAAAATACGTTTTTGTACAGATGATCTCGTTTGATTTTCAGCCCTTCACGAAAGTTGTAGATCTCGTCAAGACGAGTAACTTTCGTGTTGAACACTTTTTGATTTAAGCCCTTTTGTTATGTTTTTTTTATTTTTCTTTCCATTCCAACTTTGGATTTTTCTGGGAGCGACACGTGGTGGCTCCGGAAGCCGCCACGTGTCAACTCCTTGGTTTTTGCATTTTATTAAATAAATGCCACATGGCCGCATCCTAGCGCGCCAAGTGGCATCATCTCTCTCCTCTCTACCCATTCCTTCCCACTCTCCCTTAACTTAAGGGAGAGGCCACCCTACGACACCTCTCATTCCACCCCATCTTTTCCACCTTCTCCATCTCTTCTCCAACCTCCTCTTCCTCTTTATAATGCCCTCACCCTCCTCCATTCATCTCCATCCGCCATTTTCATAGTGAGGGAGAAGAGAGCTCCCATCAACCTTAGGTGACAGCTAGGGAGTTTTATAGTTGAGCGACGACCACGGCCGAGTCTTGTCTCAGCCATTCACAGGCAACCAATCATATCTACAGGTAACTTTTTTTTCTTCCTTTCTTCATTACACTCCACTCTCTCTCTTCTCGATTCATCACCTTCCTTCCACCGAATCACAAAACCGATCACACATCAACGGATAAATCACACGTTGCGAACGCAACGGTGATTTTTATTTATTTTTTCGAAGAAATTCCATCAATCGATTAGTAGGTTATTTGCGCCCAACTAAACAAATGCATGAAGAACAGGGGAGGTGGTGAAATCCCCCCCTTCTTCTTCCTCCCTTCACCACGCACACACCCATCAGCCACCAACTTCGCCGTTGAAGCTGCCTCTGCCCCGACGTCCCTTGGCCGTGTGTCGGCCATCCCTCTCGTCGTCAACGACGCCGGTCTTCCTCCTCCAGCCGCGAGCAAGCCCACCATCTACTCCATCTGCGCGCCCCACCAGGCCGCCGTCCCCCTTTGCACGCCAGCGCGCGGCCCACGCGCAGCTCACCGCCAGCCAACTCCTCGCACGCCCACGTGCGGGAAGGCAACGCCTTCTCCAACCACCGCGCGACCTCTGCCTTCGCGCGCCACCTCCTTGGCCACCGGCCGCGCGCCACCACCCCTGGCCGCACCGCCTTGCTGCACCTCCTGTCGTGTGTCGACGGAGGTGAAGCTGTCACTTCCCCGCCACATCATCCACGTCAGACGCCAGCTCCCGCCTCGCCGCGCGCACCTAACAGCCTCCGCCACCACGCCAAGGCCGCCGACCAGTCCTCCTCCGCGCGCGTGAAGCTCCAACTTGAGAAGAAGCCTTCCCCTGTTTCAAGCCAAGAACAGAGAAGCTCTTATCGCATAATAAAGAATTGGGTATTTGCAAAGGGGACACTTGCACCCCTTTGTAAGTTCTCAAAGGAAGTTCAAGTTTTAGGTAATTGCACGTAAGTCCCTGTACTTCATTTGATCTCATATTTCTATTTTTGTATTGCACTCGTACCCTTGCATTTACACATTTATTTTGTCATCATTTTGCCATCTATTTTTAATTTCAAAAGTTGCATTGTGTAGTACACTTCTTGTTCTACCATCATAGCATTTATTTGTATTTTTCTGATTTGCAGAATATTTATTGAAATTAACTTGGTGCAAAATTGTAATATTTTGCCCATTACTTGATTGTGTATTCTCTGCTTGTCGAAAAATCACTGAAAAATCGTAGTTGGTAGATCTAAATTTAGGCTACAACATATCCAAAATTCACATCATTTGCACGTATAGTTTGTCTTAGAAAAATCATTTAGTGAAAACCTTAATCGATTTTTAATTAATCAACCGTAAAATGTTTTAAGGAAATTCAAGTTGATTTGAATAGCTCTTAATTAGATCTATTTGGATTAATTTTATTTCTGAGAAATATCATCGTTTGGTAATTATTAAAATTGGTTTAGTTATTTTCACTAAAGTCTGCATATTTTATTATCCGTGCATCTAAAAATTACAAAAAAATTAGAGTAGCTTAATTTCATCCCATTTCATAATCTGGCCAAGTTTCATAATTTTTGGAATTAATTTGATACATTAACTAAATTGCACATTAAATTGGCCTGCATTGTCTGCATACGTCTGCATAAAAATTAAAAAGACCAAAAAAGATACTCCTCGAAAATCAACACTCGAATAATTGCTTTAATTTACCTAAGGAGACAGATGCCTCCCTGAGATCGACCTTGGACTTACCCCAAGTAAAAAAATATTGCCGCTTAAAATTAACTTCAAATTAATCGATAAGTGGTTTTTGATCAACATCTCATATCCGACTGCAACGAATTCTCAACATTAATTTGGACATTAATTTGACCGAATTAACATAGGGTGTGGGAGCGATATCACACCTTCCCAAGACATGTGCTGACCTTTCAGGAATATTACAATCTATATGGTGACTCGTCTGATGAGGAACCCATGGTCAGCACTACACCACGTCCCGGACCTTCAAAGGAAATAACCAAGAGTAAATTGACTCCACATAAAAACACGGTTGCTCCCTCTTCTAGTCGGCTATCTAGTGAGAGGAAGTCGAGAATTGATTCCTCGAGGTGTTCCCCCGAACCTCTCAAGGCGCGTCGCTCTCATCTCCCTCTCAATGATTCAGGTTCTAGAAAACCGACTAAGAAAGTTTCCTTCAACACATTGGAGAAGGAATTTTCGGAGGAGTCCTCATCTGGTCCGGATAAGGTGATTTATATGAGTGAGCTCAGTTCGGGTGTTCTCAAGCCTTATCTAAGCAAGCAGTCGTGTGTCGACCCTCGTTAGACGATCCCTACACCTCACTATTATTCATCTGAGGACGATTCCGACAGCGACACATATGTATATTATCCACCTCCTCGCTTCCGCAAGAAGGTTCGTCTCAAACCTTCTTAATCCTTGTATATTCTCATTCTTTCTTGTATATACTTTCTCTCCCTCCCTTCTCAGTGATTTGAATCACTTCCCCCGGCTCCATATCATTTCATGACTATACTTAGGATAACTGGATCCTAAGTATAGGGGGGAGAGTGACCCGAGTCTATTCACTATTCATTGTACATCCTCTAGATCACATCGGTCCTCATACTTACTCATGTCCTATACTTAGGCTGACCAGAGCCTAAGTATAGGGGGACCGATCTCCGCCATGTATATACTCATCCATTTCCCCTCTTGCCCTAGTCCGCCCCATTTTTATTTTCTTCTACACTTAGGCTGCCAGAGCCTAAGTATAGGGGGGCGGATTGACTTCTATACATTTTGTAATTTTAGCTCTCCTGTGCTTAGCACGAGCTATGTCTTTTTCCATGCTTTTCGTGCTCTAAGGACATAGCACACGCCAAGTATAGGGGGCGTGTATGTATTACATATATACTTTACGCATAGCTCGTACTTTCACGTATTTTCGCGTATTTTTTGTATATATATTATGCAATAATTACGGGTTGGGTAAAAATTGAAAAAAAATTACATGTATACTTGTATAATATGTATAATTCTTGTAAAAATAATAAGGTTGTAAAATTCTTGTAAATAATACTCATGTAAGATTTGTTGTACAATAGGATGTATACCAAAAAAATTGTATACTATGTATATTATTACAAACTAAAAATTGTTGTAAAAAATTGTTGTATAACAGAAAATAAAATGAAAATGTTGAAAATAAAGGATTCTTATTTACTCTTGCATCCTTGCATTAAAAAAAGAGTCTTGCATTTCATTCACATAGCATGTCATCTGCACCTCAACTGCATATCTTGCATATGCAAGGTGAAAAGCTAGTGGGTTCTGAACCAAGTTATGAATAGATGTTGAGGATGGACTTGATTTGACCTTAATCCACCTAATTTCAGAGGAACCTTATAGAAACTGGAGTTAAAATTTTTCAGGTCAAGTGACTTAATTCTTTGAGTCCGCAAGTCTATGTTCACATGTCATCTTGATTAGTCTAAGTAGAATATCTCGTCCACACGCATGATTCTTTTAGACAGTGACCTAACTTGGACAAGCACCATGTACATACCTCTTCACTGATGAGGTGGTGAGGAGGTAGAATCCTTTAGCTTGGAGTAGCACACGGGTGGAAACATCTGTCCTCCTCTAGGGAGGGTAGTGCATCTCAACCTAGTCTGGTGGTGTTGACATCTGAGGACAGGATGTTGTGGGTTGTAATAATGCTTCAAAAGAGGGATAGTCTACTGGCTCAAGAGGAAAAACTCCTGATGTACATGCTGCACCTTGTATATAGTTCCAAAAAAAAGAAAGAAAGAAAATGCAAGAACTCCAAAAAAATAGTCAGGCCAAATATATATATATATATATATATATTGCCTGTCGGAGTATGTATATTAGCAAGAAGTCCGCAGCTGGATGACTTGGCTAGACTGGTTAGGCATCCCGGGATAGGTAGCTACACTGGCTACCGTCCATTCTTTTGTCCACCCCCTCCTCTAGAGCTGATCGCACTTGAAATTAGAAGGGAATACCCCGCTCCTCGAGGAAAGAGTTGCTGAACCGGGTAATTAGAGTTACCTTGTTAGAGGAGGTTGCTTCATAGCTATTTCTGATGTGGAGAGCTATTTTACACTTACACAGTACAAGTAAGAATCATAGTCAATAGAAATTTACATTTGAGGATTTGTTCTGACCTGACTATTGAGGCGTCTTGAATAGAAGACTTGCAGAACTTGAAGTCGGTTAAGTCTTAAGTTCATGTCCCAATAAGGTTCCGCCACACAATTAATCCAAAGGTCGAGTCAAGCTCCATTTTCAACTTTTGTTCATGACCTTGGTAAGGAACCCAATCTCATTTCACTCTTGCATTTCATTTTAGTTGCTCGGGGACGAGCAAGGTTTAAGTATAGGGGGTTGATGAATCCGTGATTCATCACTCTAACAAGTTGAAAATAGAGATTTGTTCTCGAGTAATTAGATGCATATTTCCACTTATATTGTATAATTAGCATTCATGCATGAGTAATAATATCTGCATTTTAGCATTCATATTTGCATTAAATAAGAAGCTCATTTCACTTGTAAATATTCACCTGTATATTCACCATATTTCATCTATTTGTATATATTTTATACTAATTTTGAATCCATTAAAATCAACTCCATAGTGTATATATTATTAAAATTAATCAAAGAAAAATATCAAAAAAATATTAACTTGTAAAATTGATCAATAAAACCCCGATCCAAGTTTGAAACTAGGAGCCTTAAAATGCACATATCTCTCTCATACAGTGTCCGATTTAGGTCTAATCACTTTTAAAGTAATATACATTCAGAGACCTTCAAAACAAGAATAATTTCATTAAAATCGGAGTTCGTATTAAAACTTGGGTTTTGGGCCCCTTTTGTATATTGTACATATTGACCGAAATGCCCTTCCATTTTATCCTTTTATTCTCTTAGTTATTAAACATCCAAAAAATTAGATTAAGTTGTAAATATTTTTTTCGTATTTTCTCTATTTTTATTTTTATTTTTCTCTTATTTAAAAACGATAAAAAATGTAAAAGATAAAAATGTGGTATTTTATACCTATAAGGTACCACCCAAAAATACATTTTGTACAGATGATTTCATTTGATTTTCAGCCCTTCATGAAAGTTGTAGATCTCGTTGAGACGAGCAACTTTTGTGGTGACCACTTTTTCATTTAATCACTTTTGTTATTTCTTTTTTATTTTTCTTTACATTTAATTTTTGAATTTTCTAGGAGCGACATGTGGCAGCTCCTGGAGCTGCCACATGTCACCCCTTTTTATTATTTTTGGGTTTTTTTTATTATTTTCGGATTTATTATTATTACTTTACTATTGCTATTTTAATTGTTTTTAGTAGGCTGCTATAATATTTTATTAATTATATAGTATATCCCCCCTTTACCTCTTCTCCCCTTACTTGCCTTCCACTCCAAGGCAATAATTCCCCATTTTCTCCACTTTCTCCATCTCTTTTCCAACTCCTTCCTCCTCTTTATAATCTCATCCCCTCCTCCATTGTTCATCATCTGTCATTTTCAAGAGGAGTGAGGTCGAGCCCCTTTAACCTTCAGGTGACAGCTGTAGGAGACGAGTCGAGCGACGACAACCTCAAGGCGAGATCCGCAGTTAATCTCCGCGTAGTGAGCCGCCAGCCAAGCTCACGGAGTTTTTCCGATTTTCGATTGTCAAATCGGATCGAGGCCACGACAACGGAAGCCGTACACCGTGGCTCCACTTTAGGCGAATCACAAGTAAGCAACCCCTCTTCTTCTCCTTATCAATTATTTTTATCTAACAATTTTCTTCTTTGTTTATCATCATATCGCCACACCACAATCACGTCATTACAATTTCACCATCATTTTATTCAAACATTCACAATCACAACCACCACAATCATCCATATCACCCCCTTCATTTTCATATTTACATTTCCTGTTTATAAAATATAAAAAAATTGCAAAAAAAATAAAAAAAATCAATCCGGAAGCAGCCTCCGCCCCTGAGCAGTGTCGTCGCGCCGATCGTCGCGCCGACATCGCTGCTGTCGTCGGCCAACGTGAGCACACGCCCTCACGGCGCACTGCAGTTCTAGCCCCCTCATGGTCGCCGAGGCGCAGCGCTACCACTGCCCTCGCGTCGGCCCCACCTCCGTCTGAAGCCGCCCCACATGCCAACCGCATGCACCTCCTCCTTGTCAGCCGTCGTTGTCCGCCCGCTCGTTGTGCCGCCCTCATGGCCGCGTGAGGCACGGCGTCGTCACCCGCTCCACGCGCCAGCTCCGCCAGCCCTCTGATTGTGCACCGCCTCCCCGCGAGCGCTCCCCCCTCCCAGGTTGACCGCGGCCCGCCAAAAGCTGCCATGCACCGCCCCCCCGTGCGACCGCGCCCCTGCGCGCGCACCGGTGACCCGCCCCTCGCGGCAGTGCGTTGACGCCGCCGCCGCGAACTCCCCTCGCGTTTGCGCTCCTCCTCCGCCAGTCGCGCCATCAGACCAGCCGAGCCACCGCCGACTGCACGGTCCCTCCTCACCGCGCATCAGCGCCCGCCCACACCTCCGCTCGCGTAGCGGCCACACATAGTTGCCCCCTCTCCGCGGTACGCCTCGCCGCTGCTCCCTCGTGTGGTTGCTGCCGCCACTTCTCGCCCTTTGCCCACTCCTGCCCTAGCTTGTGTGAGAAGGAAAGGTGAAAGTCTTTTATTTATTTATTTTGTAAAATTGCATAGTCTATCCTTTAAGTTTCATCATTTGTAGAAGTGCCCATATGCACAATTGAAGTTAGTTTGTTTCAATTTTGTATTGCAAAGATACCCCTAGCTTTTAACGTTAATTTGGACATTATTTTTGCATCAATTTTTAATACGAAAATAGCATGTTGTTGACAAATTAATTCTAAACATTTTAGCTATTTATTTATATTTTTGTGAGCATTAGATAAGTTATTAAAAATTAGAGATTGAAAATCAAAGATATTTTGCCCATTTAAGCTCTGAAATTCGCACAGCCATATTTATTATTCTAAAATTGTGAAGATATTGTGTATGATGCCTCTAAGTATTCTTTAATTACTGTCCAAATTTCATCCAATTCGGAGTTGTCTTGTGCATAAAATAAATTATAGAGAGGTTTCTGTAATTGATTTTTAATTAATTCCACGAATATGATTTTTGAGAAGTTTCAAGTCTCCTGGATTCCTTATTAAATTATCTATTTGAAATAAATAGCTCTCTGGATAATTTGATCTCGTGGATTTATTAGGAATTAAAGACTCATAATCGTTATGTTTTCACTAAAAAAGTCATAAAAAATCATAAAGTGTCATAAAATTCTAAAAAAATAGTGTAGCTTAACTTCATCATGTTTTTATTCCAGTAAATTTTTCATAATTTTTGCATATCATTTGTATGAAAAATTGCATAAAATCCCCCAAAAAGGTTTGCAGTTTTCATTTGATCATCTTAAACCCAAAAATTACAAAAAAAAATACATTTGCATTTATCATTGGATTAGGTTTACAGGAAAAATATAACTTGGTCAATTTGGACTAATTTCACATTCAAATTAATTTTGGCTAAGTCCCTTATTTTCTTATTAACCTAATTCATCCGCATTTGTAAATTGGCATTTTTATTGCATAAAAAAATACCAAAAAAATATCACTTAGAAAACTGCAATCTGATACATCTAATCTGATCCCGAGTTGTTCCTTTGCCTCCTTGAGTCGACCCTGGGGCTTGCACAGGCTAAGCAAACATAAAACCACGCGTTCATTCATTCGATGATTCATCGATTTGTGCGGTTATTTTTGATCGATCCGGATTTATCCGACTGCAACGAAATAATCGATTAGACAACATTTAAAAGGGTAGATCCGTGGTTCATCAGCCACGAATACGCAAAAAATTTAAAAACACCAACTTTCTTACAAAACACGCACAGATGCCTACTAGAGCCATCTATATTCTACAACAGAGGCGCCTCCATACCAAAACACACGCGGATATACAAAAAGACCATTTATTCTATGAAGTGCATTTTGTGAAGAAACCTACTAGAGCCATCTACTATTATACAACATAGGGCGCTAACATACCAAAATACGCACAGATATACAAAAACTCCCTTTACCCTACGAAGTAGATTTGGAGAAGAAACGTACTAGAGCCCTCTACTATTATACAACAGAGGACGCCTCTATACCAAAACACGCGCGGATATACAAAAAGACCCTTTATCCTACGAAGTGCATTTTTGTGAAGAAACCTACTAGAGGCATCTACTATTATACAACAGAAGGTGCTAACATACTAAAATATGCACAGATATACAAAAACCCCCTTTACCCTACGAAGTGGATTTGGAGAAGAAACGTACTAGAGCCCTCTACTATTATACAACAGAGGACGCCTCCATACCAAAACACACATGGATATACAAAAAGACCCTTTATCCTACGAAGTGTGTTTTGTGAATAAACCTACTAGAGCCCTCTACTATTATACAACAAAGGGCGCTAACATACCAAAACACGCACAGATATAAAAAAACTCCCTTTATCCTACGAAGTGGATTTGGAGAAGAAACATACTAGAGCCCTCTACTATTATACAACAGAGGACGCCTCCATACCAAAACACACGGGATATACAAAAAGACCCTTCATCCTACGAAGTACGTTTTGTGAAGAAACCTACTAGAGCCCTCTACTATTATACAACAGAGAGCGTTAACATACCAAAACACGCACAGATATACAAAAACTCCCTTTATCATACGAAGTGGATTTGGAGAAGAAACGTACTAGATCCCTCTACTATTATACAACAGAGGAACATACAAAACAACCCTCCAATATGCAACAGAGTGAACGGCCATACCAAAAGGAGCTTCGATATATTTTGACTGTCACCACGAGAGTATCTGGGACAAGTAATAGAACTTCAAGTAGCATCTTTTTTGTTTACTTTAGAACGGATGAATGTTACATGTGTCTCATAAAAGGTGGAGTTGACCAAGTATGATGGTCATGTAAAACGTTGCATTCGTTGTGATTTTGAGGTTGATGTCGTACTCTAATTGTCACTTACTAGCATTGATAGTGGTATGTGATCATCACTCTAATTGTCGGAGGATAGTGTGTCCGAGGAGAGGTGTGAGTACTCATGGACCAGTGCTATTCAGGGCCTCAAGGTTGAGGCGTCGAGTGAGGGGGAAGGTGGCGTCGTGATTGAGACGTCGGGTGAGGAGGAAGGTGGCGTTAGCCGTTGGGGAAGGAGGCACCTTGAGAATAGGCACACAAGATTCCTCTCCATCATGCAACAGAGGAGATTCCCATACAAAAATTTCCTTCATTATACAAAAATGTTCGTCTTTTTATCAAATGCACTTTGAAAAAAAACATAGAAGATGTATATCCATTATATAATAGAGCACACTTCTATACAAAAACTTCCTTCTATTACAAAAATCCCCCATTAACTTACAAAAGGCATCCTGAGAATAGCCCATACAAGATGCATATCCAGTATGCAACATAATAGATTCTCGTACAAAAACTTCCTTCAATATACAAAACACCCTCATTATCCTACAAAATGCACCTTGAGAATAGGCATACGAGATGCATCTCCCTTATGCAACAGAGGACCTTCCCATACAAAAACTTCCTTCAATATACAAAAACGCTCGTCTTTCTACAAAATGCCTTTTAAAAAAGAATACAAGATGTATCTTCATTATGCAACAGAGCACACTTCCATATGAAAACGTCGATGAGGGGGATTCATGTCGAGGAGGATGCACCGCAGAGGGGGGAGGCATGATCAGGTTGATGCGTGGCGAAGGCAGTAGGTGTGGCGAAGATGATGCATGGTAGAGTGAGGAGGCACGACGAGGAGGATGTATAGCAGATGGGGGAGGTGCGGGGAAGTGGATGCACGACGGAGGGGAGAGGCATGGTGAGGAGGATGCACGGCAAGGGGGTGGGCGTCGAGGGATTGGGATGAGGAGGGTTTGGGGAGGAGGGTGTTGAGAGAGAAGGGGTTGGATGGGAGTGTTTTTCAAGCCGTTGGATCATTTGCTGCTACGTGGCGTGCATCCATGAGTTGCAGCAGAGTCTGCTGCAACTCACTTACGGCAGATGATCCTTCCCCTTCATATTATTCCGCCTTATTCTATTTATTTCTATCTTTTCAACTATATAAAGAATAAACCATTATTCTCCTTATTCCTCATTTTTATTCCTGCTTATTCTCAAACTGAATACCCCCATAAGATCGACCTTTAAAATATATTAATGAACAAAATAATTTAAGGAGAGGTATATCTAGAGATCAGACTGTATAATTATAATTTTTCAAAATGAATAATCGAGACACTATCAATATGTTTTTCTTTAACATCAAAAGATATAGTAACAAATAATTTACCTTAGATCCGATTTTTTGTAGTATGTTTCCTTTTATTATGAAAAAGATTTATAAATATCTAACCCCAAATTTGTTGTAGCCAACGATATCGATAACTAAAAGCTCATGGAAGGAAGGTCATACACCAAAGTAGTGACAACAAACACGGACCATCCAAATACATGCCTAAACAAACAAAAAGGCTAACATGAGCCATGCCACTTCAATATTTTTTTTCTGCATCACCGACATCAACGTTATCAGAGCAAGACGCTACATCAAGGATTAAGTGCAACTCCCTGACCAAAGTTTACAACGTCTCCCTAAGGTTCGTCAAGAGTAACAAACTCTAAAAGCTTATATTCTTAATTGTACTGTAAGAAAAGTGATCTGAGGCAACAAATAATTTAATATTCATTGTCATATCTTTCATATTTAAATATATACCAATGAATATTATTCGTTGCTTACTACTTTAAATTCACAACAAATAATGGTACTCATTTTTATATTCGTCACAATGAATCATATAACAATGATTACTCGTTGACTTTTTCTTCTAATCGTTACTAAATTTGACAATGATTAATGTGAATTTTAACGAATAATTCAATGGAAAATTCCTCGTTATATGGATCGCTAATGACGAATATGACATTCGTCACTGATTATAAGTACAAAATATGATTTCACAATGAATTATATTCATAGTTATATCTTTAACATCAAAAGACATGGCAATGAATAATTTACCTTAGGTCTAGTTTTTTTTATTGTATCCTTTTATTATTAAAAAAATTAGGGTTTTTATCAGTTGTGCCCCTTCGAGATATTCCAATATTAGTTATGCCCCTTCCTTTTTGGGAATATCAGTTGTGCCCCCGATTTCTTGTTGTTCTATCACTTGTGCCCCTCCTTTAATTTAATCGTCAATGAGATGACTTAACCATGGTTTTTTGAAATCATGGTGCAGTTAAGAGGGGTACAATTATCCAGACTCCTTCTTTATCTTCTTCCTCCTCCATTTGTTCTTCTTCTTTTCTCTTCATAATTTCTCTCTCTTAGTTACTCCTTCATGCATCCATCAAATCTCTAAAATTTTTGCATTTTCACGGATATATCACTTATTACGGATCGAATGGTGAATTTTATTGATTTTTTTGTGAATTTTCATGAATCAATTAGTTAAAAATTTATCTTAGCTTAACAAATACTGAAAGTCCTCTAATTTCATCCCTCTTGCTCCTTCTCCTCCATCGCACCTCCTCTTTCATCTCCCTCCTCTCCGGGTAGGGAGCGACCTGGGGGCGATGGGAGTAGGGGGAGGGGGAGGCGCGGGGGCAGGGGGCGACCTGGGGTGAGGGGAGGAGGCAGGGCAGGGGGCGGCAGAATCAGGGGGAGGGGAAGGCTCTAGGCCGGGGGTAAGGGAGCGAGCTAGGGGCGAGGGGAAGAGACCGGGCAGGGGAGGCGCAGGGGGCGGCAGGAGCAGGGGGAGGTGCGGGGCGGAGGGAGTAGGGGGAGGCGTGGTGGCGCGGGGGCAGGGGGCGACAAGGGGAAGAGTGGAGGAGGCAGAGCAGGAGGAGGCGCATGGGGAGGGGGAAGCACGAGGGCAGCATGAGCAGGAGGAGGGGGAGGCGGGGGGCACGGAAGAGGCAGGAGCAGGGGAGGCGCTCGGGTAGAGGGCAGGCAACGCAAGGGCGAGGGAAGGAGGCTGAGGTAGGGGGAGGAACTCGGGTAGAGGGGAGGCGACGCGAGGGAGGGGGAAGGAGATTGGGGCGGAGGGCACACCTGGGGGCAGGGGAGGAGACATATAGGAGCAGAAGATTTGGGAGGAGGAAGAGAAGGAGAAGAAGAGGAAGAGGATGGGTAAGGAGGAAGAAAGGATGATAAAATGACCTTTTCAGTCTTTATTTTAAATTTATTTCTCATTATATCCCAAAGTTAACATCTGTTTGCATTGGGAATGAACGACAACTATCCTGAGGGGCACAAGTGATAGAAAGGCAAGAAGTTCAGGGGCTTAACTGAAATTACAAGATCTCAGAGGGGCACAACTGATAAAAACCCAAAAATTTATAAATATCTAACCCCAAATTTGTTGTAGCCAACGACACCGATAACTAAAAGCTCATGGAAGGAAGGTCATACACCAAAGTAGCAACAACAATTGGGGACCATCCGAATACATCCTTAAGCAAACAAAAGGAGCCATGCCACTTCAATATTTTTTCTACATCATCGACATCAACATTATCAGAGCAAGGCATCGCATCAAGAATGAAGCGCAATGCTATGACTAACGTGTACAACATCACCCTAAGGCTCCTCAAGAGTGACAAACTCTAAAAGCTTATATTCTTAGTTGTACTACGAGAAAAGTGACCTAAGGCATCAAGTAATTTTATATTCGTTGTCATATCTTGAACATCAAAAGATACGGCAATGAATAATTTACCTTGGGTCCAGTTTTATTGTAGTGTTGTCCTTTTATTATGAAAAGAATTTATAAATATCTAACCTCGAATTTGTTGTAGTCAATGACACTGTTAACTAAAAGCTCATTGAAGTAAGGTCATGCACCAAAGACTTGACAACAATCACGGACCATCCAAGTAAAATCTTAAACAAACAGAAAGAATCATGAGCCATTCCACATCAACATTTTTTCTCCGTCACCCACATCAACGTAATCAGAGCAAGACATCATTGTTTGAATATGTCAATTGACCTCGTGCTCAAGTTGTCACCGGCAGTTGTGCGAGTCGGCAGTTACGCGAAGGCCGAGTCTCATGTGAAACTCGTGCAAATCGGGTGTGGGTGGAGTGGAGCGGACTATGCGAGGGATATATCACACCCTATAAATATACCTCTTGCTAGAAGAGAAGAGCACAAGGAAAATCACGATACTTACTTTGCATAGGGAGCCCCCTCCCAAAAACCATATCACATCCTCTCTCTCTCTCTCTTGTTTGAAAGTTGCTCGTCACCGGCATCGTTAGCAGTCTTCACTAGTATCAGAGCTTCACATTCGATCTTGTGCATCTGCGCATTGGTGAAACTCCGCTCACTGTCGTGTACACGGTAATCGCTGACCATCCCCTCGAGACGGTGGCTGCTCCTCTCTTACGATAGAACACAACCCTAAACGATCTCCAGAATCTCTTTTATTTTATTTTTAAGCACTCGTGTTTTTTAGATTTGTCCGTTGTATGTTATTGCTATTTGATTCCTCGTTCCTTCTAATAAAGCTGGTGATAAAGCATGTGAATAGTCCTTTTCTTTTCAGAAATGTTGTACATGGTATCAGACTGGTCACTTGATTAATTTTATTTCATAAATGACACTCACCGCACGCGTCCTTCTCTCGTGAAAAGGACAATTCTGAAAAGTGTACAACATAGAACGTTTGAGAATATCATGGGTTGTGCATATTACTCTAGTGGTCATATAAAAAAAATACTTGCCCCACATGATTGTTCTCTTAAGAAGTTTTTTTAGATACTAAATAGATTCACGGCTTGTTAATGGTTAGTTTTTTTCTTGTGTTGATTAAATATATTGGTTAGATTAATCATTTTTTATAAGTTTTTTTTAACATATATTTATTAGTTTTGTAAAAAAAGGGGGGACTTTGGTGTATCAATTTTTTATTTTATCAATATTTCCCTCGTATTTATTCATTAAATTGGAATAAAGATCTGTTTTGTAAAATACATGTTCTTTTTTCCGCTTTTTAAATTCATTGAAAAGTGACCGAGAATTGACAACTTTCTTATTGCTTAGCTTTTTATAAGTTTAAGAAGTTTTTGCTAAAAAAACTTTTTATCATTAACGTGCTTATTGAAGTTTAAGATAAAAGTTAACACCTTTTTGTTGGTTGAATTAAAGTAGCCTTTTAAGATGTTTCATTTTTTAAATCTTATCAAAGTTATTAAGAACCTCATTACATTCAGTAAAATAGCCTACTTCTTAAACCATTTATAATTGCTAATTAAAATTATTTAATCTCATTCCAACCTTATATTTATTTCATTAGATTCAAAATGACAAGCAAGATAATTACCATTGAGGTGAGTAAAATTAAGTACCTTAACGATACTAATTATGAGTTATGGAGTAGAAAGATCTTCTATGGCCTGCTGTATGATAGCATACACTCCATCATAGACAAATCTGATCCAACTTTATCTAAAAATTCAACTATGGAGGAAATTAGGTCATGCGAACAGTGTGAGAAAATAGATAATAGGTTTAGGTGCTTCATGCTGATCCACATGTATTTGAACCTGATTCGGGTTTTTGAGACCTATAAATCAGCTTACAAGCTTTGGACCACGGTCAAGGTGAAATATCACTCCAAGTCGGAAGTGAACGTCCAGCTTCTTCTACACAAGTACAATTCGTGTAAAATGAAGGAATCTGAAAGCGTCCTCGAGCACGTGAACAAGATGATCATGATGGCCAAGGATCTAGCGGCTTTTGATTGCGTGAGTCCGAAGAGGATGCAGATTGCAACCATACTAGGAAGTCTCCCACCGTTATTCGACATGATTGCCATATATTTGAAGATGAATGGCAACATTAAGTCTATGACGGACCTACCTGCACAGCTTCCAATTGAGCAGGACCTCTCTAAGTAAAGATCGAAAGCTGAGATCTTTGAGGTCGAGGAAGAAGAAGAAGCAAACATCGTACACGTGAAGAAAAGGTCGGGTCCTTCCAAGGTGAATTTCAAGGGAAAGAGTGTGAAATACCCACGTGGCTCTTGCTATGGTTGCGACAAATATGATCATTTCAAGGTCAATTCCCCAACAAGAAGAAGCTAGGAAATTCTAAAATGCTTGAAAATAAAGGCAAGAAGAAATTAGAATTCGTGACTGTCATGGAATGCAACTTTATCGTCTCAGAGAGTGACGGATGAAGGATCGAATCTGGAGCAACCGGACACATCATGAAGACAAATGAGGGCATGGTGTACTTTAAGGAACCGAGCAAAGGAGAACAGAGGATCTTCTTTGATAACAACACCTACCTGGATGTGGAAGGTGTTGGGGCATACAGACTTGACCTGGAGGATAGCGTTATGGTACTGAATGATGTATTATATACCGCAGGGATACGTCGGAACATGATCTTTATCCCAATGCTGCTCAAGAAGGATTTCGAAGTTCGGTTTTATAATAAACGTGTATCCATAGACAAGAATAAGAAGGTTTATGCAATGGGAAAGTTGGTGCCCAAGCATGACCTGTTATGTCTTCATGTATAAACTCTAGTGAATCAATGAATGTCTCTTATGAGTATTCTTTGTGCTGTTTGTCTGACAATGACTTGTGCCACACGAGATTAGGACATCTAGGAAATTCTAAAAAAATGGAGCAAATGATGAAGGCAAATCTGTTGCCAAAGATCACAGTGCAAGGACATTGCCCTGCGAACATTGTCTAGTAAAATAACGAGAAGACCCTTCTCAACCATAATTCGATTAACATAATTACTAGGTTTGATCCATTCAGACATATGTAGACCACTGAGCATCAACATACATAGAAATAAGGAATACTTGATAACATCACTGGTGATTACTCGAAGTTCTCCTATGTCTATCTCTTAGTCGGATGCACTTAAAACATTTAAGAGATATAAGACGGAAGTGGAGAAAAGATTGGGAAAACCGATCAAGACACTTAGGATAGATAGAGGTAGGGAATATACCTCAAAGGAGTTTGAGTTTTACTATATTCATAAAGGCATTTGTAGGCAGACTACAATGCTCTATACACCACAGCAGAATGGTGTAGCAGAAAGAAAGAATCGAACTTTGATGAATGAAGTAAGGTGTATGCATTCACAATCAGGACTCTCCAACAAATTCTGGGGAATGGAAGTGTTGACTGTGAACTACATGCAGAATAGGATTCCCACCAAGTCCGTAGAATCAACGCCATATGAAATATGGAATGGAAGAAAGCCCGAGTTGGGCCATCTCCGGAAATGGGGATGTGTTGCACATGTTCTGGTATCGAGTCACCTTAGGGACAAGCTAGACTTCAGGACATTAAAGTGCAAGTTTATTGGATATAGTGAGAATTCTAAAGGATTTAGGTTCTTCCATGAAACTAAAGGTCTGATCGAAAATCGTGATGCTACTTTCCTTGAAATTCATCAAGAAAAGGAGAATCAAATAGAGGAATCACCTTATCTTGACCAACAGATATAGTGTCTCCCTAAATCTCCTGAAGAGTGATAAAAGGTCGAATCCCTATGGGGAAAGAAAGAGGCAAAGGGATACAATGGTACTACGATGAATCCACCATGAAAGACATGAAGGATATGGTGAAAATCCTCAAGCACATCACGGAAGCGTGAGGATTGCATCAAATGCGATCGGGAGCGACTAGTCGCACTAATTACTCTGGGCAGCAGAAATTTGAAAAAATTTAAAATCGATGAAACCACATGATCCAAGTATACTTCTTGGATCGCTTCATCTTAACCACAAATAGGTATAAGGTTTACCTCTTGAGGCGTGGTTGCGATCAAATCTCTAAACCAAGAGACCTCCTGTCTCCAGTCCGATCCAACGGAGGAGACACTTGTGAGCGTGTCGATGAGACGCGTGCTCCTCGCAATCCATGTTGATGATCCAAGCGGAGGATCCCCTGATCTCATCACACGAGATCCAACATCTTCTTTACGAGCCAGGCGCACCGAAGGAGATGGAGATCCACGAGTAGATAATCCGACGGCATAAAGACGATGCTGCGACGATGACGACTCTCACAATGGATCCATGGTGGACGGACATTTTGAGAGAGAGAGAGAGAGGGGCTTGGCGTGTGGAGAAATAGAGAGAGCATTCATTAATAGTGTGTCTCGAAGAGCAATTGGTGCCTCTTCTTATATAGGGTTTTGGGAGTCCATGCATGCCAATCCATGGACATCACACAATCAATATGTGAGATTGATTTGTCTTTCTTTCAATGGCAAAGATGTTGTTGTAAAAAATACAATAACAAATGATTTAATTTAAATTAATTTATATTGATAAATCAATATAATTAATTTCAAATTAAATCAATTGGCTAGTTTTGGAGATAATGAGGAGACTAACCACATCCCCTAAAAATAGGGGACAGCCACTCTTCTCATGAGATTTCACTATCTCATGAGATCTCATTATCTCATGAGATCTCATGATATCTCCAATATTTACTACAATAATTATTGTAAATTATTTCACAAAAGTAATTCATAATTATCTTGTGAAATATTACAATCATGCCATTGAAAAAAATATGAATCACATTCACATCCTAAAACAAAATGTAAATTATATTTTCAATTAATTATCCAATGTGAATCCAATTCACATAAATAATTAATCAACGGATATAAATCATAAATAGCTCTCTCTAATATATTATAAATTACATTTATAATATACCTGATTAATATGGATAGTGCTATCCACATTATTCATATCCATGATAATTAAATCATATTTAATCCTCTTGGATCTCTACTATCATGTGCCCAGATAATATGAATCGCATTCACATTATTTAGATCTTTGAGAATTAAATCAAATATAATTATCTCAGATAATTCTCCTTATAATATGAATCAAATTTATATTACTCATGATAATTAAATCACATTTAATTATCAATTTTTTCAATACTCAGATACACATATCAACAATAAAATTATCCATGAACACTTTCAAGGAAAATATGCTTTCTCTGCGGATACTTGGAGATAAGGATAGGGCGATTGTATTGTTCCACATATAGTGACTTGGATATTGAGATCACATCTCAAATCCAGATCTTGCGGACCACCCATAGATGTTTGATTAAATCAAAACTACAAATCTAATCTTCTCATTGCATCTGAATCACATTCAGATCAATGTCCAACATTTGGACTAAGATTAGATCATTCTGTATGAGAGGAGTCACTAAAATCCGGACCTGTTTCATCACTCCCTCGGAGTGGAAGCGTCAAAGTTATACAATCGTTTATGATCGCATCACCCTCAGGTATTCCCAATACATGTACATCCTGCATACTGGAAGACCCAGATTAAACCCGAAGTATTAGATCTCTTTTAGACTGTCTCCGTCAGGGTTTTATCATTAAGTTTCTCATTCGATCATTGGGAGTTGGTATCGATCATCTACTTTCCAAAATCATATATCATACCCAGGTGTTGATCATATACTTTCCAAAAATATGTATCAACCCTACAAATTCAATCAAGCTTTCAAAGCGAGATGACTGTGCACGGAATTTGATTCTTCCCAATATCTCATGAGTGAGCCCATGTCTTCCGGTTCAGTAAATGAACATGTATGATCCCTTTGAGAGATCGTATTACTCATATGCCCTTGCATGTACACCAGCGCGCTGGTGTATAGACCTTGGTTAGGTCATCAACCTATTGTTCTGTCAAATGTACATATTCACACATATAGTAACACATCTGTCTCCAGTCATAAGATGCGTGCATATAGAGTGGCAACATATGACATAGGACTTTGGTTATCTCGATCTCGTTAAGTCAACTCTTTGACCTAACTTATCTAACACCTTCAAATCTATATTCCTATGCAGAGGACCTGCATCAAGAGGTCGGTTAGATATCAGCCAAATGAGACATGACTGTCATCTCCTACTCAGGTTGGAGATCATCTCTTAACAATCATTCGATTGTGCTTGATGAGTCCTAAATCTAACTCTTTATATATTCATCCAAGCACCAGCCTCTATGATTCAATAATTGAATCAATAGTTGTATGATCATTAAGATGGCCATGGTACATACCCCTAATTGTACTAAGGGACCTATTATGTAAATTAATCATTCTTCATTTCAGATCAGGGAATGATATTCATAATAACATTTATTACATAATGGCTCGTCGTGGGCTTGTATGTCCAACAATCTCCCACTAGCTCATAGATCCATTAATGAGCTAATCATTTAAACCCACTCTCATGTGACAATCATAGGCTATTTAGAAAAATAGCTAGGTAAGTTGATTAGTCACTCTGTTCCTAAGAGACTATGCTAAGTTCTTTTACGACACTTGCATATCCCCCAGTACAGTGCTCGCATCCAATGCGAATGTTGCATCTTATGCAACCAATACTCAATCTTGTCAGTTATAGTGTCCTTGACACTACTACTCAATAATTATTATAACCAGTATTTCCATAATCCTTATTTGAATACTCCTATTCCTAGAGATCACCATCTCCTAAGGAATCTGTATTTAAGACCTTTTAGATCTCCATCTATAAAGTCTTAGTTTCTTGAAGATAAGACTTAAATATCACTATCTCTAAAGTCTTGTCATCTATGAAGATTTTGTTATTACAACAACAAAGTGTTTTATTTCCATAGCAGGACTGGTAACAGTTTACTACTCCCACTACATGGCAGACATCTGACTTTTGTACACATCTAGCATACACTCGACTTCATATAACTGATGCACAAGCGCAAGCAATTTTAGCATTCACTTCCGCAACTTATTGAGGTGATATCCCTTTAGATAGGTCAGTACCATATCTTAAGGTATGGAGGCCTTTCTTGGAATTTTCTAGAAAATAGAATATGTCCAAGGTGTACTACTAATGTGATGGCCCAACACCCTCTTTTCTATGCTTCCGAACACCTTCAGAACTAAGATACAAGAGGTATCCATGAGATCAAATCTCAAGGTATGGAATATCTCGTCAATAAAACACTTATTGTTATCCTTATATCATTCCAAATGATTAGTATATCATCTACATTTAGCATGATAAACACAATGGCACTCCCACTAAGCTTCACATGATTCATTAAGATTCTATCTGAAATCATAACCTTTATAATTTCATCAAATCTTATGTTCCTACTAGAAAAAGCTTATTCGAGTCCATAGATGGAGTTATTCAGCTTGCACACTTTTCTTTCCTCAACATGAAGCCATGGGGCTACTTCATACGAATATCGTCAGAGAGGTATTCATAGAGGAATGCAATCTTGACTTCCATCTTGAAGATGTCAAAGTCAAGTCATGTAGCTATAGTTAGTAATATTTTGATGGGTTTAAGTATGGTCATTAAAGAGAAAGTCTCATCGCAAGCGATGTCTTTTCTTCGGTATGTAGCTCGTGTGGATACGAGCCATGCTTTGAAGGCCTCTAACTTCTCATCAGGTTCCCTCTTTCTCTAGAAGATCAATTTACACTTAACAGGTCTTATCCATATAGGTGGATCCTCTAGGGTCCATATACAACACTTATATATGACGTCTACTTTAGACTTTATTTCTGACATCCATCTTTCCATGTCATGATCGTCAGAAGCTTCATCACATGAAGTCAGATCATTGCCAGATTTCTCTGACACATGGAATCCATCCTCAAACTCATTTGAAGAGGTATGAGTGTTTCATCTTTAATTATCCTTTTAGTTTCTGATTTCAGGAGCCTCATCATCATCTCAAGATTAAATGAGTTCCTTCACTTCATTTTCATCTTGATTCTCAAGAGAGTCATACTCTAAGAACCGCATTCTCAGAGATGAGATCTATTAAGAATCTCAAGGTCATAAAATAGGTATCCAATACCATCCTTTATTTTCCTAATGACGTGGCACTCTTTTGTGCTAGATTACAGCTTATTTGCATCCATGACAAAGTTATGGACCAAGCAACTCTAAATCCTCAAGTGTCCAACACTAGTCTAGGTTCCAAACCATAACTTATGAGAATGTTTGGGTTTAGATTTACAAGGAAACTTTTAAGGATATATGTTGTAATCTCTACTACATATATACTTGGAAACTAAGAGGTAATTATTCTAAAATTCATCATTGATCAAATCATGTCACACATGATTCAATTACATCTCTCTATAACTCTGTTGAGTTTAGGCGTGTCAGGACGAGTGAGATAGAAATGATATTCCTTTCTCCATAAGGTATTACATGAATTCATCTAATAGGTGTTGACTACCTAGACTAGATCAAATTCATTTTCATCTTCCTTCAAACTTTGGTTATAAACCAAAATTATGAAATCTCTGAACATTTCAAAGGTTTCTAAGGTGAAGGGAAGAAATCTTATATCACAGGATCATCTAATGATATCACATATCATCGATGTTTATAGATGATTCACATACATCCATATGTATGGGATATTGAATACCTCGGGACCTAACACCATTCCCAGAGAAGGGTGTATATCTTACTTTGAATACAATATTAATAACTATGTTAATTTTGAAATTTTAGACATTCTAAAGTTTCATCTCTTACTAGTCTATTGATCAAATCAACAGACAAATGTCCAAGGCTTGATGCTAGATCATTGTCAAATGATCTTCATCCTCATGTTGATCTTATAAGGTTTAACTTTCAGTATTAGAAATCTTAATGGACCATTCATTAATATTTTAATTTAGTAGATTCCACTATATGTTAGATTACTATCTGAAATATATCCATCATAACTCTTTATGATAAGTTTATTCCAGAATTCATGTTTATTCTAATATCCAGGTCATAGAGACATTCTTTAAGACTAAGGACTCTTCCATTGAAAATTTGAAGTCTATCTATCCAATAGAGATTGTTGCAACAATTGCATCAACATCCATGTGGATGACTATTAAACTTTAAGATCAAAAATATATTCTTCTAATACATACGCAACCAATTTGCAAGTGTTATTCGAATATTGATATACAATTATTAGACTTTTAATCTTATTAAATAAGAAAGACAATTTCAATGATTATATGTAGATGCAGATTATTCTGATGCACTATCCGGGTCCTTCTCTAAGGATCCTAGATAGACTAGATAGTGATACTATCAATACATCGGCTTTTTGCAGTATTTGCATTCATCCAACTCTTTGGATGTCATATGTATGGAAACCATAGAAGTACAGTCAACTCTTTGACTTTCCTTCTAACTTGGATCCAACCCATGCTTCCATTGTACTCATTTCATCTATAAACAACAATTGCTTGAGACAATGGATCTCTTGTATTAAATTCAAAAGATTTCAATATAAGACTATTTCAATATTTATACATGCTTCATTCAATTCATATGATGTGAATATTATGAAGCTTCATGAATGACTAGAGTACAGACAATAAAATGGTGATACTCATCATATCTACATCCATCTTAACTCCTAAATTTATTGGTTCAAGTAGGTATTCAAACATTTTGAATACATCATCTCTTATAGAACCTCCATTCTGCATGATGCAGTGAACCATGTCATTCATGATTAAATGTCGAGAGCAAATATGTATGCCAGGTCATCTTCTTAGATTTTATAAGGATTATTTGACAATTGCGATCATCATTGACATGTCACTTCCAAAGGACATTCGATGAGATCAAGACTATAGAGATATACAAACCCTAAGGTTATAATCATATTGTTTATTTAATTATCATTCCTCATTATTATGAGGAAACTTTCACATTGCAACCACATACATTATGTGTCCAACTGTATGTACAATATCTTGATCATGGATCCAATCCATGATATAAGAAATTTACATAAATATACATAACTATATTTTACTTTGACTTAGGATTTTTTATATCGAAGTTTTCTTGCCTTGTCAACACCGAAAGTTCATTCCCTTAATCAATTTCAATGTAAGAGATATACTTACCATTATATCTCAGCAAGATCTGAGATCTCCTTCCTTATCTTTATCACATCCCAATAATATAAGAACTTGTAACTCGAATAAAAAGAAACGAGAACACATTCCGCCTTGCAAGTACAGCTGGCATTCCCAATTCGGTCTTTAACACCCGAGCCCACCACCCCTAAGGCGATGTTGACCCGTTGTTAATTGAACCAACCGTCAACATGGTTAGAACTCACTATGTACAATCCAATATCGTCCCAGTAATATGAGGACTCGATATTGGGGTCACTATGCATACGTCCTTACTCTTTCAAGAAGCAAAGAGACCGATCCAGGTGCGCTTGCATACAGGAGTTGTCACTTCGGACATGCGTCTCCTACATACAATCCCTGGCGACGGAACCCTTCGCCTTGTCGGGAGACCATGGATGTCACTTATGTGATCCTTCATATCATGTTCAAATTTTAATTAATTATTATCAATCATATTCAAATAATTAATTCTTCCAAAGAAAATAACAACTCTATTCAAATTAGAGTGTTTTAATTGGATATGATCAATTTAATCACGTTAAGTTAATTATCAATCCAATTCAATTAACAAACTTGATTGTTAATTGGAAGAATGGTATTACCTCAAAGTACGTGTTATTCGAATTTTAGTAATTAGAAAATACACCATGATTTCTCCAGCATTATCGAGTCCCTACTCATTGTCATGGTCAGTAGCGACGGGAGTGGGACAGACTGCACACTGTGCAACATGCTACCCCAACGCTCCCCGACTAGACACCATATTTACCTCAGGAAAGAATAATGCCAAATCGATCATTGTGTACTTGAGATGTTCATCGGTTCTTCAAATGAAATTATATCATATAGTAATAACAAAAATCATTTTAATTATAAGGAAATTTGATAAACAAATTCCCAAACCTATTCAAGTAAAATGTTTGATGAAAGTGTATCAAGTAACCAATTGGTGATCTAGATCATATGTAATCATTTATTGGTTAAGGCAATGTCATTTAAGAGAATAATTATCATCAAATATTTCTTAAATATTATCCATAATTATTTCAGGAAATTAACCATTAATTTCACAAGTTACTTAAATGACGATTACAAGATTCATGATCGAGTATGTAATTTTCAGCAGTGACCCCTACTTTCTAAAATTAACATATCTCAATAAATTTGAATCCGAATTAAGAAAAATAAATTTCTAAAGTTTGCTATTTTATTTAAAAGAGAATTCAAGTGATATACACGCATTTTCATGCATTTTAAAACCGCAATTAACTCCTAAATAACATCATTATTCGTCATCTCCGAAATAGTGGATATATATGGTTATTAAAAAGATCATATCTTGAGTTATCAGATTCCAAATCATGCAAACTCAAATACCATGGTTTCCTTATTTAATGGGGAACATTATTCAAGTGATAGATTCATGTTTAAACATTTAAACAAGTTCGAAATTTATCACAAAATAGGGCTGCGAAAATTGAAATGCCATAAAAACTTTCACAGACCCTTATGAACCCAAGTCTTCTTAAGTTTATGGATCATATCCAAAACCTCCAACCTGGTCCTAATACAACTTGAAAGATATGGGGGAAATCCTCAAGTGCATCACCGAAGTGTGAGGATTGCATCGAATGCAATCGGGAGCGAGTAGTCACACTAGTTGCTCCGGGAACTTGAAAATAAAAAAATAAAATCGATGAAACCACATGATCCAAGAACACTTCTTGGATTGATTCATCTTAACCACAAATAGGTATAAGGTTTACCTCTTGAAGCGTGGTTGCAATCGAGTCTCTAACCAAAAGACCTCCTGTCTCAAGTCCGATCAAACGGAGGAGACGCTCGCGAGCGTGTTGATGAGACGCGTGCTCCTCGCAATCTATGTTGATGATCCAAGCGGTGGATCTCCTGATCTTATCACACGAGATCCAACATCTTCTTCATGATCCATGTGCACCAAAGGAGATGGAGATCCATGAGTAGATGATCCGACAACATATCGATGATACTGTGGCGATGACGACTCTCACAATGGCTCCATGATGGACGACCATTATGAGAGAGAGAGAGGCTTGATGTGTGGAGAAATAGAGAGAGAGCATTCATTAATCGTGTGTCTCGAAGAGCAATATATTCCTCTTCTTATATAGGATTTTGGGAGTCCATGGATCTCAATCCATGGACATCACACAATCAATGGGTGAGATTGATTTGTGTTTCTTTCAATGGCTAAGATGTTGTTGTAAAAATACAACAACAAATGATTTAATTTAAATTAATTTATATTGATAAATCAATATAATTAATTTCAAATAAAATTAATTGATTAGCCTTGGAGATAATGAGGAGAATAACCACATCCCCTAAAAATATGGGATGGTCACTCTTCTCATGAGATTTACTATCTCATGAGATCTCATTATCTCATGATATCTTCAATATTTACAACAACAATTGTTGTAAATTATTTCACAAAAATAATTCGTAATTATCTTGTGAAATATTGCAATCATGCTACTGAAAAAATTTGAATCACATTCACATTCCAAAATAAAATGTAAATTATATTTTCAATTAATTATCCAATGTGAATCCAATTCACATCAATAATTAATCAACAAATATAAATCACAAATAGCTCTATCTAATATATTATAAATCACATTTATAATATACATGATTAATATGGATAGTGTTATTCGCATTATTCATATCTAAGATAATTAAATCGTACTTAATCATCTTGGATCTCTATTCTCATGTGCCCAGATAATATGAATCACATTCACATTATTTAGACCTTTGATATTAAATCAAAATTAATTATCTCATATAATTCTCCTTATAATATGAATCTAATTCATATTAATTATGATAATTAAATCGCATTTAATTATCAATTTTCTCAATGCTCGGATACACATATCAACAATGAAATTATAAATGAACACTTTCAAGGATAATGCGCTTTCTCCGCGGATACTTGGAGATAAGGACATGATGATTGTATTGTTCCACATATAGTGACTTGGATATTGAGATAACATTTCAAATCCAGACCTTGCGGACTGCCCATAGATGTTTGATTAAATCAAAATCGTAAATCTAATCTTCTCATTGCATCTGAATCACATTCAGATCAATGTCCAACATTTGGACTAAGATTAGATCACTTATCTTGACAGGAGTTACTAAAATCCAGACCTATTTCATCACTCCGTTGGAATAGAAGCATCTTGGTTATACAATCATTTATGATCGCATCACCCTTAGGTATTCCCAATACATGTAAATCTTGCATACTGGAAGACTCATATCAAACCCGAAGTATTAGATTTCTTTTAGATTGTCTCCTTCAGGGTTTTATCATTAACTTTTCTCATTCGATCATTGGGAGTTGGTATCGATAATATACTTTCCAAAAGCATTTATCATACCCAGGTGTTGATGATATACTTTCCAAAAGTATATATCAAACCTACGAATTCAGTCAAGCTTCCAAAGCGAGACGACCGTGCAGGGAATTTGATTCTTCCTAATATCTCATGAGTGAGCTAATATCTTCTGGTTCAGTAAACGAACATGTATGATCCCTTTGAGAGATCATATTACTCATATGCCCCTGCATGCACACCATCTCTCCGGTGTCTAGACCTTGGTTAGGTCATCAACCTATTGATCTGCCAAATGTACATACTCAGACATATAGTAACACATCTATCGCCGGTCATATGATGCATGTCTATATCGTGACATCATACGACATAGGACTTTGGTTATCTTGATCTCATTACGTCAACTCTTTGACCTAACTTATCTAACACCTCCGAATCTTTATTCCTATGCAGAGGACATGTATCAAGAGGTCGGTTAGATATCAGCCAAATGAGACAGGATTTCCATCTCCTACTCAGGCTGGAGATCATCTCTTACCAATCATTTGACAGTGCTTGATGAGTCCTCAATCTAACTCTTTAGATATTCATTCAAGCACCAACCTCCATGATTCAATGATTGAATCAACAACTGTATGATCATTAAGATGGTCATGGTACATAACCCTAATTGTACTAAGGGACATATTATGCAAATTAATCATTCTTCATTTCAGATAAGAGAAAGATATTCACAATAACATTTATTGCATAATGGTTCACCGTGGGCTTGCATGTCCAACAAGGCAAGCAACCTGAGGTGCACTGTAGGACGCATCCTTGGTATTGTAGAATGATAAAAGTCTTCCACAAGTAATTGATATTTATCAGACTAGTATAGAGTGATCATATAGACCTTAGTGAACATGGTCCAATTATGCTTCACACTTCTTCCCATCTGTTAAGGTTGTGGGCATAAATGATGTTACAAAAGTGTAGAACTATGAATTCTGTGAATTTTATAAGAATATAGGGGGGGTACAATCGGTATTCCAAAAAAGAAGAGACATATCTAATACTGCTGAAACTAAGAGGTGCACAAGTGATGAAATTCGAGAAAATCATATTTGGATATTACCCATCAACCTTTTTGCTAAAAAAAATTACAAAACCATTATAAATTTAGCGGTGATTTAGAAGGAAAATGCCATCAGAAACCCCTTATGATATGATTTGTTGCTTGGAATATAACATTGAAGGATAATCATTGCGACTTTAAAGAGTCAATAACGGAAAATATTCATTATTATGCAGATTTTTACATATTGTCTTGATATACATTGTTTGCAAGTTGGAAAGTTTTTTATTTTGATGGAGAAAAACTAATATTTATGTTAGAATCCATTTACATCAAAATAAGAAACAAGGGGGCAACAAGTTGCACTGCTAGTTCTTTTTTAATTGCAAAATCAATCCTTTTAACACTACATCCATAAACTTAGGAACCATAACATTATTGTTGATGACCAATATAAATATTAAGTTTTTGTTTCATAACAGATGTATTATCCATTGATTAAATTAATTTTTGTCAAAATTTTCTCGGATAAAAACACAAAGACCTATAGACCAAGTTATTTCTAATTTTCACTTGTATGAGAATGAAAATCACAATTTGTACATAGCTTCGACTTTTCGTTATCAAAGAAACTCATAGTTTCATGCTCAAAATTGTTCTGTTGACATTCCTTTTTATTACTTATGAGGTAATTTGATAAAAAAAAAGTTACGTGATATATTTTATTTGTATTGTAGTTGTCCTATATGTTAATTGATTTTACCAGGTCAGTAAATATCGTGATTTATAGTCTATTCCCCCTCCCAGACTGTCCGACTTTGTTAACCACGTTTGAAAAATCAACCACCCAAACCCTGTAAACTTTGTAAATTACCTTCTCGACTTTTGAAATAATATAATCCTCCCTCAACCCCTTAAACTTGCTAGCTCTTACTCTGTGAACCTTGCGGTTAATCTCTTTGAAGCTCGCAGGGGTTCTTGGGATAATTACGTTGTACAAAAGGTCGTAGAGGAGTTTTAACAAGTTTCTAAAGTTCATGAGGTAAAAGTCCCGAAAATCAAACACCAATTTTCTTTAGTATATTAGAATAAAACATGTACCTGATTTTTTTGAGCTAGCAGACAAAATACCATTATAAACAAAAAAAACATAATTCGAACCCATTGGTTAAAGTAGTCGGCTTCCCACTCCAATGACGAGGGTTCAAACCCCTTAACTAGAAAAATGATAAAATTCGCAAATACGCTCCCCCTTTAACTAGAAAAAGTGATAAATCCACAAATAAGTACATCAATGGGGGTTTTACCTCCTAAGCATGAATTTAATAGACCGAGATCCGAAGCTCTAAAATAAAATAGAAATATTCCAAAAGAGGAGAAATGGGCCATAAAGATCCCAATAAAATAGAGGAGATTCCACAACCATAAGCATAAAAAAGAGAGCAAATTACACAATAGTTCCTCAATTATACACCAGATTTTAATGTCGTACTCGAACTTTAAAAGTTAACAATGTAATACCCGATCTTTAAAAGGTAACAATGTCATACATGATCGTTAAGATTTGTCGTAATCTAGCCCTTGATTACAAAATTTAGTTGATCGTTTTGTTACCTTTTAAAGTTCATGTATGCCATTGAAATTGATTATATGGTTTAGGAGTTTTGTGTACTCTAGACGAAACATGATCAACCACCGTCACTTTCTTCTCAATCGAAGATTCATCAAATTGATCTTTTTCGGAAAGACCAATGCGGAGTCTTCATCTAGCATCCTCTAGATTCCATGCACAATATTGTCCTGGATAACTACCAACTCTAGCTAGTTCGTGGCTGAGACAATATTCGAAGGACGACACAAAAGCCACATGCTTGGAAGATTTTGACATATCTGTATCCGATCCGTCACCGTATCTGTTTTATACAGATTTTGACATCTATATCCGTATCCATTTTAAAATGGACACGGATATGGATATCGTTTTGATATCCGCAAACATTCGTATCCGTATCCGTATATCCGTTTTCGTATATAATCGTAGATTTATTTTTAATCCTATATAACATAATTCTCTACCTCCTTTTACCATATTTATATAATTTTATGATATAAACACATTTAGTAAATTAATATCCTATGTTTTCCATCCAATTCTTATATATTTAAGTCGATTGTATAGAGTATTTCTAACACTACTTGTGTGCGATCAGTATCCGTTTTACATATGTATCCGTTTTTTAAGGATACAGTAAGATAGTTTTAATGTCCATCAATATCCGTATTCGTACTAAAAACCGGATAAGGATATGATAATAACTATATCCGTATCCGTATCCGTATCCATATCCCTATCCGACCGTTTGCATCCCTACTGACACGACCCAATTCGATGCACAACCCGATTTTGCTGATCCAGACTCGAGCCCGAGTCACAATGGTGGGCCTTGAAATTGACCCATTTAAGATGTATAACTACCCGAACCGCAGACCGACGTTGCGAGGCAATGCATTAAGGCGGGAGAATCTGAGCGGCGGAGGATCTTCCCGCACATCTCTCTCACACCCAATCGGATTAGGAGTGCTCTCAGTCCTAATCACCCCACACACACGTTCTCCTCTTCTATATAAGAATATAAACGGTCCAAATGCCACGCTGATATAACTAAGCTCAGGGGCGGAGGTTGGTCTGCTGCAATGGCGGAACTTCTTGCGAAGACGGACGTAGATAACACAATCGCGATGCTCTTCGATGTAAGACCTTTTCCTGTTTCTCTATATTTTGCAGTGCAGGTTCCCTGTTCTAAGGGTTTGATCGTTCTTTTACATTTTGATTCCGTGATTACTCGTAATTTTTCATCCGCAATCCATTGAACACCTCCTTCAGAAGTTTATTTGTGATTGCATGATCCAAGAACCTGTTATGGGGGCTTGAACGGAACTATAATGCACTTTGATCTCCTCTGATCCAAGAACCTGTTATGGGGGTCTCTTACATTGTTTCTGTGCGCGTACAGGTCATCAACGATTTGAATGAACAAAATAGTCAACTGATAGAAGTAAATCAGAATTTAATCCAGACCCTAGAAAGCGCCATCAAAGAAAGAGATGAAGCAAGATATGAATTGCAACGCTTAAGCTACCACGGCTTTCCCGTTGCAAGCATTGAACAACAACAACACGTTCTCTACACATCAAGATCGGGCTCAAGTCCCAGTTCATCGACACCCACAGCCGCCAATGCCACCATACCGCAAGAAAATCACATCCTACTGCCTGAAAGCAGACCCTTCTTGAATGCTGGGGATAATATGGGGATGATGACTTCTGATCCAAGACCATGGAACATTGACATGTTGCCCACAGGGGGAGTTTTTCAAGAAAATGGGATGTTCCTGGATGCAGTGCTGAAAGCTGCAGAGAAGTGGGAAAAGGTTCTTTGTAGCAGGCTATTTCCTACTACGAGTACAATGGGATATATATGATGGCTTGAGCAAGATCTTGGCAGGTTTTAGTATGGCTTCATAATCTTGGTTATGCGAACTGCATCTCATTATGTATTTCTGCTTTTGACCTTAAAAACGGTTACCTCTGCATTTTCGAAAATTTTTGTATCTTGAGGCTGTTTGGAATGCGAGAGGCATACCTTATACATTAATAACAGATATTCTTGTTTCTTTACGTACCTTTGTGGAAAAGCTTGCTTATCATGTACTCACTTGATTTTTGATTGCGATTTTACTGTAATTTGGAATTTATATATGTAGAGTCGCTTTTTGCTTATAGCCTTGTTGTAATGTCTTAAGGTTGTGTATAACGCTTCCCGCTTAGGTTTCTAGCTAATTATCGAGGAAAACGGTAATGTCAACTTAGGTTAGTGCCCGATTTAACCCACTGACAACTACTCAAAAACATTAAGCTCAAGTTATCAAGTAATGTTCCAACACTTTTGTAACCCACTACTATACTTTCCAAGTTTTAGATGTTGGAATATATTTGGGGTGTTATACCTCCCCAACTTATACACGCAACATCCTCGTTGCAGTGCACCCATCACTTATTTCAAATAATAATCGCGGTTGAATGCACTGAATACCGTTTTCCTCCTTTCTCTTTGTAGGGATGGCTCCGCCTATCAGTTAACCCCCTCCACTATTAGAAGGAACCTACTTTAATATCATTTGCAACGATCCCAGCTTTGGTCCCCGAGGAAAACTTGTGTTGGCAACTTCTTGGGCTTTGGTCTGAATGGCCTGAATGGATCTTGGGTATTTAAGGATTGAGTTTTAAATATATATTTTTTAATAATACAAAAAGTGATAAAAATGACGGGAAATTTTCATGTTAACTATCTCTTTTATCATTATTTCGTACTTTTTCTTATTTGGATATAAAACTACACATTACTTTCTTATCTAAAATAATTTTTACTTATTTTAGAAATAATATTAAAATCAAAATGTTATGGATACAAAATTCATATTTAAATATAAGTAATGAATAACATTAGCTTACTTTTTATTTTAGGGATATTTACACCCATAACCCTGAGTATTTTCGTAATTACCCTGAAACCCTTGATAATAACGAATTACATCCACAACCCTGAGTAAAGCTTAACCTTTACATGGCATAACCTTGTGTCAAGTTCCGTCTCGATTGTCAGTTAACTTTGACAGAAAAAGTTAAATGTTGACAATTTTACCCTTCAAA
Source organism: Ottelia alismoides (assembly GCA_037367405.1). Classification (NCBI taxonomy): domain Eukaryota; kingdom Viridiplantae; phylum Streptophyta; class Magnoliopsida; order Alismatales; family Hydrocharitaceae; genus Ottelia; species Ottelia alismoides. The sequence continues at coordinate 325,436 of JAZKJV010004737.1, read as the reverse complement.
ACATATCATATTTATAAATGATGACATTTTGCAGATCATACAAAATGATGTCATCCTGGAGAGAACGTGTTGGCTTCCCTCCCTTCCTCCCCCTCCCCTTTTGTATCAGTTGCCCTCTCCTCCGCCCCTTCTCAGCTCCAGTCTCAACAACAATACCCACAAACCCATCTTGGGGATTCCAGCCTTCGAGGCTGCCAGGACTATGTCCAGGATTCTAGCCCTCCATTGCTTCCTCACCGTCAAAGAGATCCTCAATCTCCGCTCTCAAACCATGCTATCCATCAACATCGCATTCCTCATGTCCTCCGACCACCTTTTCCTTATCCGCCTTGCATGTGATGAGCTACTCCACGACCTGACCGGGCAGCTGCGTCGGTATCACACTTGTTGGGTAAGACCCAAGCTAATGGCTCAGATAAGCTCTAATCCGAGTTCAAGCCCGGCTCAGGTTGTTTGGGCCTTGCCGTGAAAGGAAAAGAACTCCACAAGGGGGTTAAGAAGATGAAGAGGTATGTCTCCATAACCTCCATGTTTCTATTAGACATGGAGGATCTCAGGGAGCTCGAAGCCACGGAGAAGAAGATGAAGAGGCGCACAACCTTTGAGGGGACAAATATGCTGAAGTTGATGCAAAGGATGTTGTTCTTTAGGCGTGCAACGGGGAAGCTCCAGGAGGGGTCTATTTGGGGTGAGCCTCGCGGGAAGGTGGTGGGTCTCATGGCTCGCATGGTGATATCTATCTTCGCGAGGCACTGGACATCTTCATCCCTATCTCCCTTAAACTTCCCCTTGTCATTCCATGCAAGAAGGGCAGCCCCGAGGAGCCCCGAGGATGACGGAGGTTCTGTGATGTTGTTTCATTGGGTTGAGCCCAAAATGTGTTGGCCTTTCTGTGATGTAGTGGATGACGGAGGTTCTCGAAGCCCCAAGGAGCAAACTTGGCAGGTCAGGGTTGGCATTGAGGTATCAAGAGGTGCTATGTCAGGGCAAGAAGATGGTGTTGGAGGGGGAGGAGTAGAGGAGGGAGGAGATTTATGGGTTGCTGTCGAGTGGGGTGACGGACCGCGGTTGACCTACCCTTTAATGTTGTCGGATTGACTAGTGCGTTGCAGTCGGATAGATCCGCGTCGATCAAAAATAACCGTACAAATCGAATAATCGTCGAATGAATTTAATATGCGGTGTTATGTTTATTTAGCCTGGGCAAGCCCCAGGGTCGACTCGAGGAGGCAAAGGAACAACTCGGGATCAAGTTAGAGTAATTAGATTGCGGTTTTCCCAATGAGAATTTTTTTAATATTTTTATGCAATAAAAATGCCAATGCTTCAATGCGGATGAATTAGGTTATTAAGAAGATCAACAACTTAGCCGAAATTAATTTTGAATGCGAAAGTAACTCAAATCAGCCAAATTATATTTTTTCTAATAACCTAATCCAACGATGAATGTAAAATGTATTTTTTTTAGGATTTTTGGATTTAAAATGCACAAATTAAAAATGCAAACTTTTTTGGGGGTTTTATACAATTTTTCGTGCAAATGATATGCAAAAATTATGAAAATTTTACGGAAAGTTAAATATGATGGAATGAAGCTACACTAATATTTTTGGAATTTTCTGACACTTTTTGATTTTTTATGAATATTTTACTGAAAATAGAGTGACTGCGGGGTATTTAATTCCTAATAAATCCATGAAGTTATATTGTCCAGATACTGATTTATCTCAAGTAGATGTTTCAATAAGGAATACAGGAGACTTGAAATTTCACAAAAATATTATTCGTGGAATTAATTAAAAATCAATTACAGAAATCACCCTAGAATTTATTTTACGCACAAGACAATTCCTAATTGGACGAAACTTGGACAATAATTAAAGTACACTTAGAGGCATCATTCACAATTTTTGGATTAATAAATAAACACGTGCGAATTTCAGAGCTTAAATGGGCAAAATATATGTGATTTTCACTCTCTGATTTCTAATAAAATATCTACGGCTCACAAAAATGTAAATAAATAGTCGGAAGATAAAGATTTAAATGCTCATCAACATGCTATTTTTCATTGAATAAAATGATGCAAAAATATTGTCCAACTTAACGCTCAAAGGCAGGGGCGTCCATGCAGTACAAAAATGAAAGTTGGATGAACTGAAATATAGACAGGAATGTTTTTGCAATTATTAAAACACGCAGGATAATAAGTGAAATTTTCTCAAAATAAAAAAAATATAGATGCAGAAACCTTTACTTCTCCCCCAAGATTGGGCACACGATGCAAGGGGAGCGGCTAGGGCATTTGGGACGTGGCGGCGGCGGTCACGCGCTTGGACGGCGAGGAGCGGATGGCGGCACGGCGGAGCGCGCCGCGCGCGTGGAGATGACGGTGAGAGGACGCGCGACTGGAGGTGGTCGCGTGCGCGGGGGCGGCAATGGCAAGCGGGAGTGTGCACGATGCGTGATGGTGTTGCGCGGCTTGGAGAGTTTGGAGCGGCGCGGTGGGCGTCTGATGGCGGTGCGCCTGGTGGACGCGCACGCCGCACGGCCGCGCACGCGCGAACTGAGCAGCAAGCGCTCGGCGGCGCGCAACGGCGAGGGCGAGACGAGAGCCGTGGGGTTCGGCGGTGGCTGGACTGGCGGTTGGAAGGCCGCGCGCGGGGCTGGTAGGTGCTCTGGGCGGCGAGCCCGCGACCGCGCGCGGGAGGCACGCGGGCGGAGCAGCCGCGGTTGGCAAAGCATCGAGGGGCGACGGCCGCTAGGGGCGGCGCACCTGGAGCTGGGGCAAGGGGCTCGTGCGGCAGAGGAGGCGGTGGCCGTGCGCGAGGAGGGCGTGCACCGTGGGCGGCGCGGGTGCTCCTGGGCTGGAGCACCGGCGGCTGAGCGGGAGGACGGCGGTGAAGGCAGGGGATCCAGCAGCACGTCCTGCTTGTTTTTTTAATTTTTTTTCTTTTGTAATTTTTTTTGTGCTTTTCTTTGTAAACAGGAAATGGAAATGTGATAATGATAATAGTGGTGATGGTGATTGAAAGTGATGTTTGTGAAATGGGTGGGTGATAGGTGATTTTTGTATGATGATTTGTGTGTGATGTGGGGCAGAAAATGTGGTGATAAAGATTATGATGTGGTGATCAACATGGAATAATTGTTAGATAAAAATAATGAAAAGGAAAAAGTCGAGAGATACTTACCTGTGATTCGCCGAAAATGGAGCCGCGTCGTGCGGCTTCCGTTGTGGCCTCGATCCGACTCGACGAAAAATTCGGAGAAGCTCGGCTGTGATCTGAAGTGATGCACAACGACACGAGGAGTCCTCGTGGATCTCGCCTTTGAAACCATCGTCGCTCGACCGAGAGATGCTGAAGCTGTCACCGACAACACCCGGGGGCTGGTGGTCTCTCCCTCTCAAATGAAGAAATGGCGGATGAGTGTGAATGGAGGAGTGGAGGTGATTATAAAGAGGATGGATGGAGTTAGAGAAGAGATGGAGAGAGTGGAGAAAATGGTGGAGGAAGTCGAGAAGATGTGGCTTGGAGTGGGGGAAAAGAAAGGAGAAGAGGTAAAAGGGGAATAAATAATAATATAATAATAATATAAAATGTAGGCTACTAAAAATAACAATAATTAAAATAATAATAATAAAATAATAAAATCCGAAAATAAAAAAAATAAATCCGAAAATCAAAATTGGGGTGACATGTGGCGGCTCCAGGAGCTGCCACATGTCGCTCCCAGAAAATTCAAAGATTAAATATAAAGAAAATCAAAAAGAAATAACAAAAGGGATTAAATCAAAAAGTGGTCAACACGAAAGTTGCTCGTCTCGATGAGATCTACAACTTTCATGAAGGGCCGAAAATCAAAGAAAATCATCTGTACAAAATGTATTTTTGGGTGGTACCTTATAGATATAAGATACCGCATTTTATCTTTTGTGATTTTTTTATCATTTTTCAATAAGAGAAAAGTCAAAATAAAAATAGAGAAAATATGAGGAGAATATTTACAATTTAATCTATATTTTTGGATTTTTAATAATGAAGAAAATAAAATGAGAAAATACAGGGGTAAAACGGTCATTATGTACAATGTATAAAAGGGGGCCAAAACCCAAGTTTTGCATACGAGCTCCGATTTTAATGAAATTGGTCTTGTTTCGAAGGTCTTGGAATGTATATTACTTTAAAAGTGAGTAGACCTAAATCGGAGGTTGTGTGAGAGAGATATGCATATTTTAAGTTTCATGGTTTCAACTTGGATTAGGGTTTTATTGGTTAGTTTTACAAGTTAGTAATTTTTTGATATTTTTCTTTAATTAGTGTTAGTAATATATACATTATGGAGTTGATTTTATTAGATTCGGAGTTAGTATAAAATATATACAAACAAGGTATTTTAGCTAATATACATGTGAATATTTACAATTGAAATTGGCTTCTTATTTTTATGTAAATATGAATATTAAAATGCAGATATTATCAATGTATGCATAAATGCTAATTATGCGATATAAGTAGAAATATGCCTCTAATTACTCGGGAACAAAGCTCTATTTTCAACTTTTAGAGTGATGAATCGCAGATTCATCATGGGGTAAGGTGGAGGTTGAGGAGGAAGATGAGGACTGCGGTGGTGGGGGGAGAGGAAGGGGAGGAGTGGCGGTGAGGATGATCAAGTGGCTGGGGTCGATGAGGGAGGACATATAGAAGTGATATGAGGAGAAGAGCTTCAAGAGGAGGACAGGGGATGAGCTTGAGGAGGAGGAGAGGAGGAGGGTGTAGGTTATGTAGATGTTGGTGTTTGCTGACTGGGAGAAGGCAAAGACATCAGTGGTTAAAGTGTTGGTTGCTCTCAGCTGGGCTTGGAGGTGCAAGCAGAGCAACACTACTGGTGGTGGGGGAGGGGAGAGAGCAGGAAGGGGGTTGTGTGTTTTTTTTTCTTTTGGTTTAATTTTAGTCGTTAGACCGAGGATAGGTTAGATCAACTCAAAGGTCGGGTTGAGTTAATGGACTAAAATAACGGAGGGTTATAGGTGTAGGACGGTACACTTATCCGGGGTTCTAGGTGTAATTCGTTATTATCGAGGGTTTTCGGGGTAATTACGAAACTACTCTGGGTTATGGGTGTAAATATCCCTTTATTTTATGCGGTAGATACAATTAATCATTTAGTTGTCAAATAAAAGATATACTAAAAGATATTTCAAAAAATAACTTAAAACTAATGTTACTTATTTTAATATTTGGATATTTTAATTTTATACAGGACATTTTCCTAATAAAAAACTTAAAAAAATAACCATGCAACAGAGCATGAGTATATTTGCTAGTTTATATATTAAAACCTACCCAAATTGTATATCTGGAACCTTGTTGATAACATATCCAAGATACACTAAATCATAAAACAAATATTTTAAGGAATTTTTAGTTCGAATATTTAAATGGCATTTTATATTTCAATCGAATGATATTTAATAAAAGCTAAAATACTTTACATATATTATTTTTAAACTACGTATACCCCAAAATCAGACTTCCTTTTTTTAGGCAAACATATTGACCAATTTTCTTTTTCACATCAATAATCAAGAAGTAAATGAATTAATTTTGAATCCTTTTCAGGTTTCATGCACTTAGATTTTGTTGATTTAACAATTCAACATAGTAACCCTTTTGATAAATGTAGATTACAATTTGAATCTTAATGGGTATAGATACAAATAAATTTGAGTTTACGGTATAATAAAATTTACTTATGACAACAAATTTATATGATTCCTTTCTAGCATTATATAAGGAAATACAACTTTATGCGAATTTAAAGAATAAATAATGATTTTACAACTAGTAATACTTGTCATTAACAAAAGATACAGAAATGAATAAGATGTTATTCTTTGCCATGTGTTAATTTTGTTGTGGTAGTGGAATTATCTATGTTAATCTTTCATGACATTGTGACATTTGTAATGGTTCCATTGTGGAATCTTAAACTATATTTTAAATTAATTAATATAACACTCGAATATTAATATCAAACACATAAAATACATATATCTACAAAATCTTAAACGCAGTGATATATGGTACCAAATATTTATAACGGATTTATTTTGCAAACATAATTATCATATATTTAAACACAATTTCTTTGATTTTGTTGACTTTAAGATGTATTCGACGAGATACTTTATTTGTGATAAATTTAGTGTCTTTTATACTGTATTTTATTTTTCGCATATTATAGACATAACTACGCGATTTGAATTTTTAAAATAATAGAACTACGAATAAATAAAGCACGATACTATAATATATTATTCATACATCAATATCAAAACTTCTAAAACAGCGTATACTTACTACAAGAAAGTTGACCTAAGGTAACGAATAATTTAACATTCTTTGCCATATCTTCCGTAGTTAGCTTACTTATATAAATACACAATGAATAATAGTATTCATTGCTATATTCCTCGCAACGAATCATATAACAATGACTATTCGTTGCTGTTTTCTTTTAATCGTTGCTAAATATGGCAACGATTAGCATGAATTTTAACGAATAATCCAACGAAAAAATCGTCGTTATATGGACCTTTAACAACGAATATGATATTCGTTGTTAATTACAAGTACAAAAGATCATTTGGCAACGAATAATATCCGTTGTTATATCTTTAACATCGAAAAATATAGCATCAAATATTCAAATTATTCATTACCTTAGGTCCAATTTCTTGCAGTGACTGTACACATAAAAAATTCAGAAACGTTGATAAACTTACGGATTCCACGCATCAGGTACGATTCACATTAAGGTCTGATTCGTTTGGAAAATAATTACAATCAATTTCTCATCCGGTGCGGTTCTCAAGAGTATGACTATTCCCATCCACATACCATTATTTCATATTATTCTACCTTATTCTATTTATTCCTATCTTTTCAGCGAAACAAAGAATAAACCTTTATTCTCTTTATTCCTCATCTTTATTCATGTTTATTCTCAAACTAAATACCCCTCAAGATCGATCTTTAAAATATATTAATGAACAAAATAATTTAAGGAGCGGTATGTCTAGAGATGAGACTGTATAATTATAATTTTTCAAAATGAATAATCGAGACACTGTCAATCTGTTTTTCTCCCTAAAAAAGTAATCAAGATTGGGCATTTACAGATTTGATAATGCCAAACATGTCCCAAGTGCATCCGTAGATACATCTGATTTTTTATCAAGTTTTATGCACACACATTCTTCCCCCACCTCTAAAAGCTTAAAATTTTAAATGTGTCATCTTATTATTATGAAAATATTGTATAAATATCTAACCATGAATTTGTTGGTCATATTCGAATTTTTTTCTCAACTTTCATGTACACACATTCTTCCTCACAACGACCTTCTCTAAAAGCTTGTATTTTTAACTGTCCTTTTGTTATGAAAATATTTTATAAATATCTAACCATAAATTTAGCATATTATGAAAATATTTTATAAATATCTAACCATAAATTTAGCATAGCCAATGACACAGATAACTAAAACCTAATGGAAGCAAGGTCATAAGCCAAATTAGCGACCCCAATCCTAAACCATATAAGTACATCCCTAAGCAAACAAAAAGGCTAACATGAGCCATGTCGCATCAATATTTTTTCTGCATCACCGACATCAACATTATCAGAGCAAGACGCTACATCAAGGATGAAGTCAACTCCCTGACCAAAGTTTACAACATCTCCCTAAGGTTCCTCAAGAGTAACAAACTCTAAAAGCTTATATTCTTAATTGTACTACAAGAAAAGTGTAAAGCCTTGAACTTGGCATATCAGGGATCCTATATAATAAGATCCGGCTCGTCAAGAGAAAACCAACGAAATTTGTTTCGTGTGAATCGGACTTCGTTTAGAATTGTTATAATTTTCCGAAGAAAGAGAGTTCATTAATTCATAATGACTGTCATTAAGACTAATTAAACATGATTAAAGAAATTAATGACGATTGAAAGCCGCTAATGATCATTAGTAAACACTAATCAATAGTTAACAAAAGCGAAAGTTAAATCGCGATTAGTGAAAGTTAATCACGATTAGTGTTAATTAAGCGTCATTAGCGAATCTAGAATCCTCTAGAATGTTCTAACTTAGGCTCCAAGTTTGGGATAAGTTTTGGCTAAAACCATGGGCCAAAACCATGGGCCGCTAAACCATGGTTAAGGTCTAAACCATGGTTTTCTAACCATGGTTAGTGGTTTTCTGGGGCTTATAAATAGACCCCCCCCCACCCACCCATTCATTCTCTACAACTTCCACTACCACCACCACCCCAAGGGCTAGGGTCGAGAGGTTGGGAGGAGGAGTGGGAGGCGAGGGAGGAGCGCTAGCGAAGCGCTGCCGGGAGAACGAGGAGGAGAAATGTATAATCCTCTCTTAGTTGCTTCGTAAGCTAGGCTTTCAATTCATACTCTTGTTCTTCCAAGTTTTTTTTTATTCATATTTCTTTCCGATTCGTTTTCCTGTTGTGGTTTGAGGATAAATCTGTGTAACACCCTACTTAGGTGCGTGCGGCTATGCACGTCAGTGACCCTGTGATTCGTCACACGTTCACTCATCTAAGACGCGTGGTGTCTACCGATTCTCCATCGTTTATGTTTCTATTCTTCATATTATGCTTTTATAGTTATTTTGATGGAGAAATCTGTGTAATACCCTACTTAGGTGCGGGCGGCTATGCACGTCAGTGACCCTGTGATTCGTCACACATTCACTCACCTAAGATGTGTGGTGTCTACCGGTTCTTCATCTCTTGTTGTTGAGTATATTCTTTCAGTTTCGTTGTTATTTTCCTCTTGATTGATTTTATAGAGGAAACTCTTTTCGTTTTTTTTTTGAAATATTTCCCGATATAAGGGGAAACTCTGATGAAATTTTCTGAGAAATATGTCCCGATATAAGGGGAAACTCTGCCGAAATTTTCCGAGAAATATGTCCCGATATAAGGGAGACTCTGTCGAAATTTTCCGAGAAATATGTCCCGGTATAAGGGGAAACTCTGCCGAAATTTTAAGAGAAAATATGTTCTTGACGTTCTTCGTGTTTTTCGCGTTCCTCACGTTCTTCGTTCGTTCTTCGCGTTCTTAACATGTTCTTAGCGTTTTGATACGAAAAATGAAATTCGATCTTTTCAGGAGCCTTAAAATAGCCTTTCTAAAAACGAAACTCGATAAAGCCTTGCATACATGAGAGAGAGCTCGATTAGGTAACGAAATCCTTCCTTTTGCTGTTGGGTTTTCATACGAAATTATTGAAATTCTTGATTTTGTGTTCTTTGTCATGAAGAACCCTAATTTTGGCTATTTTGAAAAGGTCTAAAGTTGCTTTGTGATTCCCCCTAAAATAAGGTTTACGCTTCAAATTGATGCGTTGGATTTGAAAGTTAGGGTTTGGGAGTTAAAATAAGCACAAATACGAGTATATATGGTTATGAATAATGTCTATGGAAGTCTATACTAAGTCTTGTTAATTATGCAAGTCGAAGACTTAACGAAAGAATTACATCATGTGAATTGGTGTGATTTGAGATGGATCTTGAAAAGGATCATGTGCCACGTTGAGGATTATTGGGAGTAGAACTACAAGTCGGGCATGCAACCTTTAGGTTTGTCGGAAGGAACCCGTATTGGCGTTTCCCTACCTAGGTGGTACACGGTTGCCCAGTTATGATAAGTGCGCACGAAATGAATATTTTGCAACGCGTGGTACCGGGAGCCAATATATTCGGGTTGGAACGACGGAAGATGTGGTCGTGCCATGTGGAGGCACGGGTGGTTCAATAGCGGCTGGGTCACGATAACATGTATTTAAAGCCGCTAGGTTATATGATTAAATGTTAGCATGAGGTTTTAAGCAACCGAGTCCTCGAGGACGGTGTGCTCCTTTGATTTTCCAGGCTGAGGGTTGAGACCCTGTTTAATAAAAGAAAAAGGAAATTGTCAGGGTAGTATTGGAGGATTGGTTGAGCTGACGTGTGGCGGCATAAGCTTACCAAGATCAACAAAATCTCCAATCCCGAAGTGTCCACAGCTTCGGAGTCCAAGAATGGTGGGGTTCCCCTGGACTAATCCCTGATGTGGAATAGAAAGGAACAGGACTTAAAATAAAAAGAAAGAATGAAATTTTTGTGATATCAAGTTTTGAAAAATTACACAATTTGTTTGCTTTTCTCTTCTTCGTTACTTAGCATTCGCTAATTTTTATCCTACGATTTATGGAAAACCCAACAGGTATCGGTGAGCTATCGCAAGGACTTTAAATTCATCCAGCTTACATACTAGACATCCAGCCAGCCACAGTAGCTTACTTTCTTTAAGGTAGTTAGTAATCTTTTGTATATTTTCCTTTGAAGCTGATGTATATGTAAATGATTATAGTGGCACAGTGTATCATCTGAACTTTATTTTGTGAATGGAAAAGTGTTGAAATACTTTCTTCTGAGTATTTTTATTTGCAGTCTATTTCTGAATATTAGTTGTGATTGCTGAATAAATTATTGCTGAGTAACCAGATCCAGATATGGGAGGATCCGACGGTCCGGAAAATGGGGTCGCGACAGATTGGTATCAGAGCCTGGTTACTCCGGTAATCTATTTAGTAATTAACAACTATGAGCTGTATTCAGAAAACTAAGGTTGTATTAAGATCCTTTGATCTTAATAAATGACTGCAGTACCATTCACAAGTCATTGTCCCTTATGTACATCATGCTAAGACCTATAGGATCTGATCTTTGACCTTGACTCATCCCAGGATCATGGCAGACCAAGACGTGTCTAGACAATTAGCGGCTATGATGGCAATGCTCCAAGATATGGGGCAAAGGTAACAAGGATTGGAGGAGAGGCTCAATGCACAAGCTGAGAAACCCGAGGCATCTAAGCCTGCGGATGCCAGGATTGAAGTTTCTGTCCATCTTTCTGAGGAAGAATCTAGTTACCATCCTTCAACTGAGTCTGCTCCTACCCCGGTTGAAGGAGCAATGGAGAAGGCCCTTCTTAGACACCAAACATTACTAGAAATTACCGAAAGGGAAAAAATTCCTCGATTCAAAGATTTCTCTAGACCTCCACTATATCCTCGCAACTCAGCAGCAGGAGCTAGCACCTCTGTGTTGGGATCATCAGCTCAAACGGGAGCACGTATGTGTTTTTACTGTCATCAAGAAGGCCACATCAAGAAAGATTGTCTGAAGTTGAGAGGTTCAGGGTTTAAATCAACCCCAATTAACAGTATAACATACACCTCGTGTAATGGAGCAACACACAGAGGAAGACATGGTAGAGTCGAGGCTCACAAGGAGCGTCTCCTACACAACAACCACCACAAAGTGTTGCGGGTTCTAGCTTGCATATTCCTAATGGCCAGCTAAATGCAATTACTGAGGAACAAGCCTACAATTCAGGCACAGTCGTACGAGGTACCGTTACTATTCATGGCTTTTCAGTACATGTCTTATTTGATTCTGGTGCTTAACATTCATTTATTTCTCGATGGTTAGTACCCACTTTGGGTAAGATACCAGTAGAAGTACAACAGTCTTATCTGATCAAGGGACCAGGAGGGCAAGTATTTATAATCTGAGAAATCCTGGATAATTGTATAATACTGATAGCAGGACATCAGTTACCTGTTTCACTACTACTAATCGAAATGGAGGACTTTGATCTTATACTAGGAATGGATTGGTTAGAAAGGCATCATGCATGTCTTGACTGTTTCCAGAAGACAGTAACGTTTCACCTTCCTAACTCGATAGAGTTCCAATTTATTGGAAAGACATCTAATGATAATATCAAATATATGTCTACATTGAAGGCACAACAGTTATTAGAGCAAGGGTGCCAAGGTTATTTAGCTTATGTATCCACTACATCAGGGTCAGAAAGAATGATAGAAGATGTGCCTATAGTATGCGAGTTTACTGATATATTTCCAGAGGAACTACCTGGATTACCACCTGAGCGAGAGATTGAATTTGAAATATATCTCATACCTGATACTCAGCCTATCTCTATCCCTCCGTATAGGATGGCACCAGCTGAGTTACGAGAGTTAAAGGTACAATTGCAAGAACTGTTAGATAAAGGATTCATTCGTCCTATTACTTCATCATGATGTACACCTGTCTTATTTGTTAGGAAAAAGGATGGGTCGATGCGGTTGTGCATTGACTATAGACAACTAAACAAGAGGACAATAAAGAATACGTATCCACTGCCAAGAATAGATGATCTCTTTGATCAGTTACAAGGTTCAACTGTGTATTCCAAGATTGATTTAAGATCTGGATACCATCAGTTGAAAATTAAAGATACGGATATTCCCAAGACAGCTTTTCGAACTAGATACGGACATTATGAATTCTTAGTTATGCCTTTTGGACTAACAAATCCCCAGCAGCCTTCATGGATCTCATGAATAGAGTATTCAAGGAGTTCTTAGATCACTTTGTAGTAGTCTTTATTGATGATGTGCTTATTTACTCCAAGGATAAGTATCTGAATGAACACCATCTCAGGCAGGCACTTGAAACTCTAAGGAAGAACAAAGTGTATGCTAAATATAGCAAATGCGACTTCTGGCTACCTGAAGTATCTTTCTTAGGCCATGTTATTTCTGGGGAAGGTATATCAATTGATCCTACAAAGGTTAGCGCAGTGATGAGTTGGGAACGCCCGAAGACTGTCACAGAAATACGTTCTTTTCTGGGTTTAGCTGGATATTATAGAAGATTCGTGAAGGACTTTTCACGAATAGCATTGCCAATGACTAGACTAACTCAAAAGGAGGTCCCATTCTTATGGTCTGATACATGTGAAGCTAGTTTTCATACACTGAAAGAATGCCTAACATCTGCACCAATCCTTACTCTACCCTCCGGGAGTGAAGGATTTACAGTGTACACTGACGCATCTAAAGAAGGACTTGGGGCGGTTCTTATGCAACATGGTAAGGTAGTTGCGTATGCATCACGACATCTCAGGACACATGAGAAGAACTACCCAACACATGACCTTGAATTAGTTGCCGTAGTTTTCGCTTTAAAGATATGGAGACACTACATGTATGGTATTACTTTTGAAATCTTCACTGATCATAAAATCTTGAAATATCTGTTTGATCAAAAGGAGCTTAATATGAGACAGAGACGGTGGCTAGAGTTGTTGAAAGATTATGATTGCACTATCTCCTACCACCTAGGTAAGGGGAACGTCGTAGCAGATGCCCTTAGCAGAAGAACTTATTCACCTGGGTTAGTGAGTGCTATCCACTTCTGAGGTTTACTATCAACGTTAAGTGAATGGAAACCATTTGATAGTAGTGTTAATACTATAACTATTCCTCATCGATACAAACCAGAGATCTGGGATAAAATAAAGAAAGGACAGGAGGATGATCCAGTCCTTAAATACTTGAAATAACAATTTGAGAAGAATGAGATAGAGGGATTCCAGATACAAGATGGTTTACTGTATAATCATCACAGAGTTTGTGTACCAAACACACCTGAACTAAAGAAAGACATCTTACGAGAAGCTCATTGTTCTAGATTATCTATTCATCCAGGAATTACGAATATGTATAAGGATCTTCATTCATACTTTTGGTGGTCGGGAATGAAGAAAGATGTTGCTGAGTTTGTGAATTCATGTTTCACTTGCCAGCAGGTAAAGGCTTCACACCAAAAGCCACCGGGATTATTGCAACCCCTCCCTATACCTGAATGGAAATGGGAAAGCATTTCCATGGATTTCGTTACTGGCTTACCTTAGACGACTGGTAGTAAAGATAGTATCTGGGTTATAATAGATCGTCTGACAAAGGTAGCACACTTCATTCCGATAAGCTTATCTTTCACTCCAGACCAGCTTGCTGAGTTATATATTACACATGTGATTCACCTCCACGGTATCCCAAAGGAAGTAGTTTCCGATCGAGATTCACGATTCACCTCACACTATTGGGAGAACTTCATAAAAGCCTTAGGTACACAGTTATGCTTAAGCACAGCATATCATCCACAAACAGACGGTCAGTCAGAACGTACGACTCAGACACTAGAGGATATGCTACGAGCTTGTGCTTTAGAATGGAAGGGATCGTCGATTAAACATTTGCCTCTTGCAGAATTCACCTACAATAATAGTTACCATACAATTATTGGCATGGCACCATTTGAAATACTATATGGACGAAGGTGTACTACTCCTTTGTGTTAGCAAGAGGTCGGAATAAAGAACCTTTATGATTCAGATAGACTTCAGGAGACACGGGAAGCTGTAGAACTTGTTAGAAAAAAACTATTAACTGCCCAGAGTCGCCAGAAAAGTTACAGTGATACCAGGCGAAGAGACCTTGAATTTGAGGTAGGTGATTTTGTATTTCTCAAAGTATCACCTATGAAGGGTGTTCAGAGGTTTGGCTTGCGTGGGAAGTTAGCATCCAGGTTCGTGGGTCCCTTTGAAATTATTCAACGGATTGGAAAAGTTGCCTATAGACTTGCACTTCCTCCTCATCTTTCAGCAGTACATGATGTATTTCATGTATCAAATCTGAGAAAGTATATTAAGGATCCAGAGCATAAGATAAGTTATGATGATTTACATGTAGAGCCAGACTTGACATACCAAGAGATACCTGTGCAAATACTTGAAAGGGATATCAAGAAGTTGAGAAACAAAGAGGTGCCTCTAGTTAAAGTATTATGGCGAAACCAAGAGTTTGAAGAAGCCACATGGGAACCTGAGGCAGAAATGAGAGAGAAATACCCGTACTTGTTTGAATGATAACATTATGTATTATGTATATGTTCATTTTAAATGACATGACGTTCATTCTCTTTAAGGTTGTTATGGTTTCAATCCTCTTTAAGGATGTTATGCCTGCATTTTTAGTCTCGAGGACGAGACTTCCTTTAAGGTTGTTATAATTGTAAAGCCTTGAACTTGGCATATGTCAGATCCTATATAATAAAATCCAGCTCGTCAAGAGAAAACCAACGAAATTTGTTTCGTGTGAATCGGACTTCGTTTAGAATTGTTATGATTTTCCGAAGAAAGAGAGGTCATTAATCCATAATGACTGTCATTAAGACTAATTAAACATGATTAAAGAAATTAATGACGATTGAAAGCCGCTAATGATCATTAGTAAATACTAATCAAAAAGATAAGCGTAAGCCGGGAAAGTTAAATCGCGATTAGTGAAAGTTAATCACGATTAGTGTTAATTAAGTGTCATTAGCGAATCTAGAATCCTCTAGAATGTTCTAACTTAGGCTCCAAGTTTGGGATAAGTTTTGGCTAAAACCATGGGCCAAAACCATGGGCCGCTAAACCATGGTTAAGGTCTAAACCATGGTTTTCTAACCATGGTTAGTGGTTTTCTGGGGCCTATAAATAGACCCCCTCCCTACCCATTCATTCTCTACAACTTCCACTACCACCACAACCCCAAGGGCTAGGGTCGAGAGGTTGGGAGGAGGAGTGGGAGACGAGGGAGGAGCGCTAGCGAAGCGCTGCCGGGAGAACGAGGAAGAGAAAGGTATGATCCTCTCTTAGTTGCTTCGTAAGCTAGGCTTTCAATTCATACTCTTGTTCTTCCAAGTTTTGTTTTTGATTCATATTTCTTTCCGATTCGTTTTCCTGTTGTGGTTCGAGGAGAAATCTGTGTAACACCCTACTTAGGTGCGGGCGGCTGTGCACGTCAGTGACCCTGTGATTCGTCACACGTTCACTCATCTAAGACGCGTGGTGTCTACCGATTCTCCATCGTTTATGTTTCTATTCTTCGTATTATGCTTTTATAGTTATTTTGATGGAGAAATCTATGTAATACCCTACTTAGGTGCGGGCGGCTATGCACGTCATTGACCCTGTGATTCGTCACACGTTCACTCACCTAAGATGTGTGGTGTCTATCGGTTCTTCATCTCTTGTTGTTGAGTATATTCTTTCAGTTTCGTTGTTATTTTCCTCTCGATTGATTTTATAGAGGAAACTCTTTTCGGTTATTATTTTGAAATATTTCCCGATATAAGGGGAAACTCTGCTGAAATTTTCTGAGAAATATGTCCCGATATAAGGGGAAACTCTGCCGAAATTTTCCGAGAAATATGTCCCGATATAAGGGGAAACTCTGTCGAAATTTTTCGAGAAATATGTCCCAATATAAGGGGAAACTCTGCCGAAATTTTAAGAGAAAATATGTTCTTGACGTTCTTCGTGTTCTTCGCGTTCCTCGCGTTCTTCGTTCGTTCTTCGCGTTCTTAACATGTTCTTAGCGTTTTGATACGAAAAATGAAATTCGATCTTTTCAGAAGCCTTAAAATAGCCTTTCTAAAAACGAAACTCGATAAAGCCTTGCATAAACGAGAGAGAGCTCGATTAGGTAACGAAATCCTTCCTTTTGCTGTTGGGTTTTCATACAAAATTATTGAAATTCTTGATTTTGTGCTCTTTGCCATGAAGAACCCTAATTTTGGCTATTTTGAAAAAGTCTGAAGAATTGCTTTGTGATTCCCACTAAAATAAGGTTTACGCGTCAAATTGATGCGTTGGATTTGAAAGTTAGGGTTTAAAAGTTAAAATAGGCACAAATACGAGTATATATGGTTATGAATAATGTATATGGAAGTCTATACTAAGTCTTGTTAATTATGCAAGTCGAAGACTTAACGAAAGAATTACATCATGTGAATTGGTGTGATTTGAGATGGATCCTGAAAAGGATCATGTGTCACATTAAGGATGACTGGGAGTAGAACTACAGGTCAGGCATGCAACCTGTAGGTTTGTCGGAAGGAATCTATATTGGCGTTTCCCTACCTAGGTGGTACACGGTTGCCCTGTTATGATAAGTGCGCACGAAATGAATATTTTGCAACGCGTGGTACCGGGAGCCAATATATTCGGGTTGGAACGACGGAAGATGTGGTCGTGCCATGTGGAGGCACGGGTGGTTCAATAGCGGCTGGGTCACGATAACATGTATTTAAAGCCGCTAGGTTATATGATTAAATGTTAGCCTGAGGTTTTAAGCAACCGAGTCCTCGAGGACGGTGTGCTCATTTGATTTTCCAGGCCGAGGGTTGAGACCATGTTTAATAAAAGAAAAAGGAAATTATCAGGGTAGTATTGGAGGATTGGTTGAGGCGACGTGCGACGGCATAAGCTTACCAAGATCAACAAAATCTCCAATCCCGAAGTGTCCACAGCTTCGGAGTCCAAGAATGGTGGCGTTCCCCTGGACTAATCCCTGATGTGGAATAGAAAGGAACAAGACTTAAAATAAAAAGAAAGAATGAAATTTTTGTGATATCAAGTTTTGAAAAATTACACAATTTGTTTGCTTTTCTCTTCTTCGTTACTTAGCATTTGCTAATTTTTATCCTATGATTTATGGAAAACCCAACAGGTATCGGTGAGCTATCGCAAGGACTTTAAGTTCATCCAGCTTACATACTAGACATCCAGCCAGCCACAGTAGCTTACTTTCTTTAAGGTAGTTAGTAATCTTTTGTATATTTTCCTTTGAAGCTGATGTATATGTAAATGATTATAGTGGGACAGTGTATCATCTGAACTTTATTTTGTGAATGGAAAAGTGTTGAAATACTTTCTTCTGAGTATTTTTATTTGCAGTCTATTTCTGAATGTTAGTTGTGATTGCTGAATAAATTATTGCTGACTAACCAGATCCGCATATGGGAGGATCCGACGGTCCGGAAAATGGGGTCGCGACAAAAAGTGACCTAAGGCAACAAATAATTTAATATTAATTGTCATATCTTTCGTAGCTAAATATATAACAACGAATATTATTCGTTGCTTACTACTTTAAATTCACAACGAATAATGGTACTCCTTGTTATATTCATCACAATGAATCATATAACAACGATTATTCGTTGACTATTTCTTCTAATCGTTGCTAAATTTGACAATGATTATTGTGAATTTTAACGAATAATTTAATGGAAAATTCATCATTATATGGATCGCTAATGACGAATATGACATTCGTCACTAATTATAAGTACAAAATATGATTTGACAATGAATATATTTGTTGTTATATCTTTAACATCAAAAGACATGGCAACGGATAATTTACCTTAGGTCTAGTTTCTTTAGTGTGTGTTCTTTTATTATGAAAAAATTTAGGGTTTTTATCAATTGTGCCCCTTTGAGATATTCCAATATCAGTTATGTCCCTTCCTTTTTGGGAATATCAGTTGTGCACCCCATTTCTTGTTGTTCTATCACTTGTGCCCCTTGATGAACCTCCATTTCATCATCTTTATTCTATCATTTTGGCCTCAAAAATCCTAGCAAATGCATGTAAATACCTTTAATTCATGCATCTTAGCATTCATGCATGTGTATGTAATAGTGTACAATTTGCGATTTTTAAAGCCAAAATCACAGAATAAAGAAAAGAAAAGAAAAAGAATAAAATATTGTAAATATTTTATGATCCGAAACCTCGAGACCTAGGCATCTCAATGTCTAGTTCGACAAGGAATAAAGTAGGGGGAGAGAAGGGCCAAAATACAATAAAAATACCCTTTTATTTAATTCATTCTTTATTCATTTTGGGATCTATTTTTGGATCCACTTTTTACACCTCAAACAAATAAATTTTGAACATGAAAGTTGTAGATAATTAAATATAGAAAAATACAAAATTGATTTCATACAAAAATAATGTACAGATAAAAAGTTATGATCTGAATAAGTTTCTAGAATCCCAACTTCCCAGACCTGTATCTATCAAAAACTTGAAATGTATCGAACTCACCTTTAATTGTATATAATTTTCAATAAGCTATTTAATGAAGGTGGTTTCATATTTTGCGGAGGTACGGTTTGAAAGTTGAGTTTTGGACCCCTATTGTCTACTTGTACAGATTAAAATATTCATTTTATTTATTATTCATTATTTTTATACTTTCAAATTTTTATAATTTTGTAAATATTATTTATAATGTATATGTATATTAAAATAGGAATAAAAATACATGAAAACACAAAAAAATAAAAAACTTGTATATGATACCTAGATGAATTACCTATACTTATACCTATACAAATACTATTTTTATTTATTTAAGTATACAAAACACTTCATAAAAATAAAATAAAAATATATAAAAGTCCATAAAAATAAGTTATAAATTTATAAAATGATAAACAAAAATAATAAATTAAATATACAAAATAAAAATAAAAAAATACATAGATGAATATACCTGTATGTAAGCTCTAAAAGGAGACTTGCAATTTCTAATCTTGAAAAAATAAATAAAAATCAAAATAAATTACTTCAGAAAATAACAAACATTTTTTATTTTATAACCTAAAAATAATAAAATCGTTTGTTATTTAAAAATGATTTTTAAATATTTTTGCCACGGAATTTTCTGATTGGTCCATGTGGATCAACCTGGTGCTTCCGTTTGTTGACCTCGATCAACTCTCTGACCGAGGTCTGAACCCGTGTCAGACGTGATTTTTGACTTGGTTTCTCGGATTTTCAAGCCTAAAGCTTTCACCTTTTCATGTCGTACCCTTGACGACTTTTTGTCCTCGTGGATCCACCTTTCACGCCCAGATATTTCCTCGGGGATTGAATCGTTGAATCACCCGCTACGCCTCGTTCTTCCCATCCGTTCGTCAAACCTTCATATACCCCCTCCGATTTTCAAATCGATTTTTGAACCCCTTTTGGCCACCTTCCTCTCCACCTGCTACGTCCCAGAGCAAGAAGGAGGTGACAACTCCCCTCTCCCACCTTCAGGAGGATCGAGGACGACCTGAGGCAGCTCCACCACCTCCGGCAAGTCGTCGCCGTCGAGGCCTTCTTCCTCAGGTATATCACCTTTGAGGGGCTTGTTCTTTTCATTTTTCTTTGCGTATTTTCTACCCCGTAGTCGTAGGAATCGATTCACCCCGTTCGTTTCACGTTTCATCCATCAAGTTGACCCTTCGCCGGAGCAAGCTCCGGCCACCCTTCATTTTCGTCGATATCCGTCGTTCCACCTTGCTGTGGGGTCGAGGCAGTTTGCCCTCGACCCCTTCACCCTCTTTTTGCAGGTGTCGCTCCACGAGGAGAGCCTGGGGCTCATTTTACTACTCGCCGAGGTTCCTGGAGCTCCTCGGCTCCGCCACCACCTCGCCTGAGCTCCGGTCGTCGCCGGAGATTTTTCGAGTACCCAGCATATAGAGGAGGACCACAGGGAGCTCGCCGGTCAGATTTTAGCCCCAAAGATCATCGGAGGACGGAGATCGAGCTCGGGGAAGCTCTCCTCGCCGGTGTTGCTTTCTAGTTTGTCCTTTGCCCTCCAGCACCGTTTGATCTGGCTGGTTCTTGGAGCGCAAAGCAGTCGTTGGATCTTCGAGAGCATCGACCGTCAGATCCCATCGGGGGATCTAATCTTAGACGTCCGCTGCGAACCGGTATCGTGCGTCCCCGTGCCGCCATGTGTCAAGTGGAAGGATGTACACCGTCGGATTGCCTAGGCGTGGGTATTTTGCACTTCGAACCCCGCCTATTTTTGTATTTATCATTTAGCATATAAACTTTTGTCTGTAGGTTAATGTTTTTGTAATATTTGCATAGACACCCCCGCACTTCTTATATTTGTACTTAGGCCCTCGGCTACGTCACCTCACGTGCCTATTCGTGTGAGGGGGTGGGCATTTGTCGGGGACCCTCCGTGGGTTTTGTCATTTTGTTCAAGTCCAGGAAACATTTTGTTAAGTGTAATATTTTTGGTGAAATTACAAAGTAGCCCCTCAAGTTTTTGTTATTTACGTTTAAGTCCCTGCCAGGCGTGTGACCACCATATGCGTCGGTGGGAATTTTGTACCGCATACCCCTGGTTTTTGGCTATCTATAATTGGTTCTGGAACTTTTTTAATTAGTTATATATTTTGGTGGAAAAATTGCACTTTGGCCCTGGACGTTTTGGATATTTATATATATGCCCTTGCTAGTAGTATAGTTTCTCTTTGTTCTATCTAATTATTTCATGCATCTATAAAATTCGAAAAATCACCAAAAAAAATAGGCATATACTCCCGTTGCATTGTGCTTTCATCCTCATTGTAATTTCAGCCAGTAATTTTGTTTACTATTTTCATTATTTCTTACTTTAAAAAATACCCGAAAATTAGGAAAAATTTAGAAATTTAGAAAAATCACAAAAATATTGGAAAATATAAAAAGAATAAAAATAATTTATTCCCTGGATTTTGAGTATTTTTACCTATATATGTCTCTCTCTTTTCTCTCTTGTGCATATATATCCTATATAGTTTTATCCATATTAAAAGAAAAAGAAAAGATAAAAATATAAAATATAATAAGAAAATACAGAATCAGTAAAAAAATTCAAAATACAAAAATAAAAAATCAAAAATTAAACAAAAAATTATAAAATTAAAACCAACAAAAATAACATATTTGTAGGCATCTGATCACATTCAATCTTGCGCGCTTATTTTCAGATCTATCCTTCTTGTTTCTTGTGTTCGACACTCTACACATACTTGCACCTATACACATCATTATTGTAGAGTTATAATAAATTTTAACTCTACATTTACTTTCATTGCTTGATTTAATTGTCGTGGGTTAATTGTTGACTGAAGTCCGGACTTTCTTGCGGGTCGCCACAGCGACTTTGCCTTTGCCTTGTGTGAGGCATCTTTAGACCCATGGAAAACCGCTTCATCAACCCTCCGTTAATTTAATCGTCAATGAGATGACTTAACCATGGTTTTTTCAAACCATGGTGCAGTTAAGAGGGGTATAATCGTCCAAACTCCTTCTTCATCTTCTTCCTCCTCCATTTGTTCTTCTTCTTTTCTCTTCATAGTTTCTCTCTCTTAGTTACTCCTTCATGCATCCATCGAATCTCTAAAATATTTGTACTTTCACAGATATATCACTTATTACGGATCAAACGGTGAATTTTATTGATTTTTATGTGAATTTTCATGAATCAATTAGTCAAAAAATTATCTTAGCTTAACAAATACTGAAAGTCCTCCAGTTTCAACCCTCTTGCTCCTTCTCCACCATCGCACCTCCTCTTTCATCTCCTTCCTCTATGGGTAGGGGGTGACCTGGGGGCGACGAGAGTTGGGGGAGGGGGAGGCGCGGGGGCAGGGGGTGACCTGGGGTGAGGGGAGAAGGCAGGGCAGGGGGCGGCGGGAGCAGGGGGAGGGGAAGGCTCTAAGAGAGGGGGTAAAGGAGCGACCTAGGGACGAGGGTAGGAGACCGGGCAGGGGGAGGTGCAGGGGGCAGTAGAAGCAGGGGGAGGGGGCGCATTGGCAGCGGGAGCAGGGGGAGGCGTGGTGGCGCGGGGGCAGGGGGCGACAAGGGGGAGAGTGGAGGAGGCAGAGCAGGAGGAGGTGCATGGGGAGGGGGAGGCGCAAGGGAAGCATGAGTAGGGGAAGGGGGAGGCGGGGGGCGCGGGAGTGGCAGGGGCAGGGGGAGAAGGTCGGTGCAGGGGTTCCGACCTGGGGGCGAGGGGTGGAGGCAGGAGCAGGTGGAGGTGCTCGGGCAGAGGGGAGGCAACACGAGGGCGAGGGAAGGAGGCTGGGGCAGGGGGAGACACTCAGGCGAAGGGGAGGCGACGCGAGGGAGGGGGAAGGAGGTCGGGGTGGAGGGCACACCTGGGGGAGGGAGAGGAGACATATAGGAGAAGAAGATTGGGGAGGAGGAAAAGAAGGGGAAGAAGAGGAAGAGGATGGGTAAGGAGGAAGAAAGGATGATAAAATGACCTTTTCAGTCTTTATTTTAAAGTTATTTCTCATTATATCCCAAAGTTAACATCCGTTTGCATTGGGAATGAACGACAACTTACCTGAGGGGCACAAATAATAGAGAGGCAAGAAGTTAGGGGGCATAACTGAATTACAAGATCTAAGAGGGGCACAACCGATAAAAAATCCAAAATTTTACAAATATATAACCCCTAATTTGTTGTAGCCAATGACACCGATAACTAAAAGCTCATGGAAGGACGTCATACACCAAAGTAGCAACAACAATCATGGACCATCCGAATACATCCTTAAGCAAACAAAAGGAGCCATGCCAATTCAATATTTGCTCTGCATCATCGACATCAACATTATCAGAGCAAGATACCACATCAAGAATGAAGCGCAACGCTCTGACTAACATGTACAACATTGCCCTAAGGCTCCTCAAGAGTGACAAACTCTAAAAGTTTATATTCTGAACTGTACTACAAGAAGAGTGACCTAAGGCATCAAGTAATTTAATATTCGTTGTCATATATTTTGTAGTTAAATATATAACTATGAATATTACGCGTTGCTTACTTCTTTAAATTCACAACAAATAATGGTATTCGTTGTTATATTCGTCGCAATCAATCATATAACAACGATTATTCGCTGACTTTTTTCTTCTAATCATTGCTAAATTTGGTAGAAATTAGTACGATGGAAAATACATCATTATATGGATCTTTAATGACAAATATGACATTTGTTGCTATTCACAAGTACAAAATATGATTTGACAGCGAATTATATTCGTTGTCATATCTTTAACATCAAAAGATACGATAATGAATAATTTACCTTGGGTCCAGTTTTATTGTAGTGTTGTCATTTTATTATGAAAAGAATTTATAAATATCTAACCTCGAATTTGTTGTAGCCAATGATACTGTTAACTAAAAGCTCATGGAAGTAAGGTCATGCACCAAAACCGTGACAACAATCACAGACCATCCAAGTACAATCTTAAACAAACAGAAAGAACCATGAGCCATTCCACATCAACATTTTTTCTGTGTCACCCACATCAACATAACCAGAGCAAGACATCATTGTTTGAATATGTCAATTGACCTCGCGCTCAAGTTGTCGCCGGTAGTTGTGCGGGTCGGCAGTTGCACGAAGGCCGAGTCTCACGCGAAACTCATGCAAATCGAGCGTGGGTGGAGTGGAGCGGACTATGCGAGGGACACACCACGCCCTATAAATATACCTCTTACTGGAGGAGAAGAGCACAAGGAAAATCACGATACCTACCTCGCATGGGGAGCCCCCTCCCAAAAACCATATCTCATCCTCTCTCTCTCTCTCTCTCTCGTTTGGAAGTTGCTCGTCACCGGCTTCGTTAGCAGTCTTCACTAGTATCAGAGCTTCACATTCGATCTTGTGCATCTGGGCGTTATGCAACTCCGCTCGCTGTTGCGCACACACTAATCGCTGACCATCCCCTCGAGACGGTGGTTGCTCCTCTCTTACGATAGAATGCAACCCTAAACGGTCTCCAGATTCTCTTTTATTTTATTTTTGAGCACTCGTGTTTTTTTAGCTTTGTCCTTTATATGTTATTGCTATTTGATTCCTCGTGCCTTTTAATAAAGCCGGTGATAAAGCATGTGAATTATCCTTTTCTTTTCAGAAATGTTGTACATGGTATCAGACTGGTCACTTGATTAATTTTTTTCATAAATGCCACTCACCGCACGCGTCCTTCTCTCAAGAAAAGGACAATTCTGAAAAGTGTACAACATAGAACGTTTGAGAATATCATGGGTTGTGCATATTACTCCAGTGGGAATATATAAAAAAAATTACTTGCCCCATGTGATTGTTCCCCTAAGAAGTTTTTTTATATACTAAATAGATTCACGGCTTGTTAATGGTTAGTTTTTTTCTTGCATTGATTAAACGTGTTGGTTAGATTAATCATTTTTTACAAGTTTTTCTGAACAGATATTTATTAGTTTTGTAAAAAAACAAGGGGACTTTGGTGTATCAATTTTTTTATTTTATTAATATCTATGTCATATTTATTCATTAAATTGAAATAAAGATCTATTTTGTAAAATTCATATTCTTTTTTCCGCTTTTTAAATTCATTGAAAAGTGATCGAGAATTGACAAGTTTTTCTTATTGCTTAGCTTTTTATAAGTTTAAGAAGTTTTTGCTTAATAAAACTTTTTATCATTAACGTGCTTATTGAAGTTTAAGATAAAAGTTAACACCTTTTTGTTGGTTGAATTAAATTAGCCTTTTAAGATGTTTTCATTTTTTAAATCTTATCAAAGTTATTAAGAACCTCATTGATTACATTCAGTAAAATAGCCTACTTCTTAAACAATTTATCATTGCTAATTAAAATTATTTAATCTCATTCCAACCTTATATTTATTTCATTAGATTCAAAATGACAAGCAAGATAATTACCATCGAGGTGAAAACAATTGAATACCTTAACGATACTAATTATGAGTTATGGAGTAGAAAGATCTTTTATGGCATGTTGTATGATAGCATACACTCCATCATAGACAAATCTGATCCAACTTTGTCTGAAAATTCAACTATGGAAGAAATTAGGTCCTGCGAACAGTGTGAGAAAATAGATAATAGGGTTAGGAGCTTCATGCTGATCCACATGTATTTGAACCTGATTCGATTTTTTGAGACCTACGAATCAGCTTACGAGCTTTGGACCACTGTCAAGGAGAAATATCACTCCAAGTCGGAAGTGAACGTCCAGCTTCTTCTACACAAGTACAACTCGTGTAAAATGAAGGAATCTGAAAGCATCCTCGAGCACGTGAACAAGATGATCGTGATGGCCAAGAATTTAGCGGCTGTTGATTGCGTGATTCCGAAGAGGATGCAGATTGCAACCATACTAGGAAGTCTCCTACCATCATTCGACATGATTGTCATATATCTGAAGATGAATGGCAACATTAAGTCTATGACGGACCTACCTGCACAGCTTCCAATTGATTAGGATCTCTCTAAGTAAAGATCGAAAGCTGAGATCTTTGAGGTCGAGGAAGAAGAAGAAGCAAATGTCGTACATGCGAAGAAAAGGTCGGGTCCTTCCAAGGTAAATTTCAAGGGAAAGAGTGGGAAATACCCACGTGGCTCTTGCTATGGTTGCGACAAATATGAACATTTCAAGGTTAATTCTCCAACAAGAAGAAGCTAGGAAATTCTAAAATGCTTGAAAATAATGGCAAGAAGAAAATAGAATTCGTGATTGCCGTGGAATGCAACTTTATTGTCTCGGATAGTGACGAATGGAGGAACGACTCTGGAGCAACCGGACACATCGCAAAGACAAAGGAGGGCCTGGTGTACTTTAAGAAACTGAGCAAAGGAGAACAGAGGATCTTCATCGAGAACAACACCTGCTTGGATGTGGAAGGTGTTGGGACATTCAGACTTGACCTGGAGGATAGCGTTATGGTACTGAATGATGTACTATATGCCTCAGGGATACATCGAAACCTGATCTTTATCTCAATTCTGCTCAAGAAGGATTTCGAAGTTTGGTTTTATAATAAGCCCGTATCCATAGACAAGAATAAGAAGTTTGTGCAATGGGAAAGTTTGTGCTCGATCATGACATGTTCTGTCTTCATGTACAAACTCTAGTGAATCAATGAATGTCTCTTCTGAGTATTTTTTTTGTTGTTTCTCTGACAATGACTTGTGCCACATGAGATTAGGTCATCTAGGAAATTCTAAAAACGGATCAAATGATGAAGGTAAATCCGTTGCTTAAGATCACAGGTGCAAGGGCATTGCCCTGCGAACAATGTCTGAGTGGTAAAATAACGAGAAGACCCTTCTTAACCAGAATTCGGTCAATAGAGTTACTAGGTTTGATCCATTCGGACATATGTAGATCACTGAGCATCAACAGACATAGAAATAAGGAATACTTTATAAATTCACTGATGATTACTCGAAGTTCTCCTACGTCTATCTCTTAGGAAGAAAGTCGGATGCACTTGAAACATTTAAGAGATATAAGATGGAGATGGAGAAAAGATAGGAAAAACCAATCAAGACCCTTAGGATAGATAGAGGTGGGGAATATACCTCAAAGGAGTTTGAGTATTACTATATTAAGATAGGCATTTGTAGGCAGACTACAATGCTCTATACACCACAGCAGAATGTGTAGCAGAAAGAAAGAATCGAACTTTGAAGAATGAAGTAAGGTGTATGCTTTCACAATCAGGACTCTCCAAGAAATTCTGGGGAGAGGAAGTGTTGACTACGAACTACACGCAGAATAGGATTCCCACCAAGTCCGTATAATCAACGCCATATGAAATATGCAATGGCAGAAAGCCCGAGTTGGGCCATCTCCGGAAACGGGGATGTGTTGCACATGTTCTGGTATCGAGTCGGCTTAGGGATAAGCTAGACTTCAGGACATTAAAGTACAAGTTTATTAGATATAGTGAGAAATCTAAAGGATTTAGGTTCCTCCATGAAACTAAAGGTTTGATCGAAAATCATGGTGCTACTTTCCTTGTAATTCATCAAGAAAAAGAGCATGAAATAGAGGAATCACCATATCTTGACCAACAGATATAGCGTCGCCCTAAATATCCTGAAGAGTGACAAAAGGTCGAGTCCCTATGGGGAATGAAAGAGGCAAAGGGCTACAATGGTACTACGATGAATACACCATGAAAGGCATGAAGGATATTGGGAAAATCCTCAAGCGCATCACGAAAGCGTGAGGATTTCATCGAATGCGATCGGGAGCAACTAGTCGCGCTAATTACTCCGGGCAGCGGAAATTAAAAAAATTTAAAATCGATGAAATCACATGATCGGAGTACACTTCTTGGATTGCTCCATCTTAACCACAAATAGGTATAAGGTTTACCTCTTGAGGCGTGGTTGCGATCGAATCTCTCAACCAAGAGACCTCCTGTCTCAAGTCCGATCCAAGGGAGGAGACACTTGCGAGTGTGTTGATGAGACACGTGCTCCTCGCAATCCATGTTGATGATTCAAACGGCGGATCTCTTGATCTCATTACACAAGATCCAATATCTTCTTTACGAGTCAGGCGCACCGAAGTAGATGGAGATCCACGAGTAGATGATCCGGCAGCATAACGACGATGTTGCGGCGATGACGACTCTCACAATGGATCCATGGTGGACAGCCATAATGAGAGAGAGAGAAAGAGGCTTGGCGTGTGGAGAAATAGAGAGAGCATTCATTAATCGTGTGTGTCGAAAAGCAAGAGGTGCCTCTTCTTATATAGGATTTTGGGAGTCCATGCATCCCAATCCATGGACATCACACAATTAATGGGTGAGATTGATTTGTGTTTCTTTCAGTGGCTATGATGTTGTTGTAAAAAATACAACAACAAATGATTTAATTTATATTAGTTTATATTGATAAATCAATACAATTAATTTCAAATTCAATCAACTGGCTAGTCTTGAAGATAATGAGGAGATTAACCACATCCCCTAAAAATAGGGGACAACCACTCTTCTCATGAGATCTCACTATCTCATGAGATCTCATTATCTCATGAGATCTCATGATATCTCTAATATTTACAACAACAATTGTTGTAAATTATTTCACAAAAATAATTCATAATTATCTCGTGAAATATTGCAATCATGCCATTGAAAAAATGTGAATCACATTCACATCCTAAAACAAAATGTAAATTATATTTTCAATAAATTATCCAATGTGAATCCAATTCACATAAATAATTAATCAACAAATATAAATCATAAGTAGCTCTCTCTAATATATTATAGATCACATTTATAATATACATGATTAATATGGATAGTGCTATCCACATTATTCATATCCATGATAATTAAATCGTATTTAATCATCTTGAATCTCTATTCTCTTGGGCCTAGATAATATGAATCACATTCATATTATTTAGATCTTTGATAATTAAATCAAATTTAATTATCTAAGATAATTCTTCTTATAATATGAATCAAATTTATATTATTCGTGATAATTAAATCACATTTAATTATCAATTTTCTCAATACCCAGATACACATATCAACAATGAAATTATCCATGAACACTTTCAAAGATGATACGCTTTCTTGCGGATACTTGGAGATAAGGACAGGGCGATTATATTGTTCCACGTATAGTGACTTGGATATCGAGATCACATCTCAAATCCAGATCTTGCAGACCACCTATAAATGTTTGATTAAATCAAAACTGCAAATCTAATCTTCTCATTACATCTGAATCAAATTCAGATCAATGTCCAACATTTGGACTAAGATTAGATCACTTCTCTATGAGAGGAGTCACTAAAATCCAGACATGTTTCATCACTCCCTCGGAATGGAAGCATCATGGTTGTACAATCGTTTATGATCGCATCACCCTTATGTATTCCCAATACATGTACATCCTGCATACTGGAAGACCCAGATTAAACCCGAAGTATTAGATCTCTTTTAGACTGTCTCCGTTAGGGTTTTATCATTAAGTTTTCTCATTTGATCATTGGGAGTTGGTATCGATCATATACTTTCCAAAAGCATATATCAACCCAGGTGTTAATTATATACTTTCCAAAAGTATATATCAACCTCACAAATTCAGTCAAGCTTTCAAAGCGAGACCACCGCGCACGGAATTTGATTCTTCCCAATATCTCATGAGTGAGCTCATGTCTTCCGTTTCAGTAAATGAACCTGTATGATACCTTTGAGAGATCGTATTACTCATATTCCCTTGCATGTACATCAGTGCAACGGTGTATAGACCTTGGTTAGGTCATCAACCTATTGGTCTGCCAAATGTATATACTCAGACATATAGTAACACATATGTCTACAGTCATAAGATGCGTGCATATATCGTGACAACATACAACATAGGACTTTGGTTATCTCGATCTCCTTAAGTTAACTCTTTGACTTAACTTATCTAACACCTTCAAATCTCTATTCCTATGCAGAGGACCTACAGCAAGAGGTCGGTTAGATATCAGCCAAATGAGACAAGATTGTCATCTCCTACTCAGGTTGGAGATCATCTCTTAACAATCATTCGACGGTGCTTGATGAGTTCTAAATCTAAATCTTTAGATATTCATCCTAGCACCAGCCTCTATGATTCAATAATTGAATCAATAGATGTGTGATCATTAAGATGGCCATGGTACATAACCCTAAGTGTACTAAGGGACCTATTATGTAAATTAATCATTCTTCATTTCAGATCAGGGAATGATATTTGTAATAACATTTATTGCATAATGGCTCGTCGTAAGCTCGCATGTCCAACAATATCCCACTAGCCCAAAGAGCCATTAATGGGCTAATCATTTAAACCCACACTCATGTGACAATCATAGACTATTTAGAAAAATATTTAGATAAGATTATTAGTCACTCTGTTTCTAAGAGACTATGCCAAGTCCTTTTATGACATTGCATATCCCCCAATACCTTGCTCGCATCCAATGCGAATGTTGCATCTTATACAACCAATACTCATTCTTGTCAGTTATAGTGTCCTTGACACTACTACTCAATAACTATTATAACCAGTATTTTCATAATCCTTATTCGAATACCCCTATTCCTGGAGATCTCCATCTCCTAAGGTATCTGTATTTAAAACCTTTTAGATCTTTATCTATAAAGTCTTAATTTCTTGAATATAAGACTTAAATATCTCTATCTCTAAAGTCTTGTCATTTATGAAGATTTTTATATTACAACAACAAAGTATTTTATTTCCATAGCAGGATTAGTAATAGTTTACTACTCCCACTACATGGCAGACATCTGACTTTTGTACACATCTAGCATACACTAAGGCTTCTTATAACTGATGCACAAGCGCAAGCAGTTTTAGCATTCACTTCCTCAACGTCTTGAGGTGATATCCCTTTGCATAGGTCAGTACCATATCTTAAGGTATGGAGGCCTTTCTTCGAATTTTCCAGAAAATAGAATATGTCCAAGGTATACCACTAATGTAATGGTCCCAATACCCTCTTTTCTATGCTTCTGAACACCTTCAGAACTAAGATACAAGAGGTATCCATGAGATCAAATCTCAAGGTGTGGAATATCCAGTCAATAAAACACTTATTATTATCCTTATATCGTTCCAAATGATTAAGATATCATCTGCATTTAGCATGATGAACACAATATCACTCCCACTAAGCTTCACATGATTCATCAAGATTCTATCTGAAATCATAACCTTTATAATTTCATCAAATCTTATGTTCCTACTATAAGAAGCTTATTCTACTCCATAGATGGAGTTATTCAGCTTGCACACTTTTCTTTCCTCAACACGAAGCCATGGGACTACTTCATATGAATATCCTCAGAGAGGTATTCATAGAGGAATGCAATCTTGACTTCCATCTTGAAGATGTTAAAGTCAAGTTGTGTAGCTATAGTTAGTAATATTCTGATGATTTTAAGTATAGTCACTAAAGAGCAAGTCTCATCGCAAGCGATGTTTTTTCTTCGGTGTATAGCTCGTGTGGATACGAGCCATGCTTTGAAGGTATCTACCTTCTCATTATGTTCCCTCTTTCTCTTGAAGATACATTTACACCTTAACAGGTCTAATCCATATAGGTGGATCCTCTAGGGTCCATATACAACACTTATATATGAATTCTACTTTAGACTTTATTACTGACATCCATCTTTCCATGTCATGATCTTCAGAAGCTTCTTCACATGAAGTCAGATCATCGTCAGATTTCTCTGACACACGGAATCCATCCTCAAACTTATTTGAAGAAGTATGAGTGTTTCATCTTTAATTATCGTTTTAGTTTCTGATTTCAGGAGCCTCGTCATCATCTCAAGATTAAATGAGTTCCTTCACTTCATTTTCATCTTGATTCTCAAGAGAGTCAAACTCTAAGAACCACATTCTCATAGATGAGATCTATTAAGAATCTCAAGTTCATAAAGTAGGTATCCAATACCATCCTTTATTTTCCTAATGAAGTAGCACTCTTTTGTGCTAGATTCCTTCTTATTTGCATCCATGACAAAGTTATGGACCAAGCAACCCTAAATCCTCAAGTGTCCAATACTAGTCTAGGTTCCAAACCATAGCTTATGAGGATGTTTGGGTTTAGATTTACATGGAATATTTTAAGGATATATATTGTAATCTATACTACATATATACCTGGAAACTAAGAGGTAATTATGCTAAAATTCATCATTGATCAAATCATGTCACACATGATTCAATTGTATCTCTCTATAACTCTGTTGAGTTTAGGCGTGTCAGGAGGAGTGAGATAGGAATGATATTCCTTTCTCCATAAGGTATTCCATGAATTCATCTAATAGATGTTGACTACTTAGACTAGATCAAATTCATTTTCATCTTCGTTCAAACTTTGGTTATAAACCAAAATTGTGAAATCTTTGAACATTTCAAAGGTTTCTAAGGTGAAGGGAAGAAATCTTATATTAGAGGATCATCGAATGATATCACATATCATCAATGTTTATTATGATATAGATGATCCACATACATCCATATGTATGGGATATTGAATACCTCGGCACCTAACACCATTCCCAGAGAAGGGTGTATTGGACATTTTACTTTGAATACAATATTCATAACCATGCAAAATTTGAAATTTTAGACATTCTAAAGTTTCATCTCTTACTAGTCTATTGATCAAATCAACAGACGAATGTCCTAGGCTTGATGCTAGATCATTGTCAAATGATCTTCATCCTCATGTTGATCTTATAGGTTTAACTTTCAGTTTTAGAAATCTTAATGAACCATTCATTAATTTTTTAATTTAGTAGAGTCCACTATATGTTAGATTACTATCTGAAATATATTCATCATAACTCTTTATGATAAGTTTATTCCAGAATTCATGTTTATTTCAAACATTTAGAAATAAACTATGAGTGTATTCTAATATCCGGGTCATAGAGACATTCTCTGAGACTAAGAACTCTTCCATTGAAAATTTGAAGTCTATCTATCCAATAGAGATTGTTGCAATAATTGCATCAATATCCATGTGGATGACTATTAAACTTTAAGATAAAAAATATAGTCTTCTAATACATACGCAACCAATTTGCAAGTGATATTTGAATATTGAGATACAATTATTAGACTTTTAATCTTATCAAATAAGAAAGTCAATTTCAATGATTATATGTAGATGTAGATTATTCCAATGCACTATCTGGGTCCTTCTCTAAGGATCCTAGATAGACTAGATAGTGACACTATCAATACATCGGCTTATTGCAGTATTGGCATTCATCCAACTCTTTAGATGACATATGTATGGAAACCATAGAAGTACACTCAACTCTTTGACTTTCCTTCTAACTTGGATCCAACCCATGCTTCCATTGTGCTCCTTTCATCTATAAACAACAATTGCTTAAGACAAAGGATCTCTTATATTAAATTCAAAATATTTCAATATAAGACTATTTCAACTTTTATACATGCTTCATTCAATTCATACAATGTGATTATTATGAAGCTTCATGAATGACTAGAGTACAGACAGTAGAATGGTGACACTCATCATATCTACATCCATCTTAACTCCTAAAATCATTGGTTCAAGTAGGTATTCAAACATTTTGAATACATCATCTCATATATAACCTCCATTCTGCATGATGCAGTGAACCATATCATTCATGATTAAATGTCGAGAGCAAATATATATATGCCAGGTCATCTTCTTAGATTTTATAAGGATTATTTGACAATTGCGATCATCATCGACATGTCACTTCCAAAGCACATTCGATGAGATCAAGACTATAGATATATACAAACCCTAAGGTTGTAGTCATATTGTTTATTTAATTATCATTCCTCATCATTATGAGAAAACTTGAACATTGCAATCACATACATTATGTGTCCAACTGCAACTACAATATCTTGATCATGGATCCAATCCATGATATTTTACTGGTTATTATTGAGTATAACATTGAGTCGATTTAATGAAGGATTATCTAAAATAAGAAATTTACATAAATATACATAACTGTATTTTACTTTGACTTAGGATTTTTTATATCAAAGTTGTCTTGCCTTGTCAACACCGAAAGTTCATTCCCTTAATCACTTTCAATGTAAGGATATACTTACCATTATATCTCAGCATGATCTGAGATCTCCTTCCTTATCTTTGTCACATCCCAGTAATATGAGAACTTGTAACTCCGATAAAAAGAAAGGGAACACATTCCGCCTTGCAAGTGCAACTTGCATTATCAATTCGGTCTTTAACACCCGAGCCCACACCCCTAAGGCGATGTTGACCCGTTGTTAATTGAACCAACTGTCAACAGGGTTAGAACTCACTATGCACAATCCAATATCATCCCAATAATATGAGGACTCGATATTGGGGTCACTATGCATACGACATTACTCTTTCAAGAAGCAAAGAGATCGATCCAGATGCACTTGCATACAGGAGCTGTCACTTTGGACATGCGTCTCCTACATACAATCCCTAGCGACGGAACCCTTCACCTTGTGAGGAGACCATGGATGTCACTTATATGATCCTCTAAATCATGTTCAAATTTTAAGTAGTTATTATGAATCATATTCACATAATTAATTCTTCTAAAGGAAATAAAAACTCTATTCAAAATAGAGTGTTTTAATTGGATATAATCAATTTAATCGCATTAAAATAATTATAAATCCAATTCAATTCACAGACTTGATTGTTAATGGAAAGAATGGTATTATCTCAAAGTAAGTATTATTTGAATTTTAGTAATTAGAAAATAAACCATGATTTCTCCAGTATTATCGAGTCCCTACCTATTACGATCCTAATTTCCTGGTCGTCGGATCCTCCCATATCCGGATCGGGTTACTCAGCAATAATTTATTTAGCAATCACAACTACCATTCAGAAACAGACTGCAAATAAAAATACGAAGAAGAAAGTATTTCAACATTTTTCCATTCACAAGATAAAGTTCAGATGATACACTGTCCGACTATAATCATTTACATGTACATCAGCTTGAAAGGAAAATATACAAAAGATTACTAACTACCTTAAAGAAAATAAAGCTACTGTGGCTGGCTGGATGTCTAGTATGTAAGCTGGATGAATTTTTAAAGTCCTTGCGATGGCTCACCGACACTTGTTGGATTTTCCATAAATAATAGGATAAAAATTAGCGAATGCTAAGTAACGAAGAAGAGAAAAGCAAACAAATTGTGTAATTTTGCAAAACTTGTTATCACAAAAGGTTTCATTTCTTCTTGTTAATTTAAGTCCTATTCCTTTCTATTCCACATCAGGGATTAGTCCAGGGGAATTACCTCACCACTATAAGGACTCCGAAGCTGTGGACACTTCAGGATTGGAGATTGTGTTGATCTTGGTAAGCTTATGCCGCCGCACGTCGCCTCAACCAATCCTCTAATACTATCTTGACAATTTCCTTTTCTTTTATTAAAAAGGGTCTCAAACCCTCAGTCTAGAAAACAAATGAGCACACCATCCTCGAGGACTCGATTTCTTAAAACCTCATGCTAACATTTAATCATATAACCTAGCAGCTTTAAATACATATTATCGTGACCGGGCGCTATTGAACCACCCGTGCCTCCACATGGCACGACCACATCTTCCGTCGTTCAACCCGAAGATATTGGCTCACGATACCACGTGTTGCAAAGCATTCATTTCATGTTCACTTAACATAACAGGGCAACCGTGTACCACCTAGGTAGGGAAACGCCAATACGGGTTCCTTCCGACAAACCTACAGGTTGCATGCCCGACCTGTAGTTCTACTCCCAATCATCCTTAACGTGACACACACAATCCTTTTCAAGATCCAACTCAAACCACATCAATTCCCATGATATAATTCTTTCGTTAAGTCTTCGATTTGCATAATCAGTAATAATTAGTATAAACACACCTATATATTATTCATATACATAAATACTTGTATTTATGCCTATTTTAACTCAAAACCCTAACTTTCAAAGCCACCGCATCGATTTGATGCTCAAATCTTATTTTAGTGGGAATCACAAAGAAACTGTTCAGACTTTTTCAAAAACAGCCAAAATTAGGGTTCTTTATAGCACAGAATATAAAATCAAGAATTTCAATAATCTCGTTTGAAAACCCAACAGCAAAAGGAAGGATTTCGTTACCTAATCGAGATCTCTCTCGTGTATGCAAGGCTTTATCGTGTTCCGTTTTTAGATGGCTATTTTAAGGCTCCTGAAAAGATCGAATTTCATTTTTAATATCAAAAACGCTACGAACGTGTCAAGAACGCGAAGAACGAACGAAGAACGCGAAGAATACAAAGAACACGAAGAACGCCAAGAACGTATTTTCTCTTAAAATTTCGGCAGAATTTCCCGTTATATCGGGACATATTTCTCGAAAAATTCGGCAGAGTTTCCCCTTATATCGGGACATATTTCTCGGAAAATTTCAACAGAGTTTCCCCTTATATCGGAACATATTTCAAAATAAAAACGAAAAGAATTTCCTCTATAAAATCAATCGAGAGGAAAATAACAACGAAACTGAAATTATATACTCAAACAATAAGAGATGAAGAATCGGTAGACATCATGCATCTTAGGTGAGTGAACGTGTGACGAATCACAGGGTCACTAACGTGCATAGCCTCCCGCACCTAAGTAAGGCATTACAAAGATTTCTCCATCAATATAATTATAAAATCATAATAGAAAGAATATAAACATAAACGATGGAGAATCGGTGGACACCACGCGTCTTAGATGAGTAAACGTGTGACGAATCACATGGTCACTGACGTGCATAGCCGTCCGCACCTAAGTAGGGTGTTACATAGATTTCTCCTCGAACCACAACAGGAAAACGAATCGGAAAGAAAGATGAATCAAGAACAAAACTTGGAAGAACAAGAGGATGAATTGAAAGCCTAGCTTACGAAGCAAACTAAGAGAGGATCATACCTTATACCTTTCTCCTCCTCGTTCTCCCGGCAGCGCTTCGCTAGCGCTCCTCCCTCGCCTCCCACTCATCCTCCCGACCTCTCGACCCTAGCCCTTGGGGTGGTGGTGGTAGTGGAAATCGTAGAGAATGAATGGGTGGGGGGTCTATTTATAGGCCCCAGAAAACCACTAACCATGGTTAGAAAACCATGGTTTAGCGGCCCATGATTTTTGCCCATGGTTTTAGCCAAAACTTATCCCAAAGTTGGGGCTTAAGTTAGAACATTCTATAGGATTTTATATTCGCTAATGATGCTTAATTAACACTAATAGTGATTAACTTTCACTAATCGCGATTTAACTTTCGCGGCTTACGCTTATCTTTTGCTAACTGTTGATTAGTGTTTGCTAATGATCATTAGTAATTTTCAATCCATCATTAGTTTCTTTAATCATGTTTAATTAGTCTTAATGACAGTCATTATGGGTTAATGACATCTTAGCCTTCCTTGCTTCTCTTTCTTCCGAAAATCATAACAATTCGAAACGAAGTCCGATTCACACAAAACAAATTTCGTTGGTTTTCTCTTGACGAGCCAGATCTTATTATATAGGATACAATATATGTCAAGTTCAAGGCTTTACACTACCTGTCGCCATGGTCAGTAGTGAGGGGAGTGGGACAGACTGCACACTGTGCAACCTGCTACCCCAACGCTCCTCGACAAGACACATATCCACCTCAGGAGAGAATAATGCCAAATCGATCATTGTGAACTTGAGATGTTCATCGGTTCTTCAACCAAAATTATACCATATAGTAGTAATCAAAATCACTTTGATTATAAGGAAATTTTCTAAACAAATTTCCAAACCTATTCAAGTAAAATGTTTGATGAAAGTGTATCAAGTAACCAATTGGTGATCTAGATCATATTAATCATTTATTGGTTGAGGCAATGTCATTTAAGAGAATAATTATCATTAAATATTTCCTATATATTATCCATAATTATTTCAGAAAATTAACTATTAATTTCACAAGTTACTTAAATGACAATTACAAGGTTCATGATCGAGCATGTAATTTTCAGCAGTGACCCGTACTTACTAAAATTAACGCATCTCAATCAATTTAAATCCAAAATAAGAAAAATAAGTTTCTAAAGTTTGTTATTTGATTTAAAAGAGAATTAAACTAATAAACACGTATTTTCATGTGTTTTAAAACCGCAATTAACACCTTAATTACATCATTATTCGTTATCCCCGAAATAATGGATATATGATTATTAAAAAGATCATATCTTGAGTTATCAGATTTCAAATCACGCAAACTCAAATACCATGGTTTTCTTAATTAATGAGGAACATTATTCAAGTGATAGATTCATGTTTAAACATTTTAAACAGGTTCGAAATTTATCACAAAACAGGGCTGCGAAAATTGAAATGCGATAAAACTTTTCACAATCCCTTATGAACCCAAGTATTCTTAGTTTTATGGATCCTATCCAAAACCTCCAACATGGCCCTAATACCACTTGAAAGATATGGGAAAATCCTCAAGCGCATCACGGAAGAGTAAGGATTCTATCAAATGCAATCGGGAGCGACTAGTCGCACTAGTCGCTCCGAGCAGTGGAAATTTAAAAAAAAATCAATCAAACCACATGATCCAAGAATACTTCTTGGATCGCTTCATCTTAACCACAAATAGGTATAAGGTTTACCTCTTGAAGTGTGGTTGCGATCGAGTCTCTAACCAAAAGACCTCCTATCTCAAGTCCGATCCAACGGAGGAGACGCTTGCGAGCGTGTTTATGAGATGTGTGCTCCTCACAATCTATGTTGATGATCCAAGCTGTGGATCTCATGATCTTGTCACACGAGATCCAACATCTTCTTCACGAGCCAGTCGCACTGAAGGAGATGGAGATCCATGAGTAGATGATCCGACAACATATCGACGATACTGTGGTGATGACGACTCTCACAATGGCTCCATGATGGACGACCATTGTGAGAGAGAGAGAGAGAGGCTTGGCATGTGGGGAAATAGAGAGAGAGCATTCATTAATCGAGTGTCTCGAAGAGAAGTAGGTGTCTCTTCTTATATAGGATTTTGGGAGTCCATGGATTCCAATCCATAGACATCACACAATCAATGGGCGAGATTGATTTGTGTTTCTTTCAATTGCTAAGATGTTGTTGTAAAAAACACAACAAAAATGATTTAATTTAAATTAATTTATATTGATAAATCAATATAATTAATTTCAAATTAAATCAATTGGCAAGTCTTGGAGATAATGAGGAGACTAACCACATCCCCTAAAAATATGGGAGGCCACTCTTCTCATGAGATTCACTATCTCATGAGGTCTCATTATCTCATGATATCACCAATATTTACAACAACAATTATTATAAATTATTTCTCAAAAATAATTCATAATTATCTTGTGAAATATTGCATCGTGCCATTGAAAAAAATGTAAATCATATTCACATTCCAAAACAAAATGTAAATTATATTTTCAATTAATTATCCAATGTGAATCCAATTCACATCAATAATTAATGAACAAATATAAATCACAAATATCTCTATATAATATATTATAAATCATATTTATAATATACCTGATTAATATGGATAGTGCTATCCACGTTATTCATATCCATGATAATTAAATCGTATTTAATCATCTTGGATCTCTATTCTCATGTGCCCAGATAATGAATCAAATTCACATTATTTAGATCTTTGATAATTAAATCAAAATTAATTATCTCAGATAATTCTCCTTATAATATGAATCAAATTCATATTATTCATGATAATCAAATCACATTTAATTATCAATTTTCTCAATGCTCGGATACACATATCAATAACGAAATTATCCATGAACACTTTTAAGGATAATGCACTTTCTCCGCGGATACTTGGAGATAAGGACATGTCGATTGTATTGCTCCACATATAGTGACTTCGATATTGAGATAACATCTCAAATCCAGATCTTGCGGACTGCCCATAGATGTTTAATCAAATCAAAACCGCAAATCTAATCTTCTCATTGCATCTGAATCACATTCAGATCAATGTCCAACATTTGGACTAATATTAGATCACTTATCTTGAGAGGAGTCACTAAAATCCAGACC
Source organism: Ottelia alismoides (assembly GCA_037367405.1). Taxonomy (NCBI): domain Eukaryota; kingdom Viridiplantae; phylum Streptophyta; class Magnoliopsida; order Alismatales; family Hydrocharitaceae; genus Ottelia; species Ottelia alismoides. Next base: position 285,359 of record JAZKJV010004737.1, on the reverse strand, counting down.
AGTTTCATCACTCTCTCGGAATGGAAGCATCATGGTTATACAATAGTTTATGATCACATCACCCTCAGGTATTCCCAATACATGTACATCTTGCATACTGGAAGACTCATATTAAACCCGAAGTATTAGATGTCTTTTAGACTGTCTCCTTCAGGGTTTTATCATTAAGTTTTATCATTCGATCATTGGGAGTTGGTATCGATCATATACTTTCCAAAAACATATATCATACCCATGTGTTGATAATATACTTTCCAAAAGTATATATCAAACCTACGAATTCAGTCAAGCTTCCAAAGCGAGATGACCGTGCAGGGAATTTGATTTTTTTCCCAATATCTCATGAGTGAGCAAATATCTTCCGATTCAGTAAATAAACATGTATGATCCCTTTGAGAGATCGTAGTACTCATATGCCCTTACATGCACACCAGTGCTCCGGTGTATAGACCTTGGTTAGGTCATCAATCTATTGGTCTGCCAAATGTACATACCCAGACATATAGTAACACATCTGTCTCCGGTCATAAGATGCGTGCATATATCGTGACAGCATATGACATAGGACTTTGGTTATCTTGATCTCGTTACATCAACTCTTTGACCTAACTTATCTAACGCCTCTGAATCTCTATTCCTATGCAGAGGACATGCATCAAGAGGTCGGTTAGATATCAGCCAAATGAGACAGGATTGCGATCTCCTACTCAGGCTGGAGATCATCTCTTACCAATCATTTGATGATGCTTGATGAGTCTTCAATCTAAGTCTTTAGATATTCATCCAAGCACCAACCTCTATGATTCAATGATTGAATATAGAGGGGGGTACAACCGGTGTTACAAAAAAGGAAGAGACATATCTAATATTGCTGAAACTAAGAGGTGCACAAGTGATGAAAAATCAAGAAAATCATATTTGGATGATTACCCATCAATCTTTTTGTTAAAAAATTTACAAAACCATTATAAATTTAGCGGTGATTTAGAAGAAAAGGCCATCAGAAACCCCTTATGATATGATTTGTTGCTTGGAATATAACATTGAAGGATATTCATTGCGACTTTAAAGAGTCAATAATGGAAAATATGCATTATTATGCAGATTTTTACATATTGTCTTGATATACATTGTTTGCAAGTTGGAAAGTTTTTTATTTTGACGGAGGAAAACTAATATTTATGTTAGAATCCCTTTGCATCGAAATAAGAGAGAAGCGGGCAACAAGTTGCACTGCTAGTTCTTTTTTAATTGCAAAATCAATCCTTTTAACACTACATCCATAAACTTAGGAACCATAACATTATTGTCGATGACCAATATAAATATTAAGTTTTTGTTTTATAACAGATGTATTATCCATTGATTAAATTAATTTTTGTCAAAATGTTCTCGGATAAAAACACAAAGACCTATAGACCAAGTTATTTCTAATTTTCACTTGTATGAGAATGAAAACCACAATTTGTACATAGCTTCGACTTTTCATTATCAAAGAAACTCATAGTTTCATGCTCAAAATTGTTTTGTTGACATTCCTTTTTATTACTTATGAGGTAATTTGATAAAAAAAAGTTACGTGATATATTTTATTTGTATTGTAGTTGTCATATATGTTAATTGATTTTACCACGTCAGCAAATACCGTGATTTATAGTCTATTCCCCCTCCCAGACTGTCCGACTTTGTTAACCACGTTTGAAAAATCAACCACACAAACCCTGTAAACTTTGTAAATTACCTTCTCGACTTTTGAAATAATATAATTCCTCCCTCAACCCCTTAAACTTGCTAACTCTTACTCTGTGAACCTTGCGGTTAATCTCTTTGAAGCTCGCGGGGGTTCTTGGGATAATTTATGAGTTCGATGGGGTAATTACGTTGTACAAAAAGTCGTAGAGGAGTTTCTAACAAGTTTCTAAAGTTCATGAGGTAAAAGTCCCGAAAATCAAACACCAATTTTCTTTAGTATATTAGAATAAAACATGTATCTGATTTTTTTGAGCTAGCAGACAAAATACCATTATAAACAAAAAAAAAACATAATTCGAACCCATTGGTTAAAGTAGTCGGCTTCCCACTCCAATGACGAGGGTTCCAACCCTTTAACTAGAAAAAATGATAAAATTCGCAAATACGCTCCCCCTTTAACTTGAAAAACTGATAAATCCACAAATAAGTACATCAATGGAGGTTTTACCTCCTAAGCATGAATCTAATAGACCGAGATCCGAAGCTCTAAAATAAAATAGAAATATTCCAAAAGAGGAGAAATGGGCCATAAAGATCCCCATAAAATAGAGGAGATTCCACAACCATAAGCATAAAAAAGAGAGCAAATTACACAATAGTTCCTCAATTATACACCAGATTTTAATGTCGTACTCGAACTTTAAAAGTTAACAATGTAATACCCGATCTTTAAAAGGTAACAATGTCATACATGATCGTTAAAATTTGTCGTAATCTAGCCCTTGATTACAAAATTTAGTTGATCATTTTGTTACCTTTTAAAGTTCATGTATGCCATTGAAATTGATTATATGGTTTAGGAACTTTTGTGTACTCTAGACGAAACATGATCAACCACCGTCACTTTCTTCTCAATCGAAGATTCATCAAATTGATCTTTTTCGGAAAGACCAATGCGGAGTCTTCATCTAGCATCCTCTAGATTCCATGCACAATATTGTCCTGGATAACTACCAACTCTAGCTAGTTCGTGGCTGAGACAATATTCGAAGGACGACACAAAAGCCACATGCTTGGAAGATTTTGACATATCTGTATCCGATCCGTCACCGTATCTGTTTTATACAGATTTTGACATCTATATCCGTATCCGTTTTAAAATGGACACGGATATGGATATCGTTTTGATATCCGCAAACATTCGTATCCGTATCCGTATATCCGTTTTCGTATATAATCATAGATTTATTTTTAATCCTATATAACATAATTCTCTACCTCCTTTTACCATATTTATATAATTTTATGATACAAACACATTTAGTAAATTAATATCCTATGTTTTCCATCCAATTCTTATATATTTAAGTCGATTGTATAGAGTATTTCTAACATTACTTGTGTGCGATCAGTATCCGTTTTACATATGTATCCGTTTTTTAAGGATACAGTAAGATAGTTTTAATATCCATCAATATCCGTATTCGTACTAAAAACCGGATAAGGATATGATAATAACTATATCCGTATCCGTATCCATATCCCTATCCGACCGTTTGCATCCCTACTGACACGACCCAATTCGATGCACAACCCGATTTTGCTGATCCAGACTCGAGCCCGAGTCACAATGGTGGGCCTTGAAATTGACCCATTTAAGATGTATAACTACCCGAACCGCAGACCGACGTTGCGAGGCAATGCATTAAGGCGGGAGAATCTGAGCGGCGGAGGATCTTCCCGCACATCTCTCTCACACCCAATCGGATTAGGAGTGCTCTCAGTCCTAATCACCCCACACACACGTTCTCCTCTTCTATATAAGAATATAAACGGTCCAAATGCCACGCTGATATAACTAAGCTCAGGGGCGGAGGTTGGTCTGCTGCAATGGCGGAACTTCTTGCGAAGACGGACGTAGATAACACAATCGCGATGCTCTTCGATGTAAGACCTTTTCCTGTTTCTCTATATTTTGCAGTGCAGGTTCCCTGTTCTAAGGGTTTGATCGTTCTTTTACATTTTGATTCCGTGATTACTCGTAATTTTTTATCCGCAATCCATTGAACACCTCCTTCAGAAGTTTATTTGTGATTGCATGATCCAAGAACCGGTTATGGGGGGATTGAATGGAATTATAATGCACTTTGATCTCCTGTGATCCAAGAACCTGTTATGGGGGTCTCTTACATTGTTTCTGTGCGCGTACAGGTCATCAACGATTTGAATGAACAAAATAGTCAACTGATAGAAGTAAATCAGAATTTAATCCAGACCCTAGAAAGCGCCATCAAAGAAAGAGATGAAGCAAGATATGAATTGCAACGCTTAAGCTACCACGGCTTTCCCGTTGCAAGCATTGAACAACAACAACACGTTCTCTACACATCAAGATCGGGCTCAAGTCCCAGTTCATCGACACCCACAGCCGCCAATGCCACCATACCGCAAGAAAATCACATCCTACTGCCTGAAAGCAGACCCTTCTTGAATGCTGGGGATAATGTGGGGATGATGACTTCTGATCCAAGACCATGGAACATTGACATGTTGCCCACAGGGGGAGTTTTTCCAGAAAATGGGATGTTCCTGGATGCAGTGCTGAAAGCTGCAGAGAAGTGGGAAAAGGTTCTTTGTAGCAGGCTATTTCCTACTACGAGTACAATGGGATATATATGATGGCTTGAGCAAGATCTTGGCAGGTTTTAGTATGGCTTCATAATCTTGGTTATGCGAACTGCATCTCATTATGTATTTCTGCTTTTGACCTTAAAAACGGTTACCTCTGCATTTTCGAAAATTTTTGTATCTTGAGGCTGTTTGGAATGCGAGAGGCATACCTTATACATTAATAACAGATATTCTTGTTTCTTTACGTACCTTTGTGGAAAAGCTTGCTTATCATGTACTCACTTGATTTTTGATTGCGATTTTACTGTAATTTGGAATTTATATATGTAGAGTCGCTTTTTGCTTATAGCCTTGTTGTAATGTCTTAAGGTTGTGTATAACGCTTCCCGCTTAGGTTTCTAGCTAATTATCGAGGAAAACGGTAATGTCAACTTAGGTTAGTGCCCGATTTAACCCACTGACAACTACTCAAAAACATTAAGCTCAAGTTATCAAGTAATGTTCCAACACTTTTGTAACCCACTACTATACTTTCCAAGTTTTAGATGTTGGAATATATTTGGGGTGTTATACCTCCCCAACTTATACACGCAACATCCTCGTTGCAGTGCACCCATCACTTATTTCAAATAATAATCGCGATTGAATGCACTGAATACCGTTTTCCTCCTTTCTCTTTGTAGGGATGGCTCCGCCTATCAGTTAACCCCCTCCACTATTAGAAGGAACCTACTTTAATATCATTTGCAACGATCCCAGCTTTGGTCCCCGAGGAAAACTTGTGTTGGCAACTTCTTGGGCTTTGGTCTGAATGGACCCATTGACAATCAATTTGTTGAATCTTTTTGAATTTGGCTTCTCTGATAGAAACATGAAAAGAAGTTTTATTGACAAATTACTGAGTCAAGATTGGGGTGACTCATCTAATCTTAAGGAAGATAAATATTCACTCGGGACTGATCAAGAAAAATAAATTATTGATAGAAGATTGTTGTTCTAGCATATTAAAAATCTTATTGATTATGTTGAATTTTAACATTCTTACATGGAATATGAGGGGCCTTGGAGACTCTAGAAAATGGGATAGGCTAAAAAACATGATGCTGTCTCAGAATGTTCATTTCATTTGCTTGCAGGAAACTAGGAGTAATATCATACCACAGATAACACTCCTACCTCATTGGTCAAATTTTAGTTGGTCTGCAAACCCAAACCCCAAATCGTTTGGTATCTTAACCGATTGGGATCATTCGAGGGCTACCCTACTTAGATCAGAAAATTCTAATTTTTTCACCACTTTCATTTTCCAATTGGCTGATCTAAATTGTCATTGTCGTGTAATAAATGTGTATGGCCCATCGCGTGAAAATCTTAAAATGGATTTTCTGAACGTGCTTACTTCATTAAGTCTCGATGACATACCAACTTGGATAGTGGGTGATTTCAACCTGGTTAGAGTTAGAAATGATCGAATCTCAAAAAAACCTCTAAAAGCGCATGACAAAAAATTCGATAGTTGGATTAACTATTCTGGCTTAAGGGATATCAAGGCGAGGGGAACAAACTTCACCTGGTCAGGCTCTACTGATTGTTGTTCTTGGTCTATCATTGATCGTATCCTGTGTAATGAGACCGCTCAAAATGCTTTCCCTCATTATCAGGTGCGAAGACTCCCTAAGACTTTCTCGGATCACAATCCTTTGCTCTACCTAGGGGGCTCCTATAAGAAAGGTGCTCCAATCTTCCGAGTCGAAAATTTTTGGCTTAGGAAAAACTCCTTTCTGCCCATGGTGAGAGATTCTTGGAATAAGGAACTCACTTCTGATAACCCGTATCATATCTGGGCTTCCAAATGGAAGCGTTTAAAAACTGAAATTAAATTATGGAGACGGATCCGCATTCCTGATATAAACCTTGAGATAAAAAAGACGGAGGATGAGATTGACAAAGCTGAAAGCCTGTTGGGGTTGGGCGAACTCCAATTAGCAAATAAGCTAAAATATCTCTACACTACATTGGAAAACTTAAAGATGATGAACGCCTTATCTGAGAACAAAGAGCAAAAATAAAATACCTCAAGGAGGCAAATGGAAACACGAAGTTCTTGAGAATTATGCCCTCTGCCAAAATTTCTAGAAACCACATCTCTGCTCTAAGAAACAAGGAGGGAATTTTGATCTTTGACCAAAATGAGTTAACCAAAGTTATCATTGACTTCTATAACCATCTTATTAGAGACCCCACTCCCAGTAACTTGGTGTGTGTGCTATTCCTACTAAATTGGTTTGCCAACTTGATGACCCTTCCATTTTTACAAAACCTTTCACTGTTTCCGAGGTTGAAGCCACAATACATAGCTTCAAAAGCAACAAGGCTCCTGGGCCTGATGGGCTTACCATTGAATGCATCAAGCATTGCTGGCAAATCCTCAAATCAGATTTTATGAATTTGTTCGCCAACCTTCATTCTTCTGATTTCAAAAAGGAAAACTTCAGACACTTAAACAATACTTTAATCTCCCTCATTTTCAAAAATGGAGATGACAACGAGATTGAAAACTTTAGACCAATCAGTCTTATCAATTTGCCTATGCGCATCATCTCCAAAGCTATTGCTATTCGATGGGCTCTCTTTCTGGCCAAAACAATTCCACCTTCTCAGTGTGCCTTTCTAAGCAAAAGGTCTGCCTCTGGCGCATTCATTGTCACTTCCATTATCATAAATGATTGGGAGCGTTTGGGTACCAAGGCCGTTATCCTAAAGATCGATTTTCGTACGGCTTTTGACACCTTGCGTTGGCCTTTTATTATTGGATCCTTGAAAGAGGGAAATTATCCACCTATTTTCATTGCGTGGATTGAAGCATTTTTAGAAACCACTGGTTTATCCTTCAAAGTAAACGGCTCCTCGGTTGGTTTCTTGCACCTAGAACGGGGGGTTCGTCAAGGAGATCCACTTTCTCCTTTTCTCTCCATCCACTCTCTCTATTTTGGATGTGATGCTTGCAAACATTGCTGATGATCTCAAAATGCGTGGTTACTATAAAAAGGGTCTGGATTCTATGATCACAAATGTTCAGTTTGCTGACGATCTCTTAATCTTCCTAGAGTTTAGGGAGGAGGATCTAAAAATATCCTCTCAACCATTAACATTTTCAGCACCCTCTCTGGACTACAAATCAACCATAGCAAATCTTCTTTCTATGGGATAAATCTTCTGCCGGATGACAATATTAAAATCCAAAATTTGAGTAATTGGAAAGAAGGAGTCTTCCCCATAAATTATCTTGGATTCCCGCTGACAAAAAAGAAAATGTTAGCAAAGGATTGGGCTTTTATTGTCTCCAAATTCTCAAGAAAACTTCAAGGTTGGAAAGCCAAATTACTGCCTCTCCCTGCTAGAGTCACCCTCCTAAATCATTCGCTCACTCCTCTAATCTTTAATATGATGTCCTGCTTGAAAATTCCTTCAGGTATCATTCAACAGATTGATAAGATTAGACGAAAATTTCTTTGGGCTGGAAACTCCGATCATCATGCAATTCCAAAGGTTTCTTGTGCCAAATTATCTAGACCTAGAGCAAATGACGGTTGGGGTATTATAAACCTCCGTGCTTTCAATGACGCCTTACTAACAAAAGCAGCGATGCAAATTGTGAATTTTGAGAAACCTTGGCTATCCAAAGTCATCAGCTCTGCCCATTTTCGTGGTGGCCCAATTACCTTGTGGGAAAAACCGAATTCGGTCCATTCTGTTGTTTGGAGGTGTATTGCTAAAGGTTCGGTGTCACTTCAACCGATCCTTCATAAACTCTAGGGGATGGTGCTCGCTCTTCTCTGTGGAAAGATCCGCTTTTGGGAAACCCCCCTCTAAAACAGATCTTCTCTGATATCTGACCTTTCGTAAACAATCGTTATATCACTGTTCATGCGGGTGGGAAGGTTTGGGGTGCACGCTTTAACTGGTTCAAAAGCCTTGTAAACCGTCTCCCACTAAAACTGTAGAGCAGGGTACTTGCTCTTAAGAATCAACTTGGCACTATTTTTACTTCCTCTACAAACGATAGAAAGGATTCTATATCCTATCCATATTCGAGAAGTTCCATTCATGATTCGGATACAAAAAGACATTACGAAACTCTTGTGGATGGGGGGGTTAGATCAAAGGTTCCACTCGATTTTTGGAAACCCTCTTTTGATCCACGTGTTTCTTACTTCATATGGCTTCTAGCACACAACAAAATTATCACTCAGGAGGAATTGAAAAAATACAACATTTCTTCTGTTAATAGATGTCACCTTTGCCATAACAATCTTGAGAATTATGAACACCTTTTTGAGAATTGTTGTATTACAAGAGAAATTTTTAACAAGTGTGGTTTGATAACAAATTTTACAATATTCATGGATCTCATCTTAGGCAACTCAACTTCCTTTGATGGACATTCTTCCATGGATTGGAATCTTCTGTCGCTTAAATCAACCCTTTGGTGGGCAATCTGGAAGGGTCGTTGTGATCTGGCTTTTGAGGGAATACCTTTCAACACAACTAAGATCATTGAAAAAGCTTCATTTATTTGTGCGATTAGAACTGGTTTGGCTTTTGATCCGACGAGAGGGTGGTGTTACCCAATCAACGCGCCCTATAGCAACTTTTAACTTGGTTGGATCTTGATTCCATTTTTCTGCTGGGTTCTATTTTATCATATTTGGTCTGTTGTTATTGTAGGTTCCTTTTAGCAGCTTGTATCTCCTTCTCCGGTGTTCTGGTGATTATGGTTGTGGCCTGGTGATTACGGATGGAGTTTCCTTCCTGGACGGTCTTTATGCTGTGTTTGTAATATTTTTGTTCCTGGAAGGTCCTGTTTGTTTCAGTTTTAGGGGGAGGGATGATACTCTTGATGCTTATTCCCATCCCTTTTCCCTTTTTTTTTGGTTGCTGGTTGCGGTTGTTTCTTTTTCTTATTCCGCCCGATGTTGGTCGGAAGAAACTCATTTTCTGACTTGACGGTTGTATCTTTGTTTTTTCGATGATGAATGAATGAACTTTGATCCTTCTTTCAAAAAAACCCACCATATATAACTTACTCTCACACTTGTGAGCATTAGATGTAGATTTTTGTTTAAGGTGTTACAACCTCTCCTACTTATATCGTAAGGCCGTTGTTGCGACAATGACCCATCATTTATTCCCAACACTTATGATGGTTGCATGCATGCAGAGTTTCCTCATGTCTCTTGGTAGGGATGACTTCATCTTTCGGATAACCCTTTCCGCTATTAGATAGAACATGATTCTGATATTGTTTGTAATATCGTGTGCTTAGATCCCTAACTTTTACAGTCGAAAACTGACCCCTATAGCTTGTTGGGTTTGGGCCCAAACGGACCCTTTGTCAACCATCCATTTGGGGCTCGACTCGACAAGTTCACCTGGCCAGTTTTCTCTAATGATGATCCGACGATTTTAGCCGGAAGTTACAAAAGGTACTAGAGTGGAATCACTCTAATAATGGAAAGGGTCACTCGAGAGCCACCTCTATATAGAGATATGAGGAAAAATATTACCCAGACTATGTGGCCACCATTATTATTGAGAATAAACGATAAGACATATTGCATCGACGACTTTGCGAATATAAGTGGGAAAGATTGTAACACCCCAAACATAGTCCCGCGTCTAAACTCACAAAGTGTAAGAGAAGGTTATAAGAATGGTGGAATATTGCTTGGCAAATTGGGTCTAGCATTTTGGGTAGTTGTCAACGGGTCCAATTGGACCCGAGCCCAACAAGTTATCATGGTCGATTTTCCTCGACAACGGGTCAGAAGCTTAAGCCCCGAGACATATATGGTGTGACCTTGTTATCAATTTTCTTATCACTTCTCTAAGGAAAATTGTCATCTTTAACATTTTTATTTATCGAGAGGCTTGGAAATAAATCTTATTTTGTATATATTTCTTAATATTATAGCATATACTCAGAGGCAATTATGTATGCTTTGAGAAGAAGTTCCAGAGTTTAAAAGGGTGTAAAAGAAAAGGATAGAAATTACTTGGATCAAACATTTTTTATGTTAGTCATAAATCAAATGAAGTAATTTGATCAACCTAAAGTGGCCATGTGGTTGGTACTTATCAAGCTCGGTCGATCGGGAACTTGTTGGTCAAGAAGAACATAATCATTAGATTTACATTAAAAAGATGATCAAGCAGTCATTGTGGTTTGATCTATTACAAGATTCACTAGACTTGCTATTGTAATCAAGCTTGATTTATCAAATGACTAGGTTTGACGATCGAAGAAGATAACGTTAGCGTTCAAGTAATGCAGATTAACCAATCACAATGCTTGCTAAAAGTCCATAGACCACAATGAATAGTACATATACATTAGACATATAATGTTGATCGATTAGAAGGACATTATTCAAAAGTTTATGAGCCATGTATGCATGCTTGTCATGGAGGATCTTTTACAACTCAACTACAAAGTAATACTACATTTTTTATAGACTTTATCTTGTTTCTTATTCTTGTGAGTTGTCCTTGTCATTCAGCTTCTCACTTATAGTTGGCTTTGTTGCTTTTGATAGTCTATGTGTCTAGATATCCAGAGTAACTTGTCTTTTGCATTGTTTGCATGTTTCTTCTTTGTAGTTGTGGTCAGAATTTATGGTGAAATTATCACAAATTTTGTGGTATACTTGCAAGGATTTAACTCAGCCATGGCCGGTCCCAAGTCCGGGTAAATGAGGAGGGTTGCGTGTTAGGTAGCCGACAGCCAGCGCAGGAGAGATAAATTCGTAAATAGTATTCTTAAATTCTTCTAAGAACACTATTTATGAATTTATCTCGAAACCGTTCAGATCTTTTAAACATGGATTTAAGCAAACATACAGATTTCTTAGTTTTTTGGATATAAGTCCGAGATTGACCCAAGATAGATCTGAATGGAGGCGAAGAATCAATGTAGCCGACCCTACTTAATTGTGGGAAAAGGCTTTGTTCTTGTTGTACTTGCAAGGATTTGTTATCATCAAAACTCCAGTGTAGTGAGTATGGACTTAAGTATACTAACAAACTTCATCTTTTTATGGTAATAAATATACAAATTTATAGGTGACCACTATACTTCCCATTTTGACATAATGAAACATTTTTGTTTGAATCTTTTTCTTGATAAATGAATTTTCCTCCTTTCGTAAAGAATAAAACACCCCTATTTTCTTAAAACATATATCTCATCGATAGATTTTTTCTTTTTTCAAAGTATTTTTTAATTTGACATCCAATACTCTTCTTTTTTATTATAATGTCAATAAATTATGATAATTAGAATAGTAAGATAGAAAGAATGTAATATACAACCACGGGGTAACCTTTATGGATGTTGCCCTCTAGTGATTGGCTTACGGTTATCGTGGACTTCTTACATACTTCCACGATTGCATTATTTTTTTACTTGCAAGAATTATATAATATCCTTAGCTTCTTAGGTCCAACATGGTTATCTTTGTGTCTCGAATTCTATTTCGATGATCTATGCCTTCCTCTCCTTTTGATTAGAAGAATGAACTTCGTGATGATATGTGATAAACTTAAATCAAATTCCAAAGATGGTAGTGTTTTATGTAGATGTTGCCTAAGTGTTTCCCTAGATTTTGTTTTCATTTAGTGAACTAAACAAGATAATCCATTAAGTTTTCCATTTTTTTAATCATTCCTTTTTATTTCTCAAAGACTATTGGAGTTTTTCTATTTTGTTGGCATCCCTTTTCGGCATATGTTTTCATTTTATTTATTTATAACAATGTTTTTTTCTATAGTATTTATGCAATTTTCTTTAAAAGTTTGTAATATTTCAGTAAAGAGAAATACATTATGGGTTAGGCATTTGGCTGGAATCCAATCAACAATTTGAAAGTTGAAATTCATAACTTAATGATATATAACAAGCCCTATATATAACACACGTACAAACCACAATTGACACGTCGATTTTAATATGGAAATCCGAGCAACTAAAAACCAAGACCACATAACTTCTCATTTTACGATTTTCCTCTTTGCTCTCTTTGCAAAGATCTCTTCCATTATTCACTCAACTTGCAATCATGTATAAAAAAACTAGCATAAGCTTTTCTCGAACAATCAGAGAGGAAGATTTCTATTCATGCTGAGAAAGGGACTAATATGTAGGGTACCTACGTACTATGCTTAAAAAAGAATATAGCATGGTTAGCATATCAACTTATTCAGACAAGCTTATATGAGCTTTATGACATTAAATAATGTTCTTAATTGAATGAGGAAGAATTGAGAGATTGAGACAATAATTTGGAACATTACGAAACTTAAGCACTTAGAATGTGTACAAACACTTTAGTCGAAAATTACTCAGAACTCGCTTTAGGTGGATAAGAATGCAATGGTAGCTTAAATGCGATAAAAGTTAAGGAAACTTAGGTGTCATAGTCTTGAGATGACTTAATACCCATTAGCTATTTGGTCCAGTTACATAGTAATTAGGCAACGACTAGCATGAAAATATCGATACTCAAAAAATTAGTCATTTTGAGAAAATAATTAGTCGATTGATATTGAGATTAGTCGACTTGTAAATAAGTTAGTAGACTAAAGTTGTTTGGAAGTTGAGATTTACATTACAAAACATGATAGTTGGGGCAGAAAAGTAATTAACTGTAACGGAACGGATCGTGACAATCGGCGGAAGCAGGCGATAGTTGATCGCACGACCGACCCGTTACCAAAATATCAACAAATGGCACATAATGAGCAGAGATAAATATCAATTCCATAAAATGTCTCCAACTAGAGTTCCATTATTACAACTCTAAACTGAGAAATAAAAAAAACTAATCTAGGATTTAAGGAAAAATAATAACTCGATGGTTCCTGTGGGTATACAGATATCCACTAGATCTTCACACGCTAAATCGTACCACGTCCGGAATCTCAATGAGTTTGAAGCACGATCCAGAAAATGCAATCAACCTTGCTCTTCACCTGAAATTAACAAACATAATTTGTATGAGCCTAATGCCCAGTATGCATCGGGGTCCATGCATGAGTATTCTAACGGTCCTTGATCCGTTAAAAAAAATTATATACTTGGATTTTCATGTATACACATCATTTCGCGCCTAGAAAGTTCCCATGCATGTCTAAGTTCGATCCCTATCATGTATATTTTGGCTTCTTTCATAAACATGATTATACATGTAAAGTAGGTAAATTGCATAAGTAGGCATGACAAACATTTATCTCTACTTGTGGTTATAATTCATAAAAATGCTAAGCAATTTACATACTTATAAAACATATAAACCACTTTACATATTAGCCCCCATGACTTTGGTGGTTTAACTTTCTTAAACCAATTTTAGTATAATATGTGATGGTTCATTCTCTTATTAAACCATTCCTTACATTTTTCATGATGGTTTTTCCTTATAAACTATTTTCTTGCACAATATTCATTTACGTATCTTTTATACGTTTTTAACCGCTGGCACTTGCGGTCCATGGCATGACATGACAGTGTAGCTACAACTGTAGAGGACTTAGCTTTTGCCTCATTGGTTCCTTGCAACCATACACCCCTTGCGGTGTTGCCCCTTGCGGCTAATACGACCCCTTACGGTCGTCTATGTGACTCCTTATGAATCTGTGCCTTAAATCTCATCATTTTTTTAAGGTTATCCGATTATTAGTCCTTCATCAAGACTGTGGCTCTATATTTTAGGAGTACACATTAATGCATATACCAATCTAAAAAGCGTACCCGCATAAGAGATCATAAATCTTTTGATTATACAGAAACATGTAACATGGCTCATAATTGCTATTTGCATATAAAGCTAATCTGGATTTTTTTCCCTTCGTGTTTCAACCATAAAAAAATACGTGAAATTATTGAACATAAGCTTCAATGATAAGCAGACTTTCATATCTTTATTGGCCATACATTTTCTTGTAACCTGCCAAAGTTGCCAGGCTATCTCGTTATTTTCATGATACAAAAGGCATGTTTTGTTGCAAGTAATGTCGTGACAAAATAATTAAAAATTAGAAATAATGATTCTGATTCAAAATAAATTTATATTCACAAAATAATAATATCATTTACAAGAATCTGTTCTGGATAACTTAGCAACGTAATTTGTTTCTTGGAACATTGTAGAGAATATAATATATGTACAAAAAAATGTCTAAGTCCGAAGATTCCCAATCATCTCTTTTTTTTATTTTTTTTAACAACATAATGTTTTTAGATACCAATGTCATCACCTTTTGTAATCGTGGGCATTGTAATAAAGAATAAATGCATGTATTGTCAACATGGATAAAAGACACCCGTCAACATCATCTGTAATATACATTCTTGATACTTACACTAGAGGTCTTATTCCGGTTAAGATCGATTTTCATGTGTCATTCTTGAGGTCCGACAAATATAGTTTGAGATCTAGTTTTAATCAAATCCGTAAACACATACGTTAACTCAAAGATCCGATAGATGCATGTAGATGTCATATCTAAAATCAAATAGTTACGCATGTGTAGTACCCTACAAAATCGATACATACAATTATAAAACGCAATCCGAGATTGATCATTGTTCATACGTAAAACCAAATCCGATTCATACATTAAACGGTCTTATTTCGAACGTGATCAATTTTCTTATGTATAATCATAAACCGATACATACATTTAGAAATCGAAAACCTAAAGCCGATACATACCTCGATCCAAAGCTTATCTATACCAATGCGGCTGTCGCGCCTTCTTTTGGTCACGAATCCGGGTTCTCCTCCTCGAATTCGACGTCGCCTTCACCTATGACGAAGAGATACGCCGGTGAGATATCCCCTTCCTCTCTCTAACTCTCTCTCTCTCTCTCTTTTTCTCAAAAAAGTGACGTGGGGGTAGGAGACTCTTGGGGTTTTAAAGAGGGTAATGAGAGGATTTAGTGGATTTAAATCCATCTTATCCAAGTCTTCTCATTTGAATTTTTTTTCTTTCTAAAAATAGCCATGTCGTTACATTAACTAAAAGGCTCATTAATCGATTAAAAAACAACGACAAACTTAAAATGTATTGCAATGTTAGTTGACTGAAATTTAAAATAGTAAAATGAAGATTGATCTTTGTGGACTAGAAGAATGGTTAGTTGGTTGATTTGTTGAAAGCATATAAATTGAACATGAATTTGTTGTCGTCATATTTGACATTTTTTTCTCAACTTTCATGCACATACATTCTTCCCCGCTTTCTCTACAAACTAATAAGGGAACGGGTTGCAGCGACAGATGGAAACATGCGATAAAAGATCGCGCAACCGAACCATTACCAAAACATGCATGGCAATCACTGAGCAATGATAATATCCATTGCAAATAAAATTCATAAAATCCAATTGTAACTGAGAGTTCCATTATTACAACTTCAACTGGGGTATTTTTGCAAAAACTACGCTAAGAATTAAAACAGCATCTCAACAATTCCTATAGGCATATAGATATCCCTCAAACTTCACAAGCTAAGTCATACCATGTTAGAAAAGTACTGAGGAGTCCGTAGCACGATCCTGAATATGCAATCAACTCTATTCTTCACCTGAAATTGACAAATAATATTTTTCATGAGCCTAATGCCCAGTATGCATCGGGGTCCATGCATGGGAATTCTAACATCCTTTGATCTGTTATATTTCATGTACTAGAATTTCTTGGATAACCATCATTACATGCCTATAAAATTTTCCCATGCATGCCTAGATCTAATCCCTAATATGCATAATTGGGATTCTTTTATAAACATGGGTATACACGTGTAATATGCTCAATAATATACATCATATTTCTTACATTATGTGGGGCATATTTAGTAAGATACATGACCATTACATATGATCATATTTCTTACATTATCTGGGACATGAATATGATCTTGTGTTATTTTAGATGCTCCACGTAAATTACTATACTTAACAATATATTTCTTATGATCTAATGTTTGTAGATGTTGTAGAGTCTTATTGAGAGGATCTTGGCATTTAGAGAATATACTTTAAATAATAACTAAGCAAAAACTATTTAGATTTATTATATTAAGATAAGTTCCGCTTTGAGCATCAACATATGTTGGGAAAGATTGTGCATATGTTGGGAAAGATTGTATTAAAACTCTGAATCATGCTATTACTCACCACCATTATGGGATCTGTGGCCTAATAATGCATTACCTTAATAACTCTACTATTCCCAATTACATGTTGAGATCTAAGCAACATTTGTTAAAAAAAATACAGGTCCTACTATTCAAATTCAACATTCTAGGGATATGTATCCATGATTTTGCTTATAAACATTAAAATATTATCATAGGTATTCATAAATCGTGAGTTCTATACATGACCTTGATTATCATAACAAAATATCAATATTAAAGATATACATTTACTTAATGTTCTTAATCGTAACATTCAATTGAGATGCCCAAGAATCGTGTAAGGGTTAAATATCATAACGTGTGATTTACAAGATTTGGAAACTAGAATGACAATTCAAGCAGGTAACTACACGATTTGTCACTAGTACTGAGCGTTATTGTAAGATTTATTACTGTAGGTTAAATGCATGACAATTGGATTTATAGGTATTATGCTCAAAAAACAGCAATCCACACCTTAACCTCTTATCTCAAATCAACCAATTATGTACGCGTATTTTCCTACAAGTCGATACAAACACTTAACGATGGAAATCCGAATAAGCCTTCCGTTGATACATAAAATCCTAAGTTGATACATCTATTTACAAATCGCAATCTGGATCAAATCATTGTTCGTACGTATAAACCTCATCCGATACATACATTTAAAAATTATAATTAGGATATGATCTTTTATCATATGTAATACTAAGTTGATACATACCTCGCACCAAAAGCTTGACTCTCCTTGTCGTGTTCATCGCGTCTCTTTCCCGTCCCCTATCCACGCTCTCCTCCTTTTATGATTCGACGTTGCCATTGTGACGAAGGCAAAACTCCAATGAGACCTCCTCTCTAATTCTCCCTCTCCCTCTCCCTCTCTCTCTCTCTCTCTTTGTAATGTGCTAATGGCGTGAGGGGGGTGGGGTTCATTGGATTTTTATTGTTATCAATATTAGTGTAATAAAGCCTATTGAATAGTATTAACACCATCATAATTGGGCTTTAAAATCTCCATCAATTGGTTTCCTATTTTTGGATTATTCAATAATGGTGATTGGAGAGAGAAATGGAAAATTTGATTTACAAAACTTATATTTTTAATTGTGTAATCTTATTATGAAAATATTTTTTAAATATCTAACCATGAATTTGTTGTAATCATATTTGATTTTTTTCTCATCATGCACACACATTAACTCGGCCATGGCTCATCTCAAGCCCGGATAAATTGAGGAGGGTTGCGTTAGGTAACCAACGACCAACGTAAAACAGTCGGAGATAGCTTTCTATTTTTTTTAAAAAAAATACTGTTTAGAAAGTTTCTTCAAGACAATCGGATCTTTTCAACATGGATTTAAGCAACATCTATATTTCCTTGGGGCGTTCCCTACTTGCAACACGTTGCATCACCCGAATGCAATGGAAAATTGACTACGACCGCTACATTGTTATCCATATATAGTTCAAAATTTGCAAGGATTCTCGCATGAGAAACACATATGAGTAAATAAGCTAGTTCTGTTGCATCACTGCCTTGACGCAGTCCAAAATTTACAAGGTTTCTCACATGATGGACACATGCGAGTAAAGAAGTTAGCCCAAAAGATGTTGCAAAGGATGTTGCGGATAGGTAATTGGAATATTGACACTTTGATAGGAAAATCGATAGACATAGTAGATACGAAGGAAAGAAGGAAGATTCAGATACTATGTCTCCAAGAGTCAAAATGGGTTGGAGAGAAAGCAATGGAGATAGAGAAGACATGTTTTAAACTTTGGTATTCATGTAAAGATAAGAGTAGAAACAGTGGTGGAGTGGTTGTTTATACGGATTTGAAGGATTGTGTGGTTGAGGTGCAAAGATTCATGGATCAGATTATTTTGCTAAAACTGATGCTTGAAGAAGAAATTATGATTATCTTCCCAGTTTAAACACCTCAAATTGGTTCAGATGAAATGATTAAAGAAGATTTTTGAGAGAATCTGGATAAGTTTTTGCAAGGAATCCCACAAAGAAAGAAGATTTGCATGGTTGGAGATCTTAGTGGACATGTGGGAAGGGATGCTTCAAGCTATGCTAGTATTCATATGGGCCATAACTTCAGGGATAGAAATGAAGATAGAAAAGTCATTCTGAATTTTGTTACGACTTTATGATCTTTTCATAGTAAACACTCTCTTTAAGAAGAGAGGGGTGCATTTAAGTACTTATTAGAGTGGCCCGACTAGAACATATATAGATTACTTTGCATTAAGGAGAAAAGATCAATTGTGTTTTAAAGATTGCAAAGTAATTCCAAGAGAGAGTTTGAAAACCAGCATCGCTTGTTAGTCATGGATGTGCAAATAAAAGTGTTGTAAAGAAAAGAAGAGTTTCCGAGATCACTAGAAATAGATGATGGAATCTTCAACTGAAGTAATCAAGCTTTAAGGAGAAGATTTTAGAAGACCTATCTTAGAATTATAGAGGAAGTGCAAGCGAGATGTGGGAGGCGATAGCATCTTGTATCCGAAGGATAGCCCAAGAGATGCTAGGCGAGTCAAAGAGAAGAGCTCCAAGCCAAAAGGAGCTTAGTGGTGGAGTGGAGGGGTTTAAGAGAATCTCAAAATTAAAAGAGCATGCTTTAAAGCTATATCTAAGGATAAAACAAAGTAAACTGTCACAAAATACAAAAAAAGCGAAGAAAGAAGTAAAGAAAGATTTTAAACAAAGCTAAGTCAAAAGCTTGTGAAGTTTTATACAAAAAACTATATAAAAATCTCAACTCTAAAGAGGGTCAAAAGGATATATTCAAATTGGACAAAGAAAGAGAAAGAAAGACCAACGAACTTTCTCAAGTGAGATGCATTAAGGATGCGTGCTTATTACTCAGAATGATATAAAAAATAGACGGAAGAAGTATTTCCATAAGCTTTCCATTAGGGAAGGAAATAGAGAGATCACATTGGGTGATCTGCATAGTAGTGAAAGTCACTTGAATCGTGCAATCCATAAATGAATACAAAGAAAGGGAGTAGAGGAGACTTTGAACGTTAAGCGAGCTAGGAAATGTGTAGGACCGGATGACAATCCTATAGAAGTATGGATAATTTGAGGTAAGAACGGTTTGACTTGGCTTACAAATGTATTCAATGTTATTTGGCGAAGCAAGAAAATACCTAAAGATTAGAGGAGAAGTATCGTGGTGCCTCTTTATAAGAACAAAGGGGTCATTCAAAATTGTTCAAATTACAGTGGTATCAAGATGATGAGTCGCACTATGAAAATTTGGAAACATTTGATCGAAAGAAGGTTGATAGGAGCCTTTGTTATTTTTTGTGATAAGAAAACTCCTTTGAAAATATGAGAAAAGTTCTACAAAGAAGCCATGAGACCCGTTATGTTATATGGATCCGAATGTTGGTATGTGAACCATAAACATGTGCAGAGAATGGCAATAATAGAAATGAAAATGCTAAGGTGGATACATGGACACACACGTACACGTAAAAATCGGATTCAGAATGATGCAATCAGAAAGAAAGTTGGTGTAGCTTCGATCGAGGATAAAATGCGAGAAAACCTCTTAAGGTGGTTTGGCCATTTGCAAAAGAGGTCAGTTTTGGGAAGTTGAGTTGGGTAAGAGAGGACGAGGAAGGTCCAATAAGTGTTGGAATGAAACTATCGATAGGATTAATTGTGTCTGTTCGTTGCAGTCGGGCAATTTCAGATCGATTACAAACTGTAATTTAATTAATCTTCCAATTAAAGTGAGCGGTCGAATTTTTTTACTTGTGCAAGGTCAAGGTCAAACTCAGGGACACGAGCCTCTTAAGTAAATACTTAGACACTCATTAATCAGAATAAGTTTCGAATTAAGAGTTCATAGGTCAAAATACAAGGACACATGAAGCAGATAGTTTTTATTTGACTTTTATCATGCAGTGAGATGCAAGTGAAACACTATGTGAATGTGCCCTAATAAGAGAGAATCAATAAGCAATTAATATGAGATCAATTTCAGAATCAATTTACGATGCACGCTTCATTTATAAATTGCTCAACAGCATAACAATAATTAGACAGGTGACACTACATAATTATAATTACTCATCTAGATTCTAAGTGTCAAATCATAAAACAAGTCATGCCATTAGGAATACAATGAAACAAGCTTTGAAACGAGATTGAAATCAATAAAAATTGAGATTACATGCTCAAGATATTCACAAAGAAATCCAGGGGCACAAATGCAAAGAATACATGAAAAATAATAAGAAAAACATTGCAAACAAATCCCTAGAAGGACTAAAATGTAATTACGAAAAGTCACAAGATCTTCCCTCTAATCTCACATGCGCGGGGATTAAATTGTAATTATTAAAACCCGGAGGGGGTCGAGTGCAATTAGCCCCAGGCGTGCATGCTCTTCACGTGCTCAGAGGACTTATTTGCAAATTGAAGAAAGTGGCGGGGCCCCCTGCAAATTTTCCAGCCCTCACGTGACCAAGGCACGTGGGGCTAGGCTCAGATGCGTCGAACCTGGAGGCTCGAAGTTAAGGTTCGGGGCGGTGACGTGGCCTCTTATAGGTCGTCCGATCATGGAGATCACACGGTGACTGTCATGCTCAGGGGAGTCGACGTGGCCCAATGTAGGTCGTTGGATGAGCATCAGGAAGGTGCCATCTAACGACACATGTTCAATTTGGAGTTCCCTCCTCCCTTGATGGTGGCAGCGCGATTCGAACTCCGACGATGTTGTAGTAGCTCTGTCACCCTCTTTTGTTCATGATGTAGCTCTATGGAGGTTCATGGAAGATCTGAAGCCATCGTCGAAGCATGAGGAAGAAGCTGGGCTACCTGGAGTAGGGTGGTGACGCTCGTACGCTGGAGGCGAAGCTTGAGAAATGAGCTCCGACGAGGTTCCGGTCAATGAAGGCATTCAGCTGCAGGTGTTAGTGACGGTAGCCAAAGCGTGCAAGTGTTTAAGTGCAAGTGAGGTGAGGGTGACTGGAAGGCCATATGTGCGTGAAGGCGGCGACCGTGGTCATCTTCTCCAACGAGGTAGAGAAGAAGGGGGGTAAAGCAGATTGAGGTTATGGAGGAGCGAAAAGGTGATCGGAGGGCACAGCGAAGATGAGTGATGCGTGAGGAAATTGGAGCGATGGTTATTTGAGGGTGGAAGTGTGAGTAAAAGCCTAATTAATTACAAGAAATTCTAAGAAAAATAAAAAGGAACACGGGAACCTTACCTGGAGCTTTGGCGGACGCTGTGGCCTGGGATTGAGCTCGGAGGAGGAGCTCGGGTCTTCGCTGGACTCCAGTGGCCAAGGGGAGCAGCTCGTCGGCATTGTTGAGCCAGATGCGTGACCTACCATGGCCATGGGTCGACACTGGGATCGACGGCGATCATCGCTTCATCGATCCAACCTCTCCCTATCACGGGGAGGCAGAGAGATGCTTGGTTGTGACCCTCATAAAGGTGGACAGCGGTGTAGTTGGGCGGTCACGACATATTTGAAGAGGATTGCTTCGAGGATCCAGTGGTGGACGATTTGGGTTGAGAGGGGAGCGTGGAGCGAGAGAGAAGAGGATCTGGTGAGCTACGTGGTCCGCGAGGGTCACAGATGAGTGGTCTTGTCGTAGAGGGTTCAACGAGTGGTGGGAGGTGATGAGGAGATGGGGTAAATGGAAAGGGCGCGATGGGTGTGTGTGGTAAAGGACATGGGAGAGAAGGGGACTTGGGAGGTGGAAGATGAAGTCTCAACTGTTGGATCTCACGATCCAACGGCTGAGAGGAGGGTGCGAGGGAGCGACCTTGATCAAATGATCAGGACACATCGACGGCTGTGGGCAAAGCGCATGGCGCCGTTGGATCACTAGATCCAACGGTTGATGAGAGAGCAGAGAAGGACAATCTAGATGAAATCTAGATCTGTGATCAAGGGCTGCGGGTGAAGATCAAATGGCCAGCAGAGATTGAGGCACGTAGGGAAGATCGGGTGATTGGGAATGACGGCGCTTTTGACCATAGAATCTAGAGATCCAACGGTTGGGTATCGAGTGGGCGTGTATGCTCCAGATGTCATCTGGAGGACGATCGGAGGGCGTGTATGCTCCAGATTTCTCTTATTTATCAGACTCTCTCTGTATGACATTAAATGTTGACTGCAGTCACAAGAGTAGAATCACAACTTCACCCAAGGTCCTAGTCAAAGAGACTCTCTTAAGAACCCAAACCTTAACTCTAGGGAATAAACCAAATATTGCACTCAATCTACCGTCTCTTCGGTTGTCAGACTTAGAAATGTAGGTGGTAGGACAGTTGATGGAGGGCGTAGGATTGTGTCATTTCTTCTCTCCATCTCATTGGAACAAGGATTCTCTCGAGTGCCTTATTAACTCAACACATATTTTTGTTATTGTTGATCACTGTGTCCGTCAAGAGAAATTGGAGACGTCTGCACTTGTTTTCCTAGGAGTAAACCGGGGTGTGCCTTTTTTGGGTATCTAATATGCCTTCTACACACCGAGTTGTAGCATTTATGATGCATAGCCCTTTTTCGATGCAAGCCTAACTCCTGGTCCTAATAACGGTGGTCCAAGTGGACCCTTTGAAATGGTTGGGAGTGCTTGCCTTTGGTGGAAGCTCTTTGATATTTGACTTGTAGGGTAAGATATTTTTACATTTGTATTTCTTTGCATTGTTTTTGGCTCGCTCCACTACTTTTACCAAGAGTTGGTGCACACTGATCAACATTTTTTTATATTTTATCACTCCTTGGCACTTAGGTAAATGTCAAGAGATAGCATAATAATTATGTTCTCATACTGGCTAAAATATGCTGGCACTCATGTTTCATAAAACCTTCATTGATTTTATACCATCATCGAGCATCATTTAATCGAGTCCAAACTCAAATTCCTCATCCCAGTCTCTCAAGTGAAATTTCAACTCCTCTCATCATACCCGCAGTTGTGTATATGAAGTGTCGATCATATTCTTTAAGGCTAGAGACCAAGCATGCAATATAGCACACAAATCTATCAAATCAGGGAAAGATCAATAATTAAGTTAGAGACCCTGATGACTAAGCCTCGTTAACTTAAAATATTAAGACCTCTCAAACCAAGTGTTCTTGAACATCACTAATCCTGTGTGAATGTGAAAGTGTTAGGGATTAAACCAACTCCTTCATCATTTTTTTTTCATTTTAATTTT
This sequence comes from Ottelia alismoides, assembly GCA_037367405.1. NCBI lineage: Eukaryota > Viridiplantae > Streptophyta > Magnoliopsida > Alismatales > Hydrocharitaceae > Ottelia > Ottelia alismoides. Next base: position 261,588 of record JAZKJV010004737.1, on the reverse strand, counting down.
TTTATTATTTTTCAAAAACAATATTCACAGACACAAGCTAGACTCATTTAAACCCTCATTTTGAAAAGATTTTTGAAAAGATTTTTAAAACTGTATCACGTATAGAAAGGTTTTTCAAAACATTTTTCAAACAATTTTTCAAAACAAGTAAAACCCATTTTTCAAATCATTTTCAAAATATTTTCTTCAAAATAATGTAACATAGTAAAGAAAACTTTGAAAACATTTTATCCAACTTAGTTCAGAAAATTTTAAACTCTAGCCCAAAAAGTTTTAATTTTTAGAAACTTTTCAAAGTAAGAGCTATGGCTAAAGTACATATATACTATATATATGGTATACCCCTTATACTTAACTTTTGCTATGTCCTCATAGTACTAAGTGAGACAAAGCCATAGCTCAAGTTAAGATATAGGAAATAATACAAGAACTGATGAGGACACCCCCTATACTTAGATTAAAATAACCTAAGTATCAGAGAGAAAAAAATGAGTCATGAATTCACAGGGACTCAGGTCTCCCCTATACTTAAGCTGAGAATAACCTAAGTAAAGAGATGGATAAGTGATGATGGGGAGACATGAGGGGAACAAAGAGGTTAGGATGGATGTACACATGAAGGAATGAATCTATGGAGATGAATGGAGTACCTAAGGTCTATGGGAGAGTGTCTAAACAATCAAGTCTCAATCAACCAAACAATACCCTTGATTCACCAACTCATACGTGAAACCAACAAATGTTGGTTAATTATGTTTTCATTTTTATTAGTGATAAATTCATTCTAATTTACGCTAGGCTTAATGATACGTCAACTCAAAATTATCCTATGTAAAAAGGGTGTTTCTCTCCTAGAACATGATTTTATTCCATTTTATTGGTCAACTTGCATTATCAGTCCTACTTTTTGCTTTAAGGTTAACGTCAATTTAGTGAAAAAATAAATCAATCAAACATCGTCTTCCGCTCATTCCCAATGTCCAGTTAATCCTAGGTGATCATGTCAAGGAAGGGGTGTGGAAAAAACACTGACGCATATGATAAAATCATGATCTATGCTAAAGAAGAAATCTCGCAGTGCCTTTAGCTATATTTGTGAAAAACAAGACTAAATTAAAACCAAATGTTGAATGTATGCAAGTCGATAAAAACCACACCTAGCATGCTTCTATTAGCGGGAAAAGAACAACTTTAGTTTTTGTCTAAGTGAAGCGATGTATGTGTGCATCTAAACTTAATGTGTGTCCTACCTACAAGCAAACACATAAGATAAAAATGTGAAATAGCTCAGATAGCTGCATGCCTGATCCTAGGTCGACACTCAAGTGGGGCAAGCCCCACACAACCACAAAATCCTTCGTTCATTTACAATAGCGAGTCTTCAAATGAAGACCGTTGTAAAGATGATTATTACATGCATGAATGAATAATGTAAGAAATATTAATTCTCTTCAATTTCTCCAACGATGCTTTTGCGGCTCCTCGCAGCGGGAGCTCCTGCTCCTTGCCTCCTTAATCTCCAAGGGACCCTTCCACAATAACAATTCATTAGATAGATATTAGAGAATTAAAACAATGCGGGGGAGATGAACAACAATACCTACAAGTTAGAAATTATCACTCAATTGAAGAGTAAAAATCTAAATAACACAAAAGATGATATATGTCCCCGACAACGACTCCATTTGACGAATCTGATTTTTGCCCCTTAAATTGATAGGATTAACAATTAAATTTGTGTTTCTTCATTGCAGTCGAGCAATTTCGGATTGATCATAAACCACAATTTAATTAATCTTCCAATTGAAGAGAGTAGTCAAAAAATTTTTACTTGGGCAAGCCCAAGGTCGAACTGAGGAACACGAGCCTCTTAAGTAAATATTCAGATTCTCATTAATCAGAATAAGTGATGAACTGAGAGTTCATATGTCAAAATGCAAGGACACATGAAGCAGACAGTTTTTATTTGACTTTTAACATGCAGTGAGATGCAAGTACAACGTTATGCAAATGTGCCCTAATAAGAGATAATCAATGAGCAATTAATATGAAATCAATTACAGAATCAATGTACGAAGCATACTTCATTTATAAATTACTCAAGATCATAACAATAATTAGACAGGTGACACTACATAATTATAATTACTCATTTGGATTCTAAGTGTCAAGTTATAAAACAAGTATGCCATCAAAAAGATAATGAAACAAGCTTCGAAACAAGACAGAAATCAACAAAATTGAGATTGCATGCTCAAGATATTCACGAAGAAATCCAGGGGCATAAATACAAAGAAAACATGAAAAATAAATCGAAAAACATTGCAAATAGGTCCCTAGAAGGACTAAAATGTAATTACAAAAGTTGTGAGGCCTTCCCTGTAACTTTCCCACACACGCGGGGAGTAAATTACAATTATTAAAATCCAGAGGGGGTTGAGTGCAATTAGCCCCAGGCACGCATGTTCTTCACGTGCTCAGAGGACCTATTTGCATATTGAAGAAAGTCGCAGGGCCCACCTACAAATTTCCCAGCCCTCACTTGACCAAGGCGTGTGGGGCTAGGCTCGGATCCTCCGAACATGGAGGCTTGAAGTGGAGGTTCGTGGCGGCGACATGGCCTCCTGTGAGTCGTCCGATCATGGAGATTGGACGGTGATTGTACGTGCTCGAGGAGTCGACGTGGCCCAATGTAGGCCATTGGATGAGCATCGGGAAGGTGCCATCGAACGACACATTTTCAATCTGGAGTTCCCTCCTCCTTCGATGGTGGCGGCACGATTCAAACTCCGACGAAGTTGCAATAGCTCCGCCACTCTCTTCTGTTCATGATGCGGCTCCGTAGAGGTTCCTAGAAGGTTGGAAGCCATCATCGAAGCACGAGGAAGAAGATAGGCTACCTGGAGTAGGGTGGTGACGCTCGTACGCCGGAAGCGAAGCTCGAGAAATGAGCTTCGATGAGGTTCCCACCAATGAAGGTAGTCACCTGCAGGTGTTAGTGATAGTAGCCGAAGCGTGCAAGTGTTAAGTGCAAGTGAGTGAGGGTGATGGAGGGCCATATGTGCGAAGAAGGTGGCGACCCTGGTCATCTTCTCAGGCGAGGCGAAGAAGAAGGGGGGCGAGGCAGATTGAGGTCATGGAGGAGCAAAAAGGTGATCGGAGGTCACGATGAAGAAGAGTGATGCGTGAGGTAACTGGAGTGATGGTTAGTTGAGGGTGGAAATGTGAGTAAAAGCCTAATTAATTACGAGAAATCTAAAGAAAAATAAAGAGGAACTGGGGAAGCTTACTTGGAGCTTTGGCAGATGCGGTGGCCTAGGATTGAGCTTCGAGGAGGAGCGTGGGCCTTCGCCGGACTCCAACGGCCAAGGGGAGTAGCTCGCCGATCTTGTAGAGCCAGAGGCATGGCCTACCATGGCCATGGGTCAACACCGAGATCAACGGCGGTCGTCGCATCGTCGAGCCGACCTCCCCCTATCACAGGAAGGCAGAGAGATGCTAGACTGTGACCCGCATAAAGGTGGACAACGGTGCAGTTGGGTGGTTCATAGCGTATTTGAAGAGGATTGCTTCGAGGATCCGTTGAGATACGGAGGGGATGTGTTGAGCGAGGGAGAAGGGGATGTGTTGAGATACGTGGTCCGCGAGGGTCACGGATGAGTGGTCTTGGTCGTGGAGGGTTCAACGAGTGGTGGGAGATAATGAGGAGGTGGTTGATGAATCTCCGTTTCATCATATTTTTTCTATCAGTTTGGCCTTAAAAACCCTATTAAATGCATGTAAATACCCTTAATTTAGGCATTTTAGCATTCATGCATCATTTATGTAAATTGTGCATAAAAAGCAGATTTAATGCCAAAATTATAGAATAAAGAAAAAAAGAAAAATAATAAAATATTGAAAATATTTTATGATCCTAAACCCCGAGAACAAGGCATCTCGATGGCTAGGTCGATAAGGAATAAAGTAAGGGGGAATAAGGGCCAAAATACCAATTAAATTCCTATTTATTTAATTCATTTTTATTCATTTCTGGGACCTATTTTTAGTTCCACTTTTTATAATCCAAATAAAGAAACTTTGAACATGCAAATTTTAGATAATTAAATACATAAAAAATACAAAATTGATTTCATACAAAAACAATATACAAATAAAAAGTTATGGTCTGAATAAAATTCCAAAACCTCAACTTCCCAGACCCATATCTCTCAAATAAAAACTCAAAATATATCAAAATTAGCCTTTAATTGTATATAATTTTTAATAAGCTATTTAATACAGGTGGTTTCATTTTTTTGGAGTTACGGTGTGAAAATTAGGTTTTGGACCAGTATTGTATAGTTGTACTGATTAAAATATTCACTTTATTCATTATTCATCATTTTTATAATTTTATATTTTTATAATTTTGATAATATTATTTATGCATATTAAAACTGAAATAAAACACTAAAGAAAACATTAAAATAAAATAATTGTATAAATACATAGGTAAAATACCTTGTATACCTATATAAATAATATATCTATTTATCAATGTGTATATAATATATCATAAAAATAAAATAAAAATATATTTAAGTGTATAAAATTAAGTTATAATTTATAGAATAATAAATTAAATTAATAAAATAAAAAATACAGAATAAAAATAAAAGGCTAAAAATATATAGATGAATATACCTATATATAGCCCTCAAAAAGGCACTTGTGATTATACACTTCAAAAAATAAATAAAAATCATAATAAAATTTTTAAAAATAATAAATATTTTTCATTTTATAACTTAAAATTAATAAAATCATTTATTATTTTTAATTGAATTTCTAATTATTTTTTTCCACAATTTTTTCTGGTTGGTCTACAGGGACGAACTAGATCATCCCGTTCGTTGACCTCGGTCAACTCTCTGAACAAGGTCTGCTCTTGTCTGACACCTCATTTTTGCCCCATCTTCGTGATTTTTTCTAGGCTTTTCCTTGCACCATTTTCGCGGTACGTTCTTCACAACTTTGTTCCCTCGTTGAAAGTTGATTCACGCCCAGTGATTGTCTCGGGCATTGGTCACTGAGCCGCTCCTGACTCCTCGTTCTTCTCGCCACCCCGGTCTTGTACATAGTCGACTCCCTGATCTTCCCCACAATTTTTGAACCCATTTTGACCCATGTTTTTCTCCCCCCTTTCGGGTGCTCTGACAACCTCCTTCTCTGTCCCTTAGGGAGCGAGATCAACCACATCTCAGGCGGTATCCACCGCCTTCGTCAGCCACCGGTGTCGTGGTCCCTATCTCGCGGCCTTTAGCCGCTCGAGGTCCATTGTTACCGCATTTCTAGTGTAGACTTAGTTCTAGGTTCATTTAGCACCGTTACTTTGTCATTTAATCGTGTGATCTAACTGTTAAATGCTCATTTGAAGTTCGTCGGTGCTCCGCTCCGACGAACCTTCTAGTTGCACTATTCATTGTCCACTTCACCCTCGCTTTCCCTAAGATCCCTCTTTTGTCATTCTTAAAATTATTTATAAGTCCCAGGAGTCAAAGGACCCCCCCAACACACGCACACATACACACACACACACAAAGGGGTCGATTTTTGCAGAGGAGGAGCTACCTGGAGCCACAATTACACCTTGACCTTGCAGTGACGCTCTGGAGTTTGTTGCGCCATTTTGGCGTCGCCATCAGGTTAGGGATCCTTCTAGGAATCTTTTGATCCTCGTAATGGATCGCCAAGATGACGGAGAGGCGTGATACGAGCGATCGAAGGAGGCCCAGGCTCTTGTTCTTCCCCGATCATCCAGGGGTCTTCATCACCATTCGATCATGAGCACATTCTGAGATCTAGCAGGTGTCGTCTGATCCAGAGCATCGCAACCATCTGGTCATCCAAGGGAGTCTAATCATAGCCGTTCGACGCAAACGGTTATCGGCCCTTGGATGGGCGCTATGTGGCAAGTGAACTCAGATCAGCTGCTGGATCGCGTCCTTGCGAGAGTATTTTGCATCTTCGCCCTCGTAAAAATTCTATTTACTATTTAGGATGTAAACTCTCATTAGCCTTTTAAATATTTTTGTAATTTTTGCGTATAGACCCCTGTACTTTGTGATATTTGCATTCCAGTCCAGGCCATGTCACCTCACATGAAGCTTCACGTGAACATTTTGCGCCTAGACTCCCTGGGCTTTATTTATTTCAATTTGGTCCTAAAATATTTTCATAATGTTGTATTATTTTTGTGAAAGTTGCAAACATGCCCTCATCTTTTTGAGAAATTTCATTTTGGCCCCACGTGTGGCTTACATGTTGTTACACGTGAGTTTGCACATTTTGCATGGAGGCCCCTGAAGCTTTATTTATTTCTAATCGGCCATGTAACTTCAATATTGCATTACAAAATTTTATGAAACTTGCACTTTGTCCCCCTGGAACTTCTGCTATTTGCATATATGCCCTTGCTAGTAGTGTAGTTTCTCAATGTTGATTGCATTATTTTTAATAGCTATTAAACTTGAAAAAATCCCCAAAAATAGACATAGCTTCATGTTTCGTTGTTCTTTCAAGCACATATTTTATTTTGCATTTGAGGCTTTTATTATTTATTAAAAATAAAAAAGAGTCTTTTTGTCCATGTTTGCAAAAGAAAATACATAAAATTACAAAAAAATCTAAAAAATTTAAAAAATATATTTCTTATTTATATGCCTATTTTTTATTTTGTTTTTCAATTTAGTTTTATTTCTTTTATGTGATTGAGCCCTTAGCTTTAGGAGTTGCTTATTGATAGAATAAGGCCAAACACCAAATTATATTTGCATGTGCCTATAGAATACATTTGGACTTAGTCAACATTTTGAATTGCTTCTTACTTAATCTCTGACGAATCTCAGATTCATCACTCTAAAAGTCATTAATTAAACTCTGATCCCTAAAAATCATTGGCACTTCTTCATTTATTATGCATAATTAGCACTTATGCATGTTATTGATAAGAATGGCATTTATGACTTATTATTGCACAAAATAAGAAGCCAAAAATCACAGTTCAATTGACCTGTAAATAACCTAAATTCCCCGATTTTTAACTATTTCATGCTAACTCCAATTGACTTGAAACTACCTCCATTGTGTACATATTGTAAACAAGAATAAATAAATAAATATAAAAAAATCACTAATCTACATGAGCGGACCAAAAACCTAAACCCTAATTCTAGGATTTTTAGACGAAAACCTTGATATCTTCCTCATCCGGTGTCTGATTTGATCTTACTCACTTTTGAACTAATGTGCATTCAACTACCTTCAAAACAAGACCGAGTTTAAGTGATTCAGAGCTCATATGTGAAAGTTGGATTTTGGGTCTCTTTTGTACATTTTGTATTTTAGCAGCTTTTGACCTATTATTTTATGTATATAATTGACTCATTTTATTTTATTTCTTTTTAATTTATCTTATTTGATAAAAATTTTATTAAAATGCGTAAAAATCCAAATCCAAACTGAGCTTGAAATCAAAGAAACTAACTGAATCCGAGTTTTCACTAACTGTCTGTACAAAAAATTGTCAATTTCATGTTTTATTTTATTATTTCTTTTTCTAACTTAAAAAAATCCAAAAAATTTAGATTAATGTGCAAGGGTGTGAAGAGATCTGATATGGTCAGAAGGGGGATCCCCCCTTAGAGCTCCCATGCTACGAGGTGAGTCAACGAAGATGAAGGAATCAATTTCTAGGGTTCCAGGATGTTTAGGGCTCCATATCTACAATTGATGCTTACGCTATATTTAGATGCTCCAGTGATTGGCATGACGACTTCGCTTTATTCCTCCCTTTAGATGCTGCTGCAAAGAACTCCGAGGGATTGGAGCAACATGCAAGAGGATAGATGCAGATCGATTCCAGTGAATCAACCTAGAGATATTTTGGGTGTGTTTTTGCGCATATAACAGAACTTCAGAATAAGCACCTTCTGAACTCAAAATTGGAAAGATTCAAATGATTTGGAGTAAATTAGTTTTCAATCAAAAGGTGGATGACTAAATGATCCAAACAAGTGATTAAGTGGACTAAAAAGTGATTAAAAACTAGATATTTGGTGAATGAAGTATCCTGGAATAGAGGTGTATTACCTTTGGTGATCTCTCGACGAGTTGGCTTCTTCCCGGAGCTGTACACGACGATTGCGGCCGTGATTCAAGGCGGAGGCGCTCTGGAACTCCTCCCGATCATCCTTCTTCCTCACAGTGGACCTTCCTTCCTCGCCTCTCACTCGATAATGGAGATGAAGAGCTTGGAAAGTGGACTCTCGATCGGTTGAATATGAAATGTGGGGAAGTTGGTTAGATCTGTCGACTTGAAGACCTTAGATAGGGAAGATAGAGGAGTTGTTGGAGAGATCGAAGGCTGGTGTGTAAGATGGTTGATTAGGTTAGAAGGTATATGGTTGAAAGTTAGGTATTGATCGAGAGTAGAATAAATTAGTGAAAGTAGTGGTTGGAACATGTAACGGACATGCTTCTTCAAGAAGATGCCCGTGGCGCCAACACATGTCAATGTCACAAAAATATAGAAGTAGGAATACATTGTTAATTATATAATAAATATTATATAGAGTTATTTTAACAAGATGTAAAATGACAAATATAAATAATTAAATAACTAAATTATAGTATAGTTTATAGATATAATATGTGTTTTAGGATATATATATATATAACATTAATATATCGTATACTTGATAAATAGTATTTACATTTTTAATATATTATTTTTATTAACAAGGTACCATTTTATATTTTATTAATTTATATAATATTGAATTAGAGTTGTGTCAATTTTTGTAGATTTTTAATAATTTAGTTTATATATTAATAAATACATGTATATACAACACAATTCATTTTTGCCAATTTTTTAGTTAAAATATTAAATAAGGGGTTTTTATTTTATAAATAAACTACAATATCAAGAAAAAAAATAAAAAATGCTAAATCATGTGTACTATACATAATATAATCAGAATAAATTCAACAGCCTAGAAACCCAGTTGTCATTAGGTCCAAACCATACTTTTTACAAATGGACTCCCTTTTTGGTGAAATCATGTTCATTAACTAGAGAATTTTATAGTTGAATTTAAAGGTAAGTAATTGTATGAAGAAGTTATGAGGTTCGTAAGTTAGGAAATTGATAATTTGAAATCATGTTTGTTTGACATATTTACAGGTTGGATTTTTCCATTTTTTATTATTTTTATATACACATTGGTGAAGAAATTAGTAAAAAATATGTATATTTAAATTAAATAAAATTAAGTGAAGGTTGTATATAGATAATAAATAAATCAGAATTAGGATTTTTAGCTTCAACAGTCTTCAAGTTCCACAAATCCTTATTTAGGTTCATCTCAACGGCCATATCCACCATGCTAACTTTTTCAACTTTGAATTCAATTTTTATTGTATGTCAAATGTGTTAGCTCCTCCTTCTTAAGGAGGTGAAGAAACTGACCACCCCAGTAATACACTCCCATGGCTTCCTCATCTAGTTACTCGATCCTCGAGGAGGACTGAGGGATGTATTCCCTTCTAAGTTCATGTCGTGTTGTGTCCATAATCGATAGAGGAAAGAAGGTAGAAGAAGGAAAACCGAAGTTGAGTTTGACAAGTGTAGTTACATCTCCTTGTGAACCGTGATCGATGTAACCAAGTCTTCATCAAGATATGCATGCTCTATCAAGCTTAGACCAAATTTGGTCAACAATGCACTTCATGATTTTTTGCTCGACGGATATAAAATTTTTTGGTCCACCCATATTTTAAGGAAATAGAAATAGTTGCACTACATTCATGTGTGCCCCGACAGATACATAATCTTTTGTTCTGCCCATATTTTAGGGTCATAGAAAAAATTGTGCCAGAAGACCATCCATCATCTGAAGCTTCATTTCAATCCCACAACTCCCGTCTTTAGAAGTCTACACCACTAAACATGGATGAAAATACACCACTAAAATGATATGCCATTCGCAACCCCATGCAAGTCGATCTAGGTGCAAAGTGCATGTGTCCAAAATTGGTCCATTGTTGAAGAGTTAAACACGACACCAAGTGTCCTACTTAGGCAAGTTTGTTTTATGTATTGTATTTTTATTTTGTATTTTATATACATACAATTATATTTATATATTTATATATTTACAACATTATTTAAGATGTATTTACATATTTATGTGGTATTTTAATAATTTTATTTATATATGTGTAAATAAATAGATGTATGTATATTATAGGTATACTATATTGATATTCTACGGTATATTTTTTATTTTAGGTGTATTTTAAATATTTTGTTTGTGTTTATATTTTTAATATATTATATATATTATATACAATTATTTACAAATATAGAGAGAGTACCAAATTTAAAGAGTAAAATAATCAGCTATTGTACAGATGCCCCAATACAATAATACACCTAAAAGTCGACTTTTATATCTTAGCTCCATTTTCAAAGAAACCACCTTCATTCAATATATAATTTATTTTAAAATACAATGAAGGTGAGTTTGGTTCAATTTGAGTTCATATGGAGTATATATTGATTAATGATGTTCTGTTGAAGCTTTTTCATCTGTGTGTACCATGTGCACCATGCGGGGTTTATTTTGGAAAAAATTTCTAATGTTCTATACAATTATATAGAAGTTCTATATTGAAAAGTTTATCGTTTGAGTTGTGTATATTGAATAATAAAATAGTGCAATGTTGGCCTATATATGGTATAAAATTAGGGCTTTTGTGTCTTTTTTGTACAGTACTTGGCCCTTATCTCTCCACACTTTATTCCTGATCGACAAGGTCGATATTGACTTAGTCTAGGGGTTCATGGTCAGTTAGTATCTTTGATATACCCTTTTATTTTTTTCTTTTCTTTATTCTTTAATTTTGGATATAAATATTTATATGTTAATTACATATGAATGTTAGTTGTTAATCCATGCAAATTAGTTGTATTCACAAGTGTTTAACTAGGGATTAAAGCCAAAAATAGAAGAATAAAGATAGATGAATGGACATCCATCAATCTCCTATTTCAAAAGATATAGCTTTCCATAATTTTAAATTGCATAACTTGCATGAAGCACAATAATTGCATATGTGCATCACTAGCAATTTTTTGCTATGAACACAAATCAATCATACACAAGTTCTCAAAAGAAGAAAATGAATGTTCTTCGTAATGAAGAACACAATAATCAATAACCAATTTAATTAACTTGAATACCGAGCAACTAAGATATGACTTTCTTACCCACTTGTGTTATCTTTTATTGCTGCACCGATCTACTTTAATTCATGCTCAACTAGAACGATTCATGACTCCTGAAATGGTTGAATTACGATTTAAGAACACGAAAAACATGATGAACAAGTGAAGAACATACGAAGAACGTGAATAACAAATGAAGATCTCGTGAAGAACATGAATATTAAATGAACACAAAAAACACAGGGATTACAAAGAACATGAATTCTCTTGAAATTTCAACATAGTTTTTCCTTATACCGGGAGATATTACAAGAGAAATTTTGGTAGAATTTCCCATTATATTGGGTGATATTACAAGAAAAATTCTGTTAGGGTTTCCATTATAAAAATAAAACTTGAAAAAGCCTAAGTAATCTTCTCAAAAAGAATGAAAAAAACAGAAAAGGGTCTACTTACTTCCTACCAGAAGCAATCGAGGAGAGGATCACACCTTCCTCCACCTCCTCCTCTTCTTTCCGACAGTGCTTCGCTTGCACTTCTCCCCCATCTAGCTCTCGTTCTCTCAGCCCTAGCTCTGGGGTGGGGGTGTATGGAATGGATGGGTAGAGAATGAATGTATGGGGGGGATTTATAGTTCTCTACCCCACCTACGTGTCATCCCAATCAGTGTGACTGATGTATTACCATTTTCCTGTTGTGTAGGATGATCTTGCTCAACTGACATGTCATCCTCAAAACCATGGGCTATCCATCCTATGGTTTGCATATGTTTATCTCGAAGCGTATGATTTTACTGTTGATATTTAATTAATGCTAATTAATATTTAGTGGTAATCATTATGGTTAACATCTATTAATATATACTTAATGTTTATTGATTATGCTTAGTATCATTCAATGTTAATGATGGTGTTTAAGAGCTAATAACATCTTAAATGATGACAACTTTCATTGCTTTCAAAATTCATAATAAATTATGACGATCTTCGATTGACATGAATCAAGTTTCATTGGTCAGAACATCGTTTGTAAAATAGGATCCGAGGTTGAATTCAAGGCCTTGTGATTAGAAAAGTCACAAAGGAAATATCATCCTTGAGACTTGAAGTAGATGGATAAAAACATTGAAGAGGAAAAGAGTTATAAACCCCATAAAGAGATTGAAAATCATTTTTATATATAACTCAATATATATATCCTCACACATGATGACTAGATCTGGGCAATGGGCCGGGTACCCAATGGGCTTGTGGGTACCCGATCCATTTAGACCGGGCTTGGGTATTACTTTAAAGCTTCAGCCCGAAAAAATTCGGGCCTAGCCCGACCCGCAACTAAATGGGCTTGGGCTTGGGTATTGTTTTCTTTTTTTGAAAACCCGATTCGGCCCGATAGGCCCGAAAAACAATAATAACAAAATTCAAATTTCATATTATCATATACCTAAATCATAACGTATATGGTAGATTTTACTCATATGTCTAATAATGAAGAGATTTCTATATCAAGAAATACACTAATTGGATTTTTTGGTAGATTGAAAATGTAGCAACGTTTGCACTTTCTATTTTTAATTTATTTACTAATCCACTAATCCATCCACCATTATAGAGCTGATTGATTGTCAATTCTATATTTATTCCATAAGTGAGCAACGTTTGCATACTTATAATGATTTGACGGGCATATAAAATGGGCTTAATAAATAGATTGGATCTGTACTTGTCGTAGTATAACTTGTGGGCTAAATGGGTAGGCTTGGGCTTCTAAAATGAAGTTAAGCCCAATTTTAAGCGGGCTAAGCCCGACCCGATATTAAATGGGCTTGGATGGGCTTGGGCCTCAAATTCCATGGGCCAAATGGGTTTTTATACCTATGTAAATGGGCTGGCCCAGCCCGACCCGATGCCCACGCCTAATGATGACATTATTGAAACAAAATTAGGATATTTATCTCTTATATTTGCCTCAAGGTCCCACATGGCTTCTTCAAAATATTGGCCACGTCACAATATCTTGACCAGAGACACCTCTTTGTTTCTCAATTTCTTTATATATCTAATATTTGTACTAGAATTTTTCGATATGTTAGGTTTGGCTTGACCTGTAAATCACCATAGCTTACAACATGCTATGGATCCTTAATATACTTTTTACGGAGTTGATACATGAAAAACATCATGTATCGCAAAAAGATAAGAAGGAAGTGATAATCCAAAAGTAACTTTATCAATTCGCTGAATAATTTCAAAAGGACCCACAAAAGTGCCAACTTCCCTTGCAAGCCAATCCCTATGAAAAGCGTGAAAATCTGTGTGATAAAAATTGCATTATAGGTGTCATTGCGAACACATATGATTATTAACATTTTTAAACAAATAAAATAAATAACAAGTTGAAAGATGCTCCTGAAGAGTGTAACATCAAGTTTAGAGATTGAACATAAGGACATAACATTTGTGGCATGATTTTCTGGAAGAAATAAGCTCAAGAAAAATCGAAAACATGCAAGATATTTCTACCAATTTTTCTTTATATTTTACAGCACAAATTAGAATGAACAAACCGATGGATTATAGATGTCCCCAAGATGCCAGAAGATTTTTGGTGCATTTATTTAAATTTTATGGCTAGTTTTAATGAAAATTTAAAGATACACGAGCGTAAGTGTAAAACACATAAAAGTTAGAGGATAAAATGCATTTTTTAAAAAAACACAAAACTTTATTGCGATTTATCCAAAAATTTTATTTTTATTTAAAAAATATTTGGAAACTGCGTAAGTAGGAGATAGAATGAAAATTATGAATAGAACCCTAAAAGGATCAAAAAGTACTTTGTTAAAAGCTTAATAAAAAATGTAAAATTTTCACAAAATATAAAAAATAAAAAATAGGTGTAGTTCAAACTAAGGTTTTATGAAATCACAAGTAGGTTTGAAAGTTTTTATAAAAATACGAGAAAATAAAATGGCAAAAGACCCATGATCTTCAAGTTCAGTGGATATAGATGGTGATCTGCGTGATCAACCCGCGATGGCAAAGGCAGAGCTTGGAGCTGGCATCTATCGATCGGTGAAGAGGATGTGCGGCAGTGGTGATGGGTTTTTGTGAGTAAAAAACAAGGCCGCCTCCAGCCCTCGCACCATTTTTCAGCCTTTCTTTTTGCAAAATATCACAATGTATATTCATCTATCTATCCCTTCAATATGTCATTCGAATTTCGTCAGAAACAGGGATTCCTATGCCCTCCATCTAGAATAGAAAATTTTAACGGTCTAAACATTGATGTAATCGACTGTTTTAGATGGAGAGTATAGGAGTCCCCGTTTCTGACAAAATTCGAATAACACATTGGATGAATATACATACGAATATGCATGATGATATTTTAAAAAAACTATGGAAAAATAACACGGAAGCAGCCCGCCAGCTGCCCCATGGGTGCAACCTTGTCAGACCTTTTTTGTGATCGGTGGATGTTATTTACTAGCTTGTCACTAGTGGAACTCATGAGTTTGTCGAGAACAATTACAAGATTCATTCTATATATCAGATGCATATTAAAAAAATGATCAATGAGAACTAACGTGTGCATATATTTTTTTCCCCAAAGATATGCAAGTAGGGATGAAAACGGTTACGAATATATCCGTATCCGATCCATCACCATATTCATTTTATACAGATTTTGATATTCGAATCCGTATCCTAAAATGGATACGGATAGGGATATCGTCGTTTTGATTACCGCAAACATCCGTATCCATATTCATATATCCGTTTTTGTATATAAATATAGTCATAGATTTATTTTTAACCATATATAACATAATTCTATACCCATTTTTACCATATTCATGTAATTTTTATGATACAAACACATTTAATAAATTAATATCCACTGTTTTTCGTTCAATTCTTATACATTTAAGTCGATTCTATAGAGTATTTCTAACATTACTTATGTGCGATCAATATCCGTTTTACATCCATATCTATTGTACATCCGTATCTGTTTGTTAATCCGTACTCGTATTAACAAACGGATAAGAATATAATAATACATGTATCAATGTCTATATGGGACCGTTTCCATAAGGGCAAAAAAACATGTATCCGGTGGATACTAACCAACAAATTCGTACGATCCCGATAAAGCAGATGCATGTAATCACCCTTTCCCGCTTTCCACATCCTCCTCCGGACCACCAGCCCAACTAATGTCCCGACTCCTGAGCAACAACCCCGACGAAAATCCCGACTCCGAAGGAGCACGAGCCGAACCCATCCCCAACCCCAACCCCAACCCCACGCCGCCAATAATCAAACCAAACCCCATCTCCCACCCCCACCCACCGTCCTCACTCGCCCCAAAGACCCCTCCCATCTCCGCCTACCTCCACCTCCGCAAACCAACAAAAGCACGCCCGCCCCACCAATCGTCCCTATCCTCTGTCCCTCCCTCTCCCTTCGATCTCCTCCTCCTCCTCCGCCGCCGCTGCAGCGCGATCCTCCCCATATGCGAACCCCGCGATGGGGCACAAGAAGCGCCCCCCCTCCGCTGACGACGACCACCCCGTCCCCAACGACGCTGTCAAGTCGGAGTGCGAGAAGGCCCTCCTCGCCCTCCGCCGCGGCAATCACACAAAATCCCTCCGCCTTATGAAGGACGCATCCGCCCGCCACGACTCCTCCGCGCTCTTCCACCGCGTCCACGGCACCGTCTTCGTGAAGGTCGCCACCCTCATCGACGACTCCTCCGCGAAGCTTCGCCACCTCCGCTGCGCCATCGACTCCGCCCGTAAGGCTGTCCAGCTCTCCCCGGAGTCCATCGAGTTCGCGCACTTCTACGCCAACCTCCTCTTCGAAGCCGCCACCGACAGCAAGGGCTATGAGGAGGTCGTGCAGGAGTGCGAGCGCGCCCTAGCCATCCCCAACCCGTCTGATCCCGCCAAGGAGAGCCTGCAGGACGAGCGCCAGCAGAAGATCGCCACTGCGGAGGCGCGCGTGGCGCATGTGCAGCAGGAGCTGCGTTCTCTGATCCAGAAGTCCAACATCGCATCCATCTCCACCTGGATGAGGAACCTCGGTAGTGGCGGAGAGGAGAAATTCCGAGTGATCCCAATGCGGCGGCTTTCTGAGGACCCAATGGAGGTACGCCTCGTTCAGGCGGTGCGGAGGCCTAACGAGATCAAGAAGGCCACGAAGACGCCTGAGGAGCGACGGAAGGAGATCGAAGTGCGGGTGGCCGCCGCGAGGCTTCTGCAGCAGAAACCCCCTGGGGGGGCGTCTCAGCAGCAGCAGGCACAACAGGAGGATGATAACGGATGCTCGCCATCCCCGCCGTCCTCCTCTGGGTCGCAGCGGCTGGCAGAGCGGCGGAAGCAGATCAATGTCAGAAAGCTCATGTCTTCCGCCGAACGGATGGATCAGGTCCGGAGTTACTGGAACTCGATGAGTGCAGAGATGAGGTGCCGGTTCTTGCAAGTTAGCATCGAGGATCTCAAAGCACATTTTCTGTCGTCCAAGGATAATCATTCATTGGATTTCTTGTTGGAGGCTCTGCTGTTTGCCGACGCGAATGGGACATGGAAGTTTTGGGAATGCTTCAAGTGCTGTGAGAAGTTTGTGGATGCTGAGTCACACTTGCTTCATATCGAGCATGAGCACATGGGCAGCCTTACTCCGGCGCTTCAATCAATATTGCCTCAAGAGGTCGACGGGGAATGGGTTGAGATGCTTGTGAATGGTAGCTGGAAGCCTATTGATGCCAGTGCTGTTACAAAGGCATTCGAGGATGAAGAATCCAAAGACAAGCCTGCCGTCATTAAGTGTGACTATGGAAACGGAAGCAAGGACCAGGGCCACCTCTCTGATTGTTGGAGCTCCAAAGACATATTGGATTCGTCCAGTTCTCCTAAATATGCAGAGTCCAAGGCAGACGAGCATTGCAATGTGATTGCTATAAA
This sequence comes from Ottelia alismoides, assembly GCA_037367405.1. NCBI lineage: Eukaryota > Viridiplantae > Streptophyta > Magnoliopsida > Alismatales > Hydrocharitaceae > Ottelia > Ottelia alismoides. Next base: position 244,342 of record JAZKJV010004737.1, on the reverse strand, counting down.
AAAAGAAACTGAGGATGTTCCTAAATCCAATCCAAGTGTAGAAAGCAGTGATCAACAGAGTTGGCCTATAGCCGATGATGTGGAGCGATTGAAGCTTCTAGAAAGGATTCATGGCATGTTCCAGATGCTTGTTAAGCACAAATGTTTGTCAGCAGGTCATCTGAGCAAAGTAATTCAGTTCACCATGGACGAGATTCAAGGCCTTCCATTTGGTTCTCAGTTAGTCAATCTCGCTATTGATCAGTCTCCAGTTTGTATCTGTTTTCTCGGAGCATCCCAACTTCGGAAAGTCCTAAAATTTCTGCAGGATCTCTCACAATCATGTGGTTTAGGTAGATACTTTGACAAGAATAGCTTGTCTGATGATTCACAAAATCTTGGTCAGGGGAATGAATGCATAGAGGAGATCATCTTGAGTTCCGATTCATCTAGTCTTTGTTTAGACCACAGATTGTTCTTGAACAGAAGTGTCTCGAAAAACATTGAAAATGCTAGAGGTGATGATTGTTCTGAAAGCATAGATGCTACTGCCCTTGTCTCTTGGCTATTTGCAGGTTCACCATGTACAGAACAATTGGCTACATGGAGCCATCTTAAAGAAGAGAAATCACATCAAGGGATGGAATTTTTTCGGTTGCTTGACAAGGAATTTTTCCTCCTTCAGAGCACATGTGAGAGAAAATGTGAGCATCTAAGCTACGAGGAGGCTCTACATGCTGTTGAGAATCTCTGCTTGGAAGAACAAAGAAAAAGAGAGCAGAAATTTGCGGCTCAAGGTTATCTAACTGTCCTGAGGAAACACCAAGAGGAGCTAATTGAAAGGGAGAATGATGCCATGACTGTCACCAGCCGGTTTGAGTTAGATGCCATCACCAATGTCTTGAAAGAAGCACAAGCACTGAATGTGAGTCAGTTTGGATATGAAGAATCGTTGTCTGGTGTAACATCCCGTCTATGTGACCTGGAATGCGGAGATGAAGATGAATGGAAAATGCAAGACTACTTGCGTCAAGCTGACACCTGTGTAGATGTGACAATTCAGAGACAAAAGGAACAGATAGCTGTAGAGGTTCGTTATATAACGCATCCAAATGTCAGGCTATGGTGACTTCATTTGCTCTGCTAATTGTATCTCTGCATTTCAGCTTAGCAAGATTGATGCCAGGATCCTGCGGAGTCTTAATGGTGTACAGCAGTTGCAGCATAAGCTTGGGTATTCTTCTATATTTGATTATCGTGGGGTTATTTTGCCTCTTATGAAGTCCTACATGCGGGTAATTCCCAAAGAACAGTTTCTTTCGGCAGCTTTAATTTGTCTAACCCATGACGAGAATCATGATAATTCTTAGATTGTTATTTTTCACCCCTTGAAATGGTTTTGACGTAGTATTCTTAGACTCATCTTTTTGACATAGTATTCTTAGACTCATTCTTGTGTTATTTCTTTTAAAGGCTCACATAGAAGATCTAGTAGACAAAGATGCTACTGAGAAATCTGATGCTGCGAGAGAAGCCTTTCTAGCAGAGCTTGCTAGGGACGATAAAAAATCCAAAAGCAAAGGTAGCGATAATTCAAGAAATTCACAGGAGAAGCTAAAGGAAAAGAGAAAAAGCAAGGATTCGAGAAGAAACAAAGACCTGAAGTCTTCATCAGTTTGTTCTCCATTATATTTTTTTTTACTTTATTTTGGATTTCCCTCTTCTTTTATCTAATCTTCTCATTTTCAGACACTTGTTGGCAATGATGAAGACAACACTTACGGCGAAATTGGAGAGAAAGTGTACGTTGCTTTTCATCTTTCATCTTATTCTTGATTTGATCTTGCATGTTGAGTGATCCTTTATTCGATGCCGTTGTAGCAGAAAGATCCCTGTATATTGCCACAATCAGTACTTTTGTGAAGTTTAAAATGTTTAAGCAATCTGCACTCATCTGATATGATTTACCTTTTCAGTTTATTTTTCAGCTATGGTCAAAGTAGCTTGACAACGAGTTTTTATATGGGCCTGAGCTGCTACTTAAAGTGGTTACTGGTAAAATGCAACTAAAAATTGTCACAAACTTGAGCAACAAGTGCTTCAAGTGCTCGGAATTACATCAAAGAATGCATTCAGGCTGTAGTTGCTTCAAGCACTAATGTAACCCTAACCCCTCTACCTATTTAAGGAGCCATAGGATCCTCATTTTAATTAAGTGATTCTCATTCCGACCCTACTTAATGTGGGACATGCCTTTGTTGTTGTTGGTTATTTTATTAATTAATTGTAATTTATTTTATGTAAATCAATGTTGCAAGAATATAATTATTTTTGCATATATCTTAAATTGATGTGGCAATGAGTCAATGACATGGGAATGATTATTCACATTTTGCACGCCTTTCTCAAATTTAATGGCCCCTATTGGTGGGTGTTTAGAAAGAAGAACATGGACTGGAATAACATAATTTGTAAATTAGATTCACTTGCAAGTGCAAATGTGAATTTCTTTTATAAGTTTTCTGTCAAAGTGAACGATCAAATGGAGGCATGTTAATATACACAGGGTTGTAGTGTAAGGGTTAGTTGCTTTCAAGCATCCGGGATGCCAATTTAAAGTACAGAATGTTGTAGTACAATCAGGTTGTTTAATAGGGGTATACATGCAGACTGTCCTTTTATTATCTTTCTTCCCATGCTTGATCTTGGTGACTTTTAGGAATGATATGATTTTTATTTTATACATAATGTCTTTTAAAGTATTTCGGATGCCTAGTACTAACTGTCTTGAGAACAATAATGCAGGTCTTCTGTTTCAATTGAAAATAATCACATGGAACCGGAGCTGTTAATTAGTGATGAATATCTGAAACAACAACAAGAAGAGTTCAGACGAAAAATTGAATTAGAGGAGGAAAGGAAGCTTGAAGAAACTTTGGAATATCAAAGGAGAATAGAAAATGAGGTAAAACAAAGACATCTTGAAGAGCGTCTTAAAAAGAAAGCTGGAATAATATCTGATATCATAGCTGAGGCAACAAAAGACCTAAGTTTGAAACATGAGATGCAGCATAGTGGTCAGAAGAGCTTGTCTGATGAGGGAACAGACTTTGATGATTTTCATTGTCCAGAAAAAGTCAACCTTAGCGATTCTTCTACCAAGCCCATCAGAAAAGATCATCCACTAGAAACATCTCATAAATCTGCCAACTTTTATCAAAATGCAGTGCTGTCCACTAACGGTGTCAGCGTGGATAACATGTATAAAATGGAAGCTCTTAATAATAAATGTGGAAGTTCCGGAATGCAAAAAACGAAGAGCTCTGACATTGTTTCTCTCCCAAAACATAAGCAAGGTTAGAATATACTCATGTTTATTACTGTTAGTGTTGCTTATTCTCTATACTTGATATATTTGATGGGTGAATGCTACTATTTCTTTCTTGTTCTGTGCACTAAATGGACTTGTAGTTCCATCCATACTGTTTCCATTTCCCATTTGTTGTATTACAATTTATTGATTTGCTGCAATGTGGATATTAATTTTTTCACATGTTGTTTGAAGTTATAATCATATCTCATTTTTCTTATGCATATTGCAGTTTCACAAGACAGCAAGTTGGCTTTTGAAGCTTTGGGTGATAGGCCCTCCAGCCTGCACAGCTTTGTTCCAAAGTTTCTTGAAAATGGGAAAGAGAATTTTGTCCATAACGGTACAAATAGGAGGTGTTTCTGTTCTTCTTTCCACGATATTTGTCTCATTGGTGTGTTGTCCATAGTAGCTATATATATGTGTGTTGATGTGTTTTCAGGGAAAAAAACATCTGTTCGTGCAAATTCTGGAAGAAACACTAGACAAGCTGAAGTTGCAAGCAAGAAAGCAGATGTTGCTGCTGGTATTGATTTAGTTGATCATTTCTGCACCTTCTCTGATCGTGCCATTTTGCATTTGTTTGGGTGATTAAGTTTCTCTGTTGTGTTGATTACTATTTAGTATTTACTGGTCGATAGTCCTTGGTTTCAGTCTTTTATTTTTATTTGATTGAGTTAACTTGCATAACTCTTCTGTGTAATACAATGTAAAGAACACAGATTTTCCTGATTTATTTCATGTCTGTGATGTATTAATTCGTATAAAGTGGATTCACATCGGGTTTTGTCTTTAAAAGATTCTTTATTCGTGGATCATGCTGTTGGATTTGCGAGTTTGACAAACCATTTTGCAATTATATAATCGCACGCTTTTTTATATGAAATAAAGTCCTTTTTTTGTTGTGCAATTAGTGACGTTCCTTCGCTCGAATGGGATTATGTATCATGACCACATTGGATATGATGTAGATAATTGAGGATCTAAAGAGTTAGATAGGCAACTTAAGATTTGAAATATCAATCACTCTCGTATTTGTAGGTTAAAAAGGGATATATCTATGAGTTATTGGGTTTATTGGGGTGAATTACAATTATCTCAAGAAAAGTGATTTTTTTTTCAAAATTAAGGGCCTCTTAGTTCTATCAAGTATACTCTTATAGGCATAAATGAGGTGTGTTTATTGCCTTCATAGTTTGCTACATCACATAATACTTATATACAATAGCCTAAATGATGATGACAAAACAAATAAACAAAGAAGTGCAATACTATATAGAATATAAAGTACAATGTAGATATATCATTAAATTTATGCATTGTTTTTTACGTTATATGTTTATATTTCCATCTTATGTAAATATTTCCATCTTATGTAATTTACCCATGTGTCTCCTCTATATAAGAGAGCCCTGGGGTTCTTTGGAGAATAGAATTTTGATCTTTTTCCAACATGGTATCAGAGCAACGATTCTATACCGGAGTTATTATATCCGAGAAAAAAACCTAGCCCCATCTGCCGCCCCTCACCGCTTCTCTCGTCGTCGCCTCTATCTTCTCGGCGCGTCGCTGTCGTCGGTCGGCTTCCACCACCGCCACTGCTTGCGGTACCACGCCACAGCCACCTTTGGTGGCCACAACCGTCGCCAGCGACCCCTGTCGTTGCCCGTTAAAATTTCTACGCCTCCGTTGTTCTCTGCAACTTCCATCAACATCCGCTGCCTGTGACTCTATTTTATAGCAACAATCGTTGATGGGAATGGTTGCATTCTGAGTCTACACATGCAACCACTTCTCTGTTTGTCCATGTAGACGAATCTTTTTTTGGTCTACGAATCATAGTTTTTCTCATTCCAATAGTTTGCCATAAAATAAGGCCGACATCCCTGTCACATGTGCCTTTCGAGATCCAACGCCAATAGTAAAGATGGACGGGATAAATTATGAACTATGGGTCATGCAGTTCATGAGCCTCATGCAGTCTGGCAGTAAGAAACATATTCTTACCGAGGAAGAGCCGAGTGAGAAAACTGGGGGTGAACACCTTATGGGAGGCGGAGATGTCTATGCACGTGTTTGGTTGTCTGATACATTGAAGATAGAGATCGCCAGTGATGTTTTACATCAACCCACCGCCAAGGCAATGTGGGACATTCTCGCGGCCACATATTCCCAAGTAAGGAATGAGACGAAGATCCTGCAACTACAATATGACATTTTTACAGTCAAACAGAATGGACGCCCTCTTCATTCTCTATACACATCTCTCCGCCGCATGTTCCAGAAGCTCCATAGTTTTATGCCTATTAATGTTACCCCTGAGCAGTAGAAGGCATATGGGAATGTCACCATGGTTGGCGTATTTCTAGTAGCATTTATCCCAAAGTATGATGCTGCTCGATCGCAGATTCGTGCAGATGTTAACATTCCTCCCTTAGAGGAGATTTACCGCAGACTCAGTAGTATCACTATCCCTTCATCTGTCTCTAGCCATACCTCTTCTGCGATGGTCGCCTCCCGCAGTAGGAGATGCTCTTCTCAGTATCATGGTCATGGATCTCGTGGCAGAGGAGGTTGTATTCGTTATCCATGCACGTATTGCCACTGTCCAAGACACTCAGAGGATACATGCTACTCCAAGTATAGCTTTCTTGTATCTGCTCGTTTAGCTGAGCAGACCGAGCCCCCTGTTGCTCCTACATCTGATCAACTGTTTGATGATTTGTGGCTCGATTACAGGAGATTATGCCCCATGATGGTTCTCATGCTTCCCTGCCTGCTTCAAGAGGCCATTCAGATGTTGCAGCCTCTGCTTCTGCCAGTACCTCAGGTAGCATCTACGCTCTTATCAGTTGTCATAGTATCGATATTACATAATTGATTATGGATTCCGGGGTGTCCCATCACATGTGTGGAGATAGGAGTCAGTTTACTGAATATAGACATGTTTCCTCCGACAGAGCAGTTGTCATAGCCGACGGGATTCATTCCCTAATTGCATTCAAATTGATGCCTTCACCGTATATTCAGAATGTGTTGCATGCTTCTGATTTTTCTTTGATCCTATTGTATGTTAGTCAGATTTTGAATGACTTACATTGTTGTGCTATTTTTAGTCAATCTTCTCTTGTATTTCAAAACATTCTTACAATCGGAGTGATTGGTTGTGGTCGTGAACAGGGCAACCTCTATCGACTGGTCCATACTCCATACGCTGGTCTATCTTCTCATTCTACATGATCGGTCTCTTCATTTAATGTGGCACCTGTGCTTTGGACACCTCCTTCTTCAGAAGATGTGTCACGTTCTTCCTCAGATTTCACCTCGCTCAACCTTCCAGTGCGAGGCATGTCAGTTAGGAAAGTATCACCAGTTTGTTTTTCCTAGTTGTCAGAGTCGGGTAGTAGCTCCCTTTTTGAGTTGATTTATGTAGACATTTGTGGTCCGAGTTGTGTACCTGATTGTCAGGGACAGATTTTATCTAGTGACTGTAGATGATTTCTCTTGTTGTCATGGGTTTTTCTTATTAAAGAATAAATATGAGGCTAGTATTGTGATCGGATCTTTTATCAATGAAGTGAAGAATATCTTTTCCTCTACATTCAAATGTATGCGAACTGACAATTCATTAGAATTCACTCTCACAGTTCTTCTCATCTCGTGATATCATTCATCAAACTTCATATGCCTACACGTCTCAACAAAATGGTGTTGCAAAACGTAAGCATCACCACTTACTTGATGTTACTCGAATCCTTCTCATTCAGAGTCGTGCCTCACATTCATTCTGGGGTGATGCAGTTTCTTACTGCTTGTTTCTTGTACACCGCATGCCCTCGTCTGCACTGGGTGAGAAAGTTCCTTTCTCCATTGCTTTTCCCGAGAAGGATTTGTTCTCACTCACTCAGTTGGTCTTGACAAGCTCTCTCCTAGAGCTGTCAAATATGTTTTTGTTGGGTACTCCAGGACATAGAGTGGGATATAGTTGCTATGATCCATTGTGCATGAATATTATATTAGTGTTGATGTCACATTTTTTAAGCCGGCGATGCGTTTTCTCCTACAGGTGATAGATTGACTTCATCTAAATCAGATGATGAGGTCTACATGCCACCTCCTCCTGCATGCCTATCACCACCTCCTACTATGCATGTAGCTCCACCTCCACCACCTCCTCGTATACTACCACCACCCACTACCCTTGTTCCACTCTTACCATAATACTATACTCGTTGGTCAGCTTCTGTTCATGGTCCTCGCCCATCATCCAACAACACGCCTCATATTTGTTCTGAATACATTGTTTCTACTGATGGGTCTAGAGATGTGTCTAAGCAGGAATCGTTGCAGGAGGCTGGCATACAGATTGAGGAGATCCCCAATGACCTCGATGTATCTATTTCACTACAGAAGCAGAAGCGTACACGCACATCATATCCGTTGCTTCCCATATTTCTTTTGATTGCCTAGCAGGGGATTTAAGGAGATATGCAGTTGGTCTATCTGTCGTGGAGATTCCACAGACTTATCAGGAGGCCTTGAGAGATAGTTGACGGTGTCTTGCCATGGAAGAGGAGATGACCGCGCTACAGCCTCGCGATACTTGGAGCTTGATCCCTGCTTCTTCTGGAGCATCTATTGTCAGCTGCAAGTGGGTGTTTACTGTTAAACACCACACAAATGGAAGTTTTATCGTTACAAGGCCAAATTAGTTGCACGTGGGTTTACTCAAATTTATGGTGTGGACTATCTGGACATATTCTCATTCGTTGCCCGCCACTCCAAACTTCGAGTTCTCCTTGCAATAGCCATGGTACGTGATTGGCCTTTATTTCAACTTGATGTCAAAAATGCATTTCTATATGGCGATCTTCAGGAAGAAGTCTACATGTGGCAACCTCTGGGGTTTGCTGCTAATGGGAAGTGTCAGCATGTTTGTAGACTTCAAAGTCAATGTATGGTCTTAAGCAGAGTCTAAGGGCCTAGTTCCTAAAGCTCTCTGACCTGATTGAGAAGCATGGATTCAAGAGATCAAATGCAGACCATTCGTTGGTTGTTTAGAAGACCCATAAAGGTACATTTGCTATTATGGTATTTGTTGATGATATCCTTGTTACAGGAGATGATGCGCATGGGATCAAGAAGGCACAAGAATTTCTCGATCAACAGTTTGTCAGAAGGATCTTTGCATCATATGGTACTTTATGGGGTTAGAGTTTTCTAGAAATCCGTAGGACTTTGTGATGATTTAATGAAAATATGTTACAGATATGCTAGTCGAGACATGCATGATTAGGTGCCGACCTGGCACTACACTTATGGATCCGATCATGAGGCTATACGATGATGATATATAGGTGGACATGAGAAGATACAAAGAATTGGTGGGAAAGCGCTTTATTGACTCTTGGATGTTATAACATGTATCTTGTACTTTTTTTCCTTTTCATTATAATTATTAATACTGGGGTGGGCACCTACGCGTGATTCCCCCCTTTCTTGGCCTGAAAAAAGACATCTCCTTTGTTGTCTGTCGAGTCAGTCAATTTATGGAGCAACCTAGACCAAGGTTTTAAAAATCAGTCTGTAGATTGAACCGATCAATCTTCGATTTGGTCTAACCGAGTTGAACCGTTGGTCCAAACCTGTCGTACCGGTGCTGATGTCAGCATGACATCATCATTCCTATCGACTCGGAAAAACTGGATCATGCTTAATATCCCGGTCTAATCAATCCTATCGATTTTCTGAACCGATAAAACAAGATACATATATGTAAGTATGTATTTATATATCAATGAAATAATCGATTAAAATGCTAAATCTTTCAATAGATTAACATGATTGTCTATTTCGAGTAAAACTTTAAAAAGTTAGCCACATTTTCTAGCATTATATACAAATATAATATTGTAATCATTTTTTTATAGTTGCTTCTAGAAAATTACTCTAAGAAAGTAATGGCACAACCTATATTTCAAAAAGAGAGGGACATAACGGATATTGTAGAAATTAAGAAGGGCACAAGTGATAAAAACCCTATTATTTCATTATTTAAACTTTCATTTTTTTACCAAACCATCAATTGGGTCAATCTGGGTCAACTTGGTCCGACTACCTGGGTCAACCCGATCTGACCACTTGTTGGACTGGTTTTTTATTTTCCTTTTTTGAAATTAATTTCATAAAACCGACCAAACCGACCGGGTCGAGGTCGGGGATCCGATCCAACTGATCCGACCGGTCAGTCCGATCCAGTCTGGGTTTTTGAACCTTGGCCGAGACAGGTACATATGGATGCAATCCATATGATCTTGAGGTACTTGAAGTCATCCTCAGGTGCAGGATTCTTGTTCAGAAAAGTGGGATCTCTCACCATCACAACTTGCTCAGATTTGGACTACGCAGGGTATTCTAAGGATAGGAAGTCTACCTCAGGCTTTGCCATATTTGTTGGTGGCTCTTTAGGAGGAGTGATCCTATGAGAGCCAAAACCCGTGAGAGCATGAGAGCATGCATTCTGGACCACATGATCCAACCAGGAGAGAGAAGAGTAGGAGAGAGAAAACAGAATCATGTGGTCCAGAATGCATGCTCTCATGCTCTCACATTTTTTTGCTCTCATAGGATTACTCCTTGGCTCTTTAGTGTACTGGAAGAGCAAGAAGCATACCGTGGTTGCTAGGTCTAGTGTTGAATCGGAATATAAAGCTATGGCATAAGGGAGCACCGAGATGTTATGGGTCCGAGCTGTTTTAGCTGACTTATATATTGATGTGCCATTTCCTATGCAGTTACAATGTGATAATCAAGCATCCTTATTCATTGCAAAGAATCATGCTTTTCATGAGGGAACTAAACATATTGAAGTAGATTGTCACTATACATGGGACATGGTTCGGAAAGACTTTGTTTCTAATTTCCCACGTAAGCTCATGGAAACAAACTGCAAACATTTTCACCAAGGCGTTACGTTACTCAAAGGACCCTTTCAGAAGTGTGCATCCAAGTTGAGCATGATTGACATCTATGCTCCATCTTGAGGGGGAGTGTAGAGATATTACATTTTATATCTATTTCTTATATGTAATTTAGCCATGGGTCTCTCCTCTATATAAGAGAGCTCTAGGGTTCTTTAGAGAATAGAATTTTGATCTTCTTCCCAACATACAACATTCATAATAACCGTAATATGTAAATGAATGAAAATGCATTAAAATAAATTAAGAACTAAATTTCATACGTGAATTTAAGATAATCAATACCAGTCGGAACACTTGTTGGATTCACATTACCATACTATTAATACTTATTGAGTGGAAATCAGTTATATTGTAACATGCATGAAATATGTAAATATTAGTATGCCTTGATTGATTGCATATTGATTTGATCTTCTAACAGCTGTAATAATGGCGTGATGATCGGAGCTTTTTTAGTGCTAGCTGGAATCAGCAAGTGCAATACCTTTTAGAAAGCAAGGCGCCCCCTCCTCCAGTTCTAGAGGGGAATCGTCAGGTAGTGGGGGCTCAATATGCTTCGTAAGCCTGAACTGCAGGAATTCCCTTCTTTCATCCGTCCACTAGGCAGTCAAAAGAAAGCGAGAAAAGTGAGAAAGGGGCAGCTAGGAAGCTAGAGTTGTTGCGGTTGTTTGTAGAAATGCAAACCCATCATGATAGTGAGTGGTGGGAATAGTATGAGCATTGAAGTCATTGCGGTTGTTTGTAGAAATGCAAACCCGTCATGATAGTGAGTGGTGGGAGTAGTATGATCATTGGAACGAGCTACTTCAAACCCAATCTGGCTCAAACCAAGGTCCATTTAATTTGATGGGCCGTAGGGCAGGGCTGCAGTGTATGATTTCTTATATCAATCAGCTCATGGGCCATCTTGATCTTATTAACACGAGTTTGTATTTGGGGCCGAGCTATTTAAAATTTTAAGGAATAGGAATAATTGCAGATGCATCTGTTATTGACTAGTTGATGAGAGAAAATGGACGTCATAATGATTATGGATAGCTGCAAGTTATGGCAATTCTAGACTGATTTTTTTGTATATACGATAGCTTAAATTGTACAATACATGTATAATGAGAAATGACAAGAGTGCAAGTCGTCGTGATTTGAAGAAAGTGATGTTGCGATGAGGGTAATGATGAAAGACTTAAACACATGTTTGTTGGTTGATGATAGAGTTGATTTACGTGCATACCAAGTTCATGTGGAATATCTAAAGATGGTAAGAGTAATTTATGGGGTCGTGGATCATTATATGGTCCCTCTTATTCAACCCTTATTTGAATGGGGTTGGTGGAATCATGGGTAAATGAACACAATGATTGGATTTTAGCTTAATTCGTGTTCAATCTATCTTAACTATATAATAGATCTTTTCTCATCTATATAATAGATCTTTTCTCAGTCCATTCCAACCAAATAATCACAACTTTAGAATAGTTGACCAACTAGACCAATTAGTCGGTCTGATTATGTTATTCGGTGGGGTGAACGAATAGAATAAATATGGCTGACTCGTCTGTCGACTAATGAAAACAATATATTTTTATCTCTTTTTTAGGATTTTTCATAATTTTCTTTAATGTAAAGTAAATGTAAGATGTGTAATGTTAGACTGTTTCGTACTTTTATCTTGTTAAGTAACAATAATTCATGTATAACTATATGAGATCATATGTATGAAATATAAATTTTATAGGGTTAAATGGGGCTGCCCCCTGGGGGAGCTAACTTGGCTCCCCCCGCCCCATTTCGCCCGTTTTTTTTTTTGAAGTTTCTTCCGTGGAATTTCATCACTATATTCCTATATTATGTCATTAAAATTTTGTGCGAAACAGAGACTCCTACGGCCTCCATCCAGACAGTCGTTTTTTAACGGTAACATAATTGCTAAAAACGACCCCGTCTGGATGGAGGTCGTAGAAGTCTCTATTTCGCGCGAAATTTTAATGACATAATATAGGGATATATTGATGAAAATCCGCGGAAGAAAATTTCAAAAAAAAATAAAAAAACCAGGTGAAATGACGCGGGGGAACCAAGTTAGCTCCCCCCATGGGGGCAGCCTCATTTTACCCAATTTTATATTTCAAATTTGAAAATTGAATATTCTCGATTCATCACTTGAATAACGTTTATTCTCTATTCAGTGAGCTATCTAATGCAATATAGAATATGGACTTTTGCAACATTCAAATATAATCCAACTTGGTCAGTTAGGGACACATTGGATCAAATTGGATTTGATTTTTAATACGCACATATCCACCCATTAATAATATGGTATCATGTTTTATAGCGTTCGAGATTTTATTTTGGTTCGATAATTGAATATTTGTAAATAAGTGTATCTACTGCAATGGACAATGGATTTTTTTATATTTTAATTGTAAGTTCAATTTTCATTTATTCCTAATGTGATGTTGCATGCTAAATAACATATAAAATGTCGCTTGGCTTGGAGGAGTAGGTACACCTCCATACGAAGGCTCAGGTATAGCACCGTGTAACATTGTAAATACAGTTATTTATTCATGTTACATTCCTACTCGAATGTGTTAAAACCTCAAGTGTTTATATAAAATCCCCAACAAATCAACTTTAAAAAGTGTAAGAATTCAAAATCTACATTCCAAGCTCTCCTTACAACTATGAGCAATAGAAGTAATATCGTCATGGGAGTGTCGATATCAACCATTTCAAAATGGTGGAAAATTTACATTGAACTTTTCTAATTTCATTGATCTCTAGGAATTTGAAATGAGATGTCATCAATATATCGATCAATATCATGAAAAAGAGAGATCTTAAGTGATATTGGTATCGAAAACTCGTCAATACGGTTATTCGAGCGACGTGTCACCAAATATATCACCATGTATGAATCCATAGGACGACTCAACTAACATTAGTTGATTCTATCCAATAAATAATTTCTGACCTAATAAGTATGATGATCTTATTTGTAGATTGGCATTTAATGATTGTTAATGCATGTGCCCTTCATAGAATGGAAATCTAGAGTTATTTAATCTAGACTTATCAAGTTAGTTATGTTAAAGAGTTATTTTGATGAACACCACCATGACATGATCATCCATCCTTTGACGAGAGACAATATGTGTGTGCATGTGTATTAGAGTACCTGCATCTGGTGGACCATTAGATTGATGATCTTACAATGGATTATATCCCGACGAGTTGGTTTTCGTATAAGGATAAATATGAGATATGATAACTCGGAAGAATCGTAAATGCTTATATAAATTAACCAGAATATATGGCTCGATCATGAGACATTCATGTAAAATTATGACCATCAATGATTCTTCTTGTTTAAAAATTAAGATACGAATTTAAGAATATCAATATATTTTTTGGAAAGGGTATGATTAATATTTTTGCCTAGGTTTGATTGAGATTTTTTCAGCTTAACCCTGGAGGGAGACACCAAATGTAGGAACAAATGCTCTGGGTTATCCAATTCTTTCAGCATGAAGCATGTGAGAGTATTTAGAGTTCTTGGGGTTGATGCGATCTTAATAATGTTTAATTCACGATGCTTTCATTGTAAAGGGAATGATGAATAATGAGAGAGTTTAACACGTCCATTACCAAAAAAATGATCGCGGTTTAGTTGGATTAAATCCTACTTCAACGAGCATAATCAAGTTTCAAATGGTTCAGAGTTTAATCAAAATGAGGTTAGGTTGATTAGAGAGAGGATCCGCCATCTGACTTATTAGTTGGACCTTGTAAGTGGCTCATTAGCCACTTTCTTTTGTATGGGCTCTTTGGTTGGCCCATAATGGGGTTATTTTTCATGAGAGATTTTCGATCGAATATTTGTAAACTACGCTAATCTTCTATTTGAATCTTGATGCCGTAATCCTTGAGGCATTTCTTGTTAATATATAATATATGTGGGTACTGTTCTAGGTTCACACCTTTCTTTTCATTTTTTAAAAAAGTGGCCAATATTTGTGATATTAGGGTTGCTAAAGACGGTAGTTAGTATTCTGGTTGTCGGGGGTCACTGAGCAAGAATTAATCTGCAATCAAGTGACTAATCAGATTTAGTCACTTCAAGTCAATATTGTATTTTTTTAATTATATAAAATATATTCATACATATATTCTTATAATTATATAATTTTGTTTACATATATTCTTATACATAGATCTAGATGCTTTGAACTCTATCATAATGAAATAAAGAAACAATTACATCCCAATCAAAGATTAAGCTCCTTAAATTTAGTTTAATGTTAAAAGCCAGGCCCTGAATATCGGTTTCGGTCACCATTTCGGTGACCGATCGAAACGGAATTTCGGTCATTTTTTGTACTAGGGCCCCTATATTTCGGCCATTTCGGTCGAATTTTGATTTCGACAGGATATCAATATTTGATAGAAATTCTATCGAATTTCGTTGAAATTTGAGGCCATGATTAAAAGAGGTCAGGAAAAACGGTAAAAGAAGTTGGTAAACTAGACCAACCAATCAACCGATTAGTCGGGTCAAAAATAATAGATGGCCAATTGGACCAACTAGTCCTATTCCGGCTCTCTCCCTCCCTCCTGACCCAATTTGATGGGTCGACTTTTGCAAAACTTGGTTAAATATGATCTAATGTCAAGTCACTGTACATGGATATATAATTTTTCTATTCGTACCTTCAAGTATCCATATAAGTTACACATATAGATCTCTAATGGGATTGTCATATCTTGAAATTACGAATAAAGATTTTACAACCTTGATATTGAGTTTCAATAATTCTAGAGGTCAATAAATTGGTTTTAGGATTTAGATTCTCGAAATCAAGTATAAACGTTGTTGATTGAGGAGTTGGGCTCTATACTAACATGGGCTGCCCACCTCTCCTATATAAGTAAAGGATGCACGGCTATAATGTTTTAGCAGAAATCGTCGCCACACTACCACCTCTAATTTTTATAGTCGCTGCTGATCTCTCCCCCTACCCCTTGGCTTGTGCCCCCCTCCTCCCATGATAGAGTCGCTTCCGTTTTCTATATACCTGACGAGGTCTATTGCACGTGACACTATCAGAAATTTGAGAGGAGATCCCCACATAGTGATCTTGGTATGAGAAGAAGGAAAGAGTTCTTGAAGGCGGCGAAGTTCACGTTTTATTATGGTACAGGCACATGCAAGTAGCTTTGGATGGGCGCCATCATATGATTCTTTTTTGTGAGAGGTTCTTGTACATCCTAAGATAAAATCTGTACCTCCCATGGTCGATGTGACAACATAAGAAAGTTGTCATGTGGTTCCATCCTTATATTTTTGTTCGTATATGTCATTATAGCGGGTTGTTTTTCGGATTTTGATGTGATTATTTTGACCGACATTTATAATGATGCAAAAGATTTGATCCCTTCACATGCGAGATGCCAACATGTTATGTTAGGCCAATGTTGTACACATCATAAAAAGTTATAGAATATCCTTTATGTAAAGTTTCGATGGTATGTAGGTTGATTTTTGTGGTGCCTGTATGCTATTTGAAGTTGATGACAAGCACCCTTGTCCCTATGATTTCATTTACAAATGTGAGACCCTCATTGTACTTTTCTTGGTTTCAACAATCAGGTGTCTGTCTTATTAAAAAAAAACAATCAGGTGTCTGTGAAGGCAGACAAGTGCGTTGATTATAGGAGGTTCTGGTGGAGATGGGATAACAATATGTCTAGTAAGGGGAGGAGGTGTACATGCTGAAGGAGGGGTTTGGCTGTGTACTTTCGACATATTCTACATGGGCTTAACTTAGTAGGTGTCGATGTTTCTTCTTGGCGCGGGTGATGAATTTTGTGGTAAGGTATTGGATGCATATTCCAAAGGAATTTCTCTTTGGTCATTGGAGTGCGATTGTTAATGAGGTCCATTGTTTTTTGGAGGGAATTGATGCTGGTAATTGTGGGGATGGCTGACATCCTTTGCATACACATTAATGTTGGTGTAGAATTCAAGTTTTACCTTGAGGGTTAGTTGGGAAAGGAAAGGATTTGCTTGTAGATCACTTCCTTGTGTTCTTTTGTTTATCAACCGGTGGCTAGGTATTATGGAATGCTGAAGCTTGAATATATGAGTAAGATGTGTGTAGCTCTTTATTTTTACATCCGTTTCCGTGGACTAGAGGTTGTAGCATTCTGTTTTTTTGCTATCTATATTGGATAACGTGGCCTTAGGGGTTGTGGTGGATACTTGGATGCGGACATATGGTATGGTCATGGTTTAAGCTTTATATGGCACATTGAGAGACCGTTTTAATAATCTTGATTGAGATTTTACAGTCGTTTGTTAGTTAATTTAGAAGATAAATGCTTATTAAAGGTGTGCATGCATGTTTAGTTTTGGAGACCAAAATATATGGTAGAAGATGAAGCAATAAGGTTGGAAAAAGTTGTTTTCTTTGTAGAGGTACATGAAGATGTGCACCATCTTTTTCTCTTGTGCCCATTTGCGGGTTAGTTTTGGCTCTCGAGTACAATGTACTTCTCATGGGCGTATGCCTTTCTTTGAGAAGTTTTTCGGAGCTCGAGCTCTAGGCTTTGGGTGATCAGTAGGGAAGTTTAACCTACGGAAGGAACACAATTAAGGCTATTATTCGTTATCAATTTCATGGTCTTTGTGGCCTTTTATATTCCTAATGGGGAAGTTGTTATGTTTGAGTGCTATCATTGAGTTGTGAGTTGTATTACTGGTTGTGTTCTCATCAGTGTTTCAAATTAGGCGAAATTTTGCCGAAATTTTGGTTTCGACACTCCACGGAAACCGAAATCGAAATCTCGATATAGACCCTTCACAAATCTTGGCTTTCACCTCCTCGAAACGAAATCGAAATCGAAATTTAAAACATTGGTTCTCATAATGGTCGGAAGTAAGCTATGAGTATCATGTAGTATGTTATTTACTTTTGAAATATAGATGAGTACCCACCTCTAGTCATCCTTTACTCTTTTTTTTCATATAGTATTTTCCTTGCTTGAACTCCTACTTTACATGGCTTTTGTCAAAAAAGGTGGTGCTAGAAAGTTCCATTTGTTAAAAAAACAAAGGGTTGTATATATGTCAACTAACAGTTATACAAGGACTTGGCATATGCTAAAATATTTTCAATATCAAGGTGTTCACCATGAAAACCACAATATTCCTTGCCAGCTAGATGCCCAGGGGCAGAGATAAGCAAAAAACATCACCTTCCACTCTTTGATATGTAGATTGCATTCCTTAAACTCTTCCAGAGGCCAAAATATCCCAAATGTGTCCATCGATGCCTGTCTGGCATCCGGCCAAGGGCTTGCCGTTATCATGTTGGGAAAGAAGCGTGTCTGAAAAGCCCTTATCTTGATTTTGGAGCACTACAACTGTCAACCGAAAAATCGATATGCAAGGTCCCTGTAGATATGTCAACTAACAATTATACAAGGACTTGGCATATGCTAAAATATTTTCAATATCAAGGTGTTCACCATGAAAACCACAATATTCCTTGCCAGCTAGATGCCCAGGGGCAGAGATAAGCGAAAAACATCACCTTCCACTCTTTGATATGTAGATTGCGTTCCTTAAACTCTTCCAGAGGCCAAAATATCCCAAATGTGTCCATCGATGCCTGTCTGGCATCCGGCCAAACTTCTTGTGTGAAGTCAAACGCCATCTCTTTCCCAACACGTAAAGGGCTAGCCGTCATCATGTTGGGAAAGAAGCGTGTCTGAAAAGCCCTTATCTTGATTTTGGAGCACTACAACTGTGAACTGTCAACCGAAAAATCGATATGCAAGGTCCTTGTATTTTCAATATCAATATGCAATCTTTAGCCAGCCCTCCATCCTTCTGCCTAATTGTATCAATAGAGCTTGTATGCCTTCTTAATAAAAAAATCCTCCTTTTCCCTAACCTAGTGGGCCCTTTGTCATGAGGGCCTCACTATCGAGTTTAGCTCCTCTACCACATGCTATGTATATGTTGATCGAGGAGAGACAGAGAGAAGTCTGGAGTCCTGGTACCACTAGCCCTCTGCTGGCAAGGCCAAATACTAACAATCAAAGCCTCCTTATTTTCTTCCCAGATGAAAATCCTTGGGGAAACTGTCACACAATGAACTACTGTTTGTCTGGTCAATCCTTTAGAATATGAAGGACCTTTGTCTACTATGGTTGTTTGAGAAAAGTGGGAATTATCCTGAATGACAATGCAAGATCCCTTTCAGAAGCTAGAAGGCATCCACTTGAGGCATGCCGAGGTTTATCGAGACCTTATAAATACCTAAGCAGCGTTTGCACAATAGATCATCTATCACCAACATAGGTTGCATGACCTTATTCCAAGTAAGAAACACTAATCCCTGGCTCTTGTGGACTAAATAAGTGTAGATGAATCTTCATATTAACCATCTAACATCAGTTGAATCCAATGGGTATACTATGTACTGACAAATAAAGGGCCGTGATGGCCAACACCACCGACTTTAATAGCACAAACTTGCTCCCTCATAATTTGTGAACTTTGTCGATGACTTTTCTCTTCCTCTGAGGTTGGTCTTGATAGTCCCTTCTCCCAAAAGAAAATCACATATCTATATATAAAGCCTAGTTCTATGACCCACGAAGCAAAAATGCACAGAGCTGTGATCCACAGTCGACAATCTTATGAACTGAAAGATGATATTTGAAATATGGTCCGAATAATCTCACATCAACCTATAGCACCTTGTTGCTTCCCACTCATTGTTTCTTGGAATCACGCCGTACTGATTCACCACTAGCTGTGAGATTGAGTGAGACTACTCGTTGTTGACGTAGGTATCACACACAAGACTTTCTCGATGGATAGCCTGCCACATTTGTGCGAATCTGTGAGAGCTTCCATATCCTACTTTTTCAACTCAACCAGCTTCTGCTCCATTTTCTTCAGCAAATGTCCCCACTTTGCATTCCTGATCTCCCCCTTTAATAAGTATAAACCTAGATACACTAAAGGAAATCCACATCGAGGGGTACCTAAAGCATGATTAAAATGCATCAGGCACCTCATCAGATGAGTTGAAAAGCACAATAGTCAACTTCTCCTTGTCCTTGAAGCAACCCCTGGATTGCCACCAAAGTCGTCACTGCCAATGCATCTGTGGCCTGCATAAGCGATAGGTCAACGGACGTCCCTATCGAACACTTGTTTATGGTGAAATGGTGAAGCCTTCTCCCACAATAAGTAGGGTCAGCTACATGGATTCTTCCTCAAATCCATGTTGAAAGATTCCCTACTTTTTTTATGATTTTCTTAAAAAAACTTCTTCATGGATGTTCTTTGATTCGAACCAAACAAGAAGTGACACACTGCTTTCATCCCTGCAATGGAAGGTATGGAAATGTCTCTTACACAGTAAGCTATAAAGTAATCCTCAGTTCACGCTATTATACCTTAACGCTATCATACGCCTTAGAGTATTTCACTTTCCGTAGAAAACATGCTACCTGTCCCCTCTTCAATTCGACACGATCTAAAATGCCATAACCATCTTTTCCACCATCAGTCTTTTAGAACTAAAGGTCTCCTGTGGTGGACACACACCATCACTAAGCACCCCCGCCATGTACTCCCCGACATATACTGCCCAATAGCTTAACCACAATCAAATAGATAGCTTTGCAAAACGCCGTAAGTTTAAAATCTTCCATACTTATGGTCACATATTTCTTTTGGGATCATGAAAGCCATGCTTGGTTGAGCATATCAAAAACCACCTCTTTTGTTTTCCTCCACTTTCATCATGCTCGAATCGACCACCTTTAAAAATTCTTTGAAAAAGAAAACTGGGAAATCATCGGGGCCTGGGGCGCACCTTTACATGGTTTGTCATGTAAGTGTGAAGTATGCTTTAATTAGCGTGTGCTTTGTCGTGTAAGTACGAAGTATGCTTTAATTAGTGTGTATTTATAAACTTAATATCGGTGATGCATGTAAATATCTCTTTTAGATATCTTCACTGTAACATAAGGGAGAGTGCATAGTTATACTATACTAAGGGGATTAATCATTAGTTCAATAGAACTAATACAGTGCATATGTGATAATATGGACACATTAATCTCCTTCGAACTTCTACTATTTATATAACAAACTACATATGAACAAATTAAAGTAGGAAATAGTCATGACATTGGCCTATATATGTGTCTGGTGTGATGAGGAGGTCAGTGTGGGGGTGAGGGGCCCTAAAGGAGTGGACTGCTTGGATCCCGTTGTTTGTTTTCAAAGCAAGAGCGTCAACCACAAGTGGCTTAATGGTGGTAGGAGTACATGGTAGGTGAAAAATTCTCTGGTTTAAGGAAATGGGTTGTACAGGGATAACATTGCGGGGTGAGGGATTTTTGGCGGGTATGGCATCCGGTGGTTTTGCCATGAGGGTGGTATAGTTGAGGCAAGGTAGTTAGTTGGGGAGTTATTGGGAGGATCCTTCCAAGGAAATATGATTCAACTTTCAAGCTCTACGGTCCCTGTGTGGGGCTTATGTGCTGTGCCATTAGAATGGGATGCTGCATTGACGTTGAAGAATAAGCTTCCATTGTTTGGCGACAACCTTTCATCAAAGACTACATATTGCACTAACAAGGTTGATCCCATGTTGTGTTAATGGAATTTCGCTTCGATGTTGTGATCTTTCATTGGTTTCATGTGTGGCGGCGTCGTTTGGAAGATGACATCAATGATGCCATCGTGCCTAGACTCTGACTCTCCACATTGGGTGTGTTGGCCCTGGAGGCTGAAATCGGGCTTTGTTTTCTGGCATCAACTGTGTCCCGTGTGGAAGATGGTCATTAAATATGGTAGTGGTGTTAGAGCTTCAGTATGACAGATCCTTGGGTTTTGCAGTGGTGGTAGAGTTTTGTGGATTCTATAGTTTAGGTACATTCAGAAGACCATGATCTAGGTCAAGATTTTGATTTGGCTGATGAGAAGGCAAATGATTATGATCGGGGTCTGTATTAGAAGGTGTCACCTTTGGTCAGTGCTACATGTCTTTTTATATGGGATTGGTGATGGGGATTTGAGCACATGTTCTTCCGCTGCCCTTTTGCAAGGAAGGTTGGTGGATGACATGTCATGCCGTTGTGTTCCATCTCGCAGGCATTTTTTTGTGGCTATCAGCGAGGGCAGAAGAAGTGGGAGCGATGGGGTCTATGTTCTGAGGCCTGATCGGTTTACCCACTTGCTGTGATTTCGACAAATTGGTTCTGCAGTAATAATACGGTGTTTAAGGTTACTAGACCTTGTGTGGAAAGTGTGTTCTACTTGAACTCATTATTTGAGTAGCTAGGAAGGGGAGTTTTTGACTAGTAAACTCTAATGGTCACCCTTTAATAGAAAACACTGTGTTATATAATGCCCTCAATATGGCCTGATGTTTGAGCAAATTTGAACAGTCCCACTTTCTTTTTCCCAGATGTCAAACTCTGGCAAAGCTGGCAAAATATGAGGGGAGCTTGATATCTATATCAGCGATGAATCAATTATAAATTGTAATATCTATTCTTTTTGAAAGTGTGTTATTGATACGATAATTTAACATGGAATCTGAAGGGTATATGCATATTTTTCTTTGCTTTATGACTGTTCTTCAAAATTTCTGCATTTTCTGATCTTGCCATACGAGAAAACCTTTTTCTGCACACACTTTCTGATGTTTTGTGAATTAGACAATCACCGAAAAATAGACAAAAAATAAACACATATTCGGACAACAAGCGGCCTTTATTTGTTTTCTTGAAGGGAAAATATCCAGCCTATTTAGCACGTCCTGCCTTCTAATGCAGTCCGTTCACAGCATGCTGGTTTTGCTTTAACTCTGTTTTTCAGCAGTGGATCTTATTACTGTCTGAACAGTTATTCGTGCTGTCAATAATTTGTAATATCTCTAATATGTATACCAAATTCGGGTAAGTTATCATTTGCAGTGGGTCTACTGCTTGTATACTGTCGAAATATACAAGCTTATCTATGATGGAAATGCCATGTTTTTATTCGAGTTTCTTCCATTGACTGTAATGATGTTTAACCATTATTGTCATGATCATAATCATTCTATTTTTGGTCTAGGACAATGTAATTATCGGTTACCCGTAATATCTATTTTTTGTTTTCCATTTTATCTATCAGAAAGAGAGTCGATTCTATTTATATCATTTGTGTGGGTTCTTTGTATTTTCATATAGCGTTTAATGTCTTTTAACATATGTTGGTAGAAATTAACGAGGTAATTATTATGAGCATGGCCTCAAATTTCAGCGAAATTCGGTCAAATTTCTGTCGAATATTATCCAGTCAAAATCGAAGTTCGGCCGAAATGGCCGAAATGACCAAAATATAGGGGCCCCAGTACAAAAAATGACCGAAATGACCGAAATTTATGTTGAATTTCGAACAAAATTCGATTGGAATTCCGTCTAGGTCGGTCACTGAAATGGTGACTGAAACCGACATTTAATGCCTTGATTATGAGTGAACCTAGATGCCTTGTTCCCTGTGCATGTGTATGCTGTGCACACCTGTGTGGGCATGCATGCCTGTGCGTGTGCGCCTGTGTGCGTGGGACCTGCATGCCTGTGTGTGCTGTGTGCACTTGTGTAAGCAGCAACACCGGTGGCAGTGGATGCTGGCCGTGGTAGTGGTGACTCTGGTGAGGCCTGCTAGGTTTAGGCATTTGGTGAAGAGGGGAAACAAAGAATTCTTTATGTAGGGTGCCCAACCACTGGTTTAGGATCATTAATCTAACACCATGTTGGGAGAAATGAACGAGATAATTATTAAGAGAACTCAAACTCTTCTCACATAGAGGAGAGTCTAGGGTTAATATGAAGATTAAAAAAACACACCAAAAAAGAAATAGGAAAAGAAATAAGATAATAAAATCTAGAGTAATTTACAGGAAGGTCCTGAAACTTCCCATCTCATGTGAACCTGGTTTTAAACTTATAAATGCAACGATTCGAATCCCAAACTATTTTTAAGGTAACATTATGCCCCCCTGCTGGTCCTCTACAACTGAATTCACGCAAGATGATTTGGATCAGTGAGGGGACCACATTGTTACTTTTAAAATGGTTTGGGGCTTGTATCGTTACATTTTTATGTTTGGGACCGCATTGATGTTAGGTGGAAAGTTTGGGGTCCTTTATGTGAATTACTCAAAATATAAGTACTCTCACAACATCCCTTAAAGTTAGGTTGTCTTGTGGAAATTATGACTGATTTCCAGTTTGTTCAGTCATTAATGGACTCTAATTCTCCACGAGGTTTTGGATCAGACACTAGTCTCGTTGTTTCACCAATTTGTGGAGTTGGAAGATACCATTACACGTTCGAATTGGCTGTTGAGGAGGAATCATCCTATGACTGATGATAGAGGAGCTCAGTTGTTCCCTGGATGTGACAATACTTGTGAGCACTGTTCGGCAATAGAGGAGAGTGTTGAGCATCTTTTCATTGGATTCCCTGTTGCTAGGCAGGATCGGGCTGCAGTGGTAGTGGAAAGGGTTTCGACAGTCGACTGGAATGAGTTTTGGGAATTCCAGGATGCCCTTAATGTGGTAGTAGTCCAATTAAAGTGCGGGCGGCTGCTATCTTATGGTTTATATTGCTTGCTCAGAATCGTTCTATCATCCAGGGGGGAATGAATGCATATGGAAAATGTGACCGAACATGCTAAAGCTTAAATACATCTTGTTTGTAATTTTTACATTGCAAATTTATAAAAGTTAGAGGTAGACGTCTTCCTGACATCATACCCTCTTTAAAAAAACTCTTTCTATTTTCCACACCTTCACATTAGAGAATATCCTGGGTTTTTGCACCCTACAATTCACTTTTGATGCTCTTTTGCTCAGCATCCACTCTACCATGACCACTACTATCGGGAACCTCCCATTGTTTGGAATGCAGGGAAAAAATGGTACAATGCCATTAAACCCCGTTACATATCAAGACCCCATCTATCTTGTTTCCTATTGGACAGCCCCAAGCCAGCCATTCTTCACTGTTGAAGGAGTTTGTCTTTTAGTTGCTGTTTTTCATTCCTAGCTTCATCTTAATGGGGACTTGTATCACATCTTTGCATGTGCTTTTTGATCTCAATTCGCACCGTTTTATTACTTAATGATCCAACTGGCTTTGTAAGCTAGCATCAAATGCTTCCTGTTGCTTTCTGCCAACCTTGCACATGAAGAAACCATCCATACCACACGTTATTTTAGATATGTCATTATGAAGATATCGGAATCCCGTCCTTCCTATACCTTTTGCTTCTCTGCTCTTTCATTGCACGTCTGCTCATTCATATGATCATAGCCTGTTGGTCAAGGAGTTGCCGATGCTACTGCATCAAATAAGCATTGACGGTATAAGCCAGCCTGCAGCGTTACTTCCTCTAGTGCATTGTGTTCTGTTTTTGCATCCACAATGGTTGAAGATGTCAATTGGGTTCTGATCTTGGACCTAACATGGCAGCAACACATATTCCTAGTATTTTACTCTTTATCCTCCTCTCCTTTACGATGAGTCCAGAAAGCAGAGCAAGGAGGTGGTGGGTTTTTTGTCTACCCTGTGCTGGTAGTTATAGGAGCGAACTTGGTGGTATCAACCGAAATGACTTATTAATTGTTCACAGTCCCCTCGCTAAATTGGCCCTGGTCCCTTTGTAAGTCCTCACTAAATTGGCCTTGGCCTCATTGTAACTGAAATATTCCACCAATGTTAAGATATGGGGAGTAGTATGGCTCACCCTTTCTATATAAAGTGAGACGCACATGGCTTGAATGAATATTCGAGAGGAATAATGTTGACCTTTCTTTACTGTTTTTCATTTTGGATTTTGGAAACTACTATTCTATGACATTCCGTGCTAGTATTGATTGAAATAATGGTGTTTGTAAGATGAGTTGGTATTTTTTCTTTTATCCAGGAGAGAATGGAGTTGCTATGTTACCAGGTCTGCATACTGACGAAGATGAAGAAAGATATCAAGCAGACCTTAAGAAAGCTGTAAGCCAGAGCCTTGGTGAGTGCTATTTGTAACATATAGATTTGAACCCACTGGTCAACCCAACATTTTTTGAATGGATATTCTTTCTTTAATCTTCATAAATTGATAATGGATTCTATTCATTAAAGTATTCAAATGCGTTGTAATGAAACCAAATGATTTTTAACGTCTAAATAGCATAGAATGATGGGGACATTTGCCTCAATGTGTGCTATCTTGTAACATATAGATGTGAAGTTCACTAGTATGTTCATTTTTGCATATTGAAGCGGATATTTATTCTCACAAGTTGGTAGTGGATAGCTTATTAATGGGAGCATACATGTGTTCTGATGTATCAAATGATTTTCCATGTTTCTTTGTCTAGCATAAGCTGCTGAGGACATCTGTCTGAATTTCCTTGAAAGTCCAATTTTTGTTTGAAAGTTGTATGAAGTATGATTTGTTATCACAGCTGACCACTTTATCCATGTTGTTGGGATTGGTGTGTTGCACCTTGGGTGTTCTTCTGCTTGCTCATATTCTCATGATTGCACCTTTTGCCATGTCAAATTCACATCTGCAACTTCATCTCTTTTGAACCAACTTTCGAAGTTGCACCCATGCGGTGAAGCTAATGAGTTCCTGAATTATGCAAGAAAACACACTGTAAGTTGATAGAAGAGTCCTAATCAGTCCAGAGAAAACCAGAACAGTGCTTAAAGAAGACTATTATACATTACTTGCTAATCTAGATTAAAAATGGGGCATGGCTTATTGGCAGATTTGATGGGAGGCATGGCCTCAAATCTCGGTGAAATTCGGCCGATCTTCGGTCGAATTTCGGTTTCGTTAGGTTACCAAAATTCGGTCGAAATGGCCAAAATGACCGAAATATGGGGAATCCTAGTACAAAAATGTCCGAAATGATCGAAATTTCGGTCGAATTTCAACCCAAATTTCGTTTTGGTCGGTCATCGAAATGGTGACAGAAACCGATATTTAAGACCTTGATGGGAGGTAACAAATCCATGCAGCAGACCATATACATATTGTAGAGTTTCATTCTACCAGTGTTGTGTTCACCACCAAGATTTGATGCGAACAACCAAATAGGCCCGATATTCTCCTATATAATTTATTTCATTGCGAGAAACCGCAGTGAGAAAGTGATCAAAAGATATGGAAAACATGCAGCAATACATGATTTAACAATCGTTTTTTATAATAATGAGACTAAGAACCCTTTTAATAATAATATAATCACAATTCAGCTTTTGAGAAACAATTGGTGACATACTCATTGTTAACTGCATGCCAGCTGAGAAAAATTGTAGCGCAATGATCTTATTGTACCCATACTAAACGTATGCATGCATTTATGGTCTAAAATATATTATATATTTTCTTAGAGCTATTCATCATAGATTATTCATCTACCAAGTTTCACGATACATCTTCCATTAGAATACCATGGTTTTCGATTTTTTTTCTGAATTGGCACAGGTCTAACCTATCAACTTGCAGGAGAGGCCTGGACAAAGCGGGGGTTGGGGGGGTTGTTTGTGCAGACCTTTGGTCTTTCTTTCCAACAATGTTATAGCCAGCAAAACAACATTGCATTGTCTTTTTCCTTACCTCAATTAAGCACAATATTTTACTTTTTTGTTCCCATAGATCAATCAAGTCATTTGCATTTAGATTGTTAGAGTATGCATTCTGAGTAATTAGATCCCTCCAGGGTCCAATTACCACATCCATTGGTTTAGTCCCATATGATCTATTAGCGAGACTTGGTTTTATGAGTGGGGCTATACAAGAAGCTACATAGCACCTATAACCTTTGAGAGAGATTACTATAAACATCAACCCTTTTGAATCAATTCTCCTGCGATTTTATCCCGCTTCTTATGGAGTAGGATTCCACGTTAAATCCCGGTGTTATTTATTTTTCTTTTTTCTTTATCTCCGATAACGCTTCCGCATTGTCGTTTTGTATATAGTATCAAAGCATGTTCAATTTGGTTTTGATTTTTACTTTTTATTCTTGAAGATTTATCTTGCTTTTCTTCATGTATGAGATTAGTTCAAAGTTCTGAAAATCATCTCGTTGCCATCACCATGCTCGGAAAGTTCTAGGTTTTCAGATGAAATCCTAATCTTGTGCAACCTCCATGCGTTTCTTGCGAGTTCGAGAAAAGATTGTGTTCGTGAAACCCTAATGCAAATCACAACAATGAAGCTCGTGCATGATTCAATACATATTCATGCATCTCCACACAATGAGTTCATGAATAGATTTCCTACGGAAGCCATCACCGTATTTCCTCAAGCGACTCCTCTATGCAATTGGATGTCTGGCGAGGATTTCCAACCTTGCAACACCATCTGTTCTACAATCATCTCTTCCAGTGAAAAAGGGAAAGAAGAAGAACGACTATGCTGAAGAGCGATGGTGAAAACGAGAAAGAGTCGAGATATACGAGGAATAAGTGGCGACACACATGAGCTCCTTATCAGGATCGAGCTCCACGGAGCTGGCAACCATCGGAAGAATAGACAGTGCTTTCCATCCACTGTGCGTGCCCTCTCCAAAGCGTTGCAACACCCTCGGTGGCACAACACGACGACACATCGCCTCCTCGAGGATCCCACGACGGCACAAGGCACCACCATCTTCTCACCCATCATGCTTCCTCCTCCTCTGTATGCACCTACAACCACCGGGGGCCATGTGAGATCGTGAGTGAGGTTCCCATCGATGGGGAACCCTAAATAACACAACAACATGCCATCTAAGGGCTGTGGCCTACTTTATCAACCTTGAATTTTTTTACGGCTCACTTTGGGCCCATCTTAATGGGGCTGCAGAGACAATTTTTTATGGGCCCTGTTCCAACTGCAAATTATGGTTCGACCTGGGCCACTGCAACAAATAAAAAGGGACGTGCTTACATAGTTATGGGCCCATTATGCTTCTAAAAAATAAAAGGTGATATTTAGACCCAATTCGGCTGAGTTTTTTTAGGAAAAGGAGAAGAGAAATTTTTCGAGAGAAAAGACTATCGTAAAAAAACGTACGAGGAAAAAGAAGAGAGAAGAATAAAGTAAAAAAAATTATTCTTCTCTCATTTTTTCTTCATCATACGGTTCTTTTGTACAATAGCGTTTTTTGTCAGAAAAATTTTCTCCTCTCCTTTCTTTTCAAAAAAAACTTAGCCGAATTGGGTCCAAATATAACCTTTTATTTTTTTAGCCACTTAATGGGCCCATAACCTTATAAGCCCATCCCTTTTTTTCAAGGGTTTAAATATCGATTTCGGGTATCGTATCGATACCCTGTCGATACGAAATTTCGACGACATTTCGCCCATATCGACCACCATTTGTGAAGAAATGATCGGAAACCGCCCTCATATCGCCATTTCGCTCAAGATTTCGGTGCCTTATCGAAATCGAAATTTCGTCGAAATTTTGCGAAATCTGAAACCATGTTTTTTTTCACATGTTGTAGCCCAAGAGGGCCCAACCATAGTTTGCAACACCCATATTTTTTTGGGAACATAGCCCATGAAAAAATTGTCCCTGCAACCCCATCAAGATGGGGCCCAAAGTGAGCCATAGAGAAATTTCAAGGTAAATATAGTAGGGCAAAACCCTTTGATGACATGTTGTGTTATTTAGAGTTATCCATCGGTGGGACCCCCACCCATGATCTCACGTGACCCCTGACAGGGTTCTAGGTGTAGTATGCCTATCACCCAAAAAATCAGGGTTCAGATCCCTCCTTATGGGTCTTCTGTTAGGTAGTCGACATCCAACGTAAAATATAGTCGAATCTTTCAATATGGATTTGAGCGACCCTACTTATAGTGGGTGAAGGATTCAACAATTTTTAGAGAAGAAAAACGAAAAAAATTAAGACGGCTTATATGAAGAAAAAAATGAAGAAAGAATTTTGGTATTCCCTGCTTCTTTTCTTCTCCCAACTTGATCGGCGTCATCATTTTCTAATAGTTGTGGGAGAAAGAGGAGTATTGTGTGAGAGGTCCCCATACTCCTTATTTGGACTCATGATTTTCGCGTGGATCACGTATGATAGAGGCTTAGGGGCTTGATACTGAGAGATCCATAGGGATTTCATAGTAAAGATCCCATTCTTTATGCCAGTGTGGGGAGATCCAATTCTCCGACGAGGAGACTCGTCTCAACCTCAATCTCCTGTGAACGTGAACTTCGACGAGGATAGTTCCATGGCTTTCTTCAGTTTGACGATTCAGAGAGATGGTGCAGTTGCGAGCCAACGTTCTCCGACGAGGAGACTCATTCCGATTTTAGTGACCTTGCACAGTACAGAGCACACATTTTTTTGATGAGGGGACTCATTCTGGTTCATGTGATTCTGCATAGTAGAGAGCACACATTCTCCAACGACGAGACCCCGTTTAGTTTCCGTGACTCTGACAGGCGTAGTACATAATACACATTCTCCGACGAGGAGACTCGGTTCACACTCAAGTCCTTGAGTTTCTCCTCACCAACATGACATGCAAGGCAATGTCCTCAGTTGACAACCAATAAAGTCTGTGTTGAGTTGTTATTGATTGTATTGTCTTGTATTATGTGAGTGAGTATTTTCTTTCTATTTACCTAAGATGAGCATTGCATTCTCCAGCTTAAGGGGGAGTGTTTGAGTATGCGTCCATAGATGGGTAGTTGGATCTCTCTAGTGTCCAGTCATCACTTCCACAGATTTAGTCCTACCCCATCTATTAGTGGGACTTGGTTTTACTTGTGAGGCTATATAAGAAGCTCCACACCACCTACAACTTTGAGAGAAAGATTAATAGAACATCAACCTTTTGAGACAGTTCTCCCATGATTTCATCACGCTTCTTATGGAGTACGGTTCCACGTAAAACCCGGTGTTTTGCATTGTCCTTTATTCTTTATATCTAATTACACTTCCGCATTATCATTTTCTGCATAGATAGTTGATACTGCTTAGTTCCTAGAAGAATTTTATTGGTGTACATTTTGATGGGCTACATATTGTACCCTCTTCAATGGTATGGTCGTAATGCGATGTGCATACCACTCAAAAGATCAGGGTTTAAATCCTTCCTTGTGAGGGTTGTGTTAGGTAGCCAACGACCAACGTAAAAAAATAGTCGGATCTTTCAACATGGATTTGAGCAAGAATCCATGTAGACAACCCTACTTAAAGTGGGAGAAGGCTTTGCCATTTTTTTTGAAACTCGGCTTTGCTATTTTTTGCATATATTGCGAAAACGGCAATCATTTTTCTTCTTCAGTATTGCACAGAAGACAATGATTTGCTAGCAACTAGTCTCTGGATTTTAACTTGTCAAAAAAGATCCGTTTTAATTCACTAGAAAACAAATGAATATAGTGATTTTGGGGCTAAACCATGTGACCCAAGTTGTATTTTCCTAAGGGGAGGTTAATCGCCATTTGCCGACAAATTGTACACTTCGTCATTTGTAATTTAGGTCAGATTCCAGAGGAATGTGTGTGGCTGGTTTGTTAAGGAGCAAATAGAGTATGTTCGCCAGAGGCACTCAGCTTGACAAGGAAAAGATGGGGAGGTTTTTATTGTCAGGGATTTTGCCCAATTAACATTAGCTCTCACGTGGGAGGAGCATCGGTGAAAATAGCTTGTTTATTTTTACAGATCCCATAATGGCAGGACAAAGTAAGTATGGTGGAAGTTCGTTGGTAATTTTTGAATGCCAGAAGGAGGTCTGGTATCCATTTCCCAAGAGGCCATCTGACCGAGCCAATATGTACAGCGCTTTTATTATGTCCTGCCAAAATGGGGAGGTGATGTGGGGCTTAGCCCCTAAAATGTTTGTTTTATTTGCATTACAGTGTTTCTCTAGGATGAATTTTTGCCATATGTTGTTTTGGATGGAAAGTAAAACCTTCCAAAGTTTTTTGCTAAGGAGAACTTTGTTAAACAGGTTTATGTTAGTAACCCCATCTTATTCTTATCACTTCCTTCAGATCTGCAATTTGTAAATGGTCTCCCCGCTGGGAAGGTGCCAATTATTTTATTCTGTTGGAACTCCATCTGAAGTCCACTCTGATTTTATCTATCGTCTGGGAGATGGCATATGTGAGTTGAGAGGTTCCCATCCTATATGCGTGGATAGTGGAGATTAAGGCATTATTAATTGTGTTTTTTTAGGTTTGGATAAAAAAAGTCATTTTCTGGCCCAGAAGATTCTTTTTTGCTTAGTCAACCACCCTGCTACGTAAGGAGTTCCTCAGTTATATTGAAAGAACCATGTAATGACATTTGCGTAGCTCGTTTTTTATTATTCTGGAAGGTCAAAAGAAGGTTGTCCACATTTTTTGGAGGGTTATAGTCGTCCAATGGTACTCTTCGTCTTTTGTTTGATTTTACTACTGGCAAACTAGATCTTTTCCATGATACTCATGCTTGAAAGTGTCTTGCCCATGGACGCACTTTTTAAGGTAGTATGATCATAAGTTTGAAATTATTTGTTGTGATATATTCTTTATCTGCTTGTTTTGTTGGGCCTTCAGTAATTATAAATGATTATTAAAAAACTGCTATCTTTTTTTTTGAAAAATATTTTCTGTTTTGGTTTTTAATCTGTTTTTAGACACTTTTCAAGCACGAAAGGAGCAGCTGAGTGGCAAGCCAAGAATGTTCGCGGAGGAGTTGTCCATGCAAGATGCTGAAACTAGAAGTTCAAGTAAGGAGAATTTGGATGCTGCATCAAATGCAAATGGTACCCTTGGGACAGGCCTAAAAAATGAGGCAGGCGAATATAATTGCTTTCTGAATGTGATTATCCAGGTTAGGGTTTAACAGTATCTTCAGCTTGGATTTTGAATGCACTTTGCTTCATTTAAATTCTTAACCCTTAAGATCGTGTTATTGATAACGCAGTCACTATGGCATCTGCGGCGATTTCGAGATGAGTTCATGCGCTCATCCTCCGTGCATGTGCACATTGGAAAACCATGTGTTGTGTGTGCCTTGTATGAAATATTCAATGCCCTGAATGCTGCATCCAAGAACACTCAAAGGGAACCTGTTGCTCCTACCAATTTACGTTCTGCTTTAAGCAACTTATATCCGGATAGTAATTTTTTTCAGGAGGTAACAGATTCCAGCACTATTAACCATATGATATCCATATTTCTGATAAAAAAACCCGTAGTCTTTTGCGGTCACATTTCTTGAATTTCTTCCTAGACATGTTGGAAAATTGGAAATATATCTTTAAGTTTCTAATGCTACAAGCCTGCAAGGCCTGTCTAAAATATATTCCAACAGATAAATCCTTTTTTTGGGTCTCTTGCAGGCCCAAATGAATGATGCGTCCGAGGTACTGGCTGTAATATTTGACTGTCTGCATCAGTCGTTTACAGCATCATCTGGAGATCATGTTGGACAATCTCCGGAAGACAACGGCATTGGTCATTGGGATTGTACAGATAATAATTGTATAGCTCATAACTTTTTTGGGATGGATGTATATGAGAAAATGAACTGTCGCAGCTGTGGTACTGAATCCAGGCAATTAAAGTATACTTCATTTTTCTACAACATCAATGCTAGTGCACTACGCACAATGAAGGTCTGCTATCCTGATCTTAAAGAGAAGCTTCAATATTTATTTTGTCCATAAAGCTCTTGCTTTCGTTTATGCTTGGAGCTATAATTGTTTTTTTAGATTACTTGCCCGGACAGCTCTTTTGATGAACTTTTGAGGCTTGTGGAAATGAATCATCAGTTAGCTTGTGACACTGAAGCTGGTGGCTGTGCCAAACCAAATTATATCCATCACATCCTTTCGGTTCCACCACAAGTTTTCACAACAGGTAATGTTTTAGAATTGATATGCCAGTCGAGCTTGTATTTTTAAATTATCATCGATGTGCTGCATGTATAAATAGTGTTCTTTTTCCAGTTTTGGGTTGGCAGAATACTTGTGAAAGCGTGGATGCAATTTCAGCCACATTGTCTGCTATATCCACTGAAGTGGATGTAGGTGTCCTTTATCATGGCTTAGATCATGGTAACAAACATTCCTTGGTTTCAGTGGTATGTTGTGACGACTCTTGCTAGCCCCTTTAGCTGATATCTGGTGTTGATTGATTTTCATATATTTTTTAGAAAAGAAAATTTCATTTCTTTTGTAGTAATGAACACAGAACTATTATGTAGGCATCATGAAGGAAAGAATTTACTTCACTTATTTTTTTAGAACTTAAGTAATAATGACACAAAGCAATATTGAAGCTGTGTTTGAGATTTTTCATGCATGTTATACATCTCGCACATCTTTCTACGGTTTATGCACGTAACTGTCGTGTTGATAATTTAATATTCTCTTCAAACTTTCACTGGAATGAAATTATAAGCCTTTTAGGTCAACACACTCCATATGTAATTCTTTACCGTCCAGGGGAAAATTTCCATCGTAACGCGGATGTGCGCCACTTCAACCATAAATATCCCTCGAATGCTAGACATTTACTAACTTTATTTTGACCAGCTAACATGCTGGGTTTTTAATTTTATGATTTTCAAGTTGGTAGCTCTGTTTTCGTGATTTTACGTGTCCATAGTCCTTAGTTATGCAATAATAACCAACTAAACAACATGACTTTTACGAACAAATATTAACGACAAAGGATGGGATAATGCCTCTCCTGTCTTACTGAAAACATGTGAAAGGCTAGGGCATTTATGTTACTTCTCTTTAGCGAAGCTGTTGAGATATTAGTTATCTTTCATGTCTTTTATGTATTATTTATTTTTTTATCTTCTTTATGCAATTTGACCAACAGGCTACTCTCCTATATAAGAGAACCCTAGGGCGTCATGAATAAATAAATTTCATTCTTTTCTCTCCACATGGTATCTTAACGATGGTCCTAAGTCGGAGCTCTTGAACCCAGTGCTCTAACCCTACTCGCTGCCCTCTCTCTTTCAAGCCGTAGCCACTGTCACCACATCCGCACACAACAACAGCCGTCGCCGCACACAGTAACGGTAGCCGCCGTCGTCGTACGTGTTGCCTCTGCATGACAACAACCCAATGTTGTCGCTGCACCCTTGCGCCCCCTCTTTGCGATTCCTCACGCCACTCGCTGTCGTATCCAATTTCTGGGGTTTGATTTGTTCCCTTTCCGACGCGGAACTGTAATTTGAAACGGTTTGATTTTGACTTGAAAACATGATTTCAGACCTCTATAACATGTTTTCCAGTCCTAGCGCAGTTCGAGGATTGATGAGGATGGTTGTATGAATCTATACGTACAACCAATCCTCCATATGATTGTGTAGACTCGTTCAAATTGGTTTGCTTCATTAGTTGAGTTTCGTTTTCAACCATTTTTCTATCATATCAAAAAAACAAGGGTGATATCTTTTCTTTGTCTGTTACCTTCAAAGGCCCTGCTCCTCATCGTGAAGATGGACGGGACCAACTATGAGTTGTGGTCCATGCAATTTCTAACCCTTATGCAGTGAAACAATAAGGAGCACATTCTGACGAAGCCAGAGCGAACAAACAAGACTAGGGAAAATGCATTGTGGAAGCAAGATGACGCGTATGCACGTATTTTGCTCTCTAGGACCCTCATTACATAGACAACCGATGATATTGTTAACCAACCCACCTCCAAGGCGATGTGAGATATTCTGGCATCCACTTATGCACACGCGAAGAATGATGTCAACATTCTTCAGCTTCAGTTTGACATATACAAGGCAAAGCAGAATGGCCGTCCACTATACACGTTCTACTCCTCGCTTCGTGGCATGTTCGAGATGTTTCACATCTTCATGTCGATTACGACTTCCACAGAGTAGCATCTGGCATACATGAACTCCACGATGGTTTGAGTTTTCTTGGCTACACTTGACCCAAAATATGAGGCAACACACACATATCTCTGTACCGAGGCGACCATATGTCCCACAGAGGAGGCTTGCAATCGTCTCAGAAAGCTTCTTATTCCACATGGTGCCACCAGACAACCATCCTCAGCGATGGCTGCTTCTCGCAGCAGAGGAGGTTCTACTCAATTCAGAGGGTGTAGTCCCCATGGCATACATAGGTGGTAGACATCAGTGTGGTCCCTGCACCTACTGTTGTACTAGGCACTCTGAGGACACATGCTATTAGAAGTATGGATACCCCACATCTGCTTGCATGGCGGAGCAAATTGAGCCTTTCGACACTACAACTCCTCAAGCAAATCCACACCTTGATGACATTATTTCTCATATACGGGAGATCATGACTCCAGTGGACGACACTACCACTACATGATCCATAAATATTGCAGCTGCAGCTAGAGCCTTTTCGAGCTCCTTAGGTCGCATACGCATTTACTGGTTGTAATAGTGCAGATATGATATAGTAGATCATAGGCTATGGTGCTTCTCACCATCTGTGTGGAGACATAGCCTAGTTCAGGTGATGCAGCATGAGGTCGATCAATTGGGACTCAAATAGATTTTTTTCTGTTGAATTTTATCAATTATGGTTTAATTGTCGTCCATTAATTAGAGTCAATTAATTCTACGTTTTGTTGAGTCCGTTGCAATTTTATTTTGAATAAAGAGATCACATGTGATCTCATATCAAATTAGTTAGTTAATTAAATTTAGCAGTTAATCGGTTAGAGATATTTAGAGTCCAAATTAGGATAAGCTATGATTTGAAGTTTGATTTGTTTCTATTTTTATAATCCCACCCCTCCTATATAAAGGAGATGTTAGTCTTTGTTTAGGGACAGTTCAAGTTGATATCAACTTATGATTTTATCTCATCTCTCTCTCTCTCTCTCCTTTTCTCTTCTCCTTCGACGCGATCTTCGCAATTCTCTTCCCCAAATCCCTCGCATCTGGCGAGCTGTCTCTTCTCCCTCTTTCGAATTTCTTCTTCCGCCAAAATTTATTTATTTTTCACCCTTCCGAATTTTCGATTTGCATAAATTGGTATCAGAGCATGGCCACTAGATCGTCCTCACGATCTAGCGATCCATCCAGAGGCTGCGCAAACATACAACCAAAGAATCTCGTTCAACAAACTATGCATGACTTGCTGAGATTAGAAAAACTTTATTCGATATACTCCAAGTGTGTACATATATGCAAGCTTTTGTGAGAGAAATGTGTGAGCTACGGAATGTTGAAGCGTTGACGCGACAACTAGACGAAAATGCGCCAAAAACACTGCAAAATTTGCTGTCCAGGATGCTGTCCAGCAAGTTTCAGATTTGACTCCATGGGAGGAACTGATTCCGCCTCCACTCCCGCTCGCTCCAGCCCCCTCACAGCTCCTCCTTGTTGCCTCTGCACCTTCAGCCCCTTCGCAGCTCCCCTGCACCATACCACTACACATATAATCTCTTCCTCACGTTCACCCAATCCCACTAGTACCACGATCCTTGTCACGGTCTCCTTCCACCACTCTGCCCCTCCTAACACCATTCACCGTTGTATCACCGACCTCTTAGCTGTTAATGCTGTCGCCTCCGCCTCCCCTTTTACCATCTCCACCACCCTCTCCAAAGACCCATCTACCCTCAAGTACACCCTCTCCCTCCCACAGTTCCACCTCCCTCTGCTCCCCCTTCACCCCGACCCCACACCGCCGCCATCTCCTCTTCCCACCCCTTCCCCACCACCTACGGCATCACCTTTTCTCTCCACCTCCCTACCTGATGCCGCTGCAACTCCCACCTTAGCCCTACGTCTTCACCCGCATTTTCCCCACCCCTTTCCTGCTGCCAACATCGCTATCCTCCCCTTCTCTACTCGACGTCGCTATCCCGTCCAGCTCCCCCCTTTGCCGTCACCACTCCCGCTTACCCCAACCCAGCTATAACCCCCCACCGTCTTCTGGGCTGCTTGCTTCCTCAAGGTCGACGTCCACTTGCCCCATCACAGTTGGTGTCGCCGTTGTCAAATATGGAAAAGGAAAAACCCCAACGTGGGGTTCTTCATCTATGGGATTCGAATCCCATGTAATTTGGGGCTTGATATTAAGTTGGAACATTTTCAGTGAAGGCCCTCCTTCATATTTATTTTATTCAAAGGGTAAAGTTGGTTGGGACTTAAGAGGAAGTGCATTAGTTGAAGGGGTAGAAAAATTGCAGGTGCACCCCCCAATCGAATAGAATTACAAACGTAATTCTCAATTGAACAAGAAAGATATGAAATTGGAGCAAATTATTCAACGAATTCAATAAGGCTTCTCCAATACCGTTGCTGAATATAAAGTCAGTCATTGGGAGATGAGTTTTTCAAAGCAGCAAAGAGTTGATGCAGCACAGGTCGATCAATTAGGGCTCAAATAGGATTCTTTTCCGTTGAATTTTATCAAATTGTGTTCAGTTATTGTCCATTAGTTAGATTCAATTAATTTTGCATTTTATTTGGTCTGTTGCAATTTTATTTTAATAAAAGAGATTGCATGTGATCTCGTATCAAATTAGTTAATCAATTAGAAATATTTAGAGTCCAAATTAGGATAAACTAGTATTTGAATTTTGATTTGTTTCTATTTTTGTAATCCTACCCTCCTATATCAAGGGAATGTTAGTCTTTGTTTAGGGATAGTTCAAGTTCAAATCAAATTGAGGTTTTATCTCATCTCTCTCCTTTTCCCTTCTCCCTCGACGCGATCTCTGCGATTCTCTTCCCTAATTCCCTCGCATCCGGTGAGCCGTCACTTCTTCCTTCAATTTCTTCCACCGTCAAAATTTATTTATTTTTCTCCATTGCGAATTTTTGATTTGCATTACCAGGTATTACATGTCTATACCTCATGGTAGATGGGTCATCATTGCAATTGGGTTAACTTGCCCTGTTGCCCATCACCACCGCACAAGACAGGGGGATGTACAATTGATGCCATCCATGTGAATGCATAATGTTTTATATGCTCCTGATTTTCTGATGAACTTGCTTTCTGTTAGTCAAATTACAAAGGATTTGCATTGTCGTGCCATTTTGACCCCATCTTTTCTTGTGTTTCAGGACATACTCATGGGTAGGGTGATTGGATGTGGTCGTTAGCAACGAGGGCTCTACAAACTGGTTCAATCTCCTCATTCTGGTGCCTTTATTATTCCTACTGGACTAGTCTCACCATACCTGTGGTACCTTTGTTTTGGTCACCTTCCTCTGCAGAAGCTGTCATATACTCCCATAGAAATCTCCACGCGATCTTTCTTCCAGTGCGAGGCTTGCCAGCTTGAGAAGCATCACCGTTCTTCATTTCCATCTTGTCAGAGTCGGAGTAGTTCTCAATTGTTTGAGCTCCTTCTCTTGGATATTTGTGGTCCGAGTCGTGTCTCTGATCACCAGGGACACCTTTTTTATCTAGTTGATGTTGAGGACTATTCTATTTTTTTGGATTTTCTTGTTAAAGAAAAGTTTGAGGCTAGGTATGTCATTAAATCATTTATTAATTAGATAAATAATATTTTTTCTGCTAGTGTCAAGTATTTACATTTTGATAATGCCTTAGAGTTTTGCACTTTACAACTATATGAGTTTCTTTGGTCACTTGGCATTGTACACCAGATCTCGTGTGCCTATTCATCTCAATAGAACGGTGTTGCTGAACACAAACATCGTCATTTATTTGATGTGATCAGAATCCTTCTGATTCAGAGTCGTGCTCCTCACTCTTATTGGGGTGATGCGATTCTTACTGCCTGCTACTTAGTGAACCGTATGCCATCTTTTGTTTTGAGAGAAAATGTGCATTTCTCGATTGTGTTTCCCGAGAAGGATCTATTCTCCCTTACACCGCCCGTGTTTGGATCTGTTGTCTTTGTTCACAATCCTTTGCCTGGTCATGACAAACTCTCTCTCAAAGCTGTCAAGTGCGTCTTTGTTGGCTATTCTCGTACCCAGAAATGGTATCGTTGCTTTTGTTCGCTTTGACGGAAATACTTTGTCTGTGCTGATGTCACGTTCTTTGAGTCTGTTACGTCTTTCTCTCCTTTTGGTGACAGACTTACCTCATCTGCCTCTGATGAGGAGGTCTACATGTCTCCTCCTCCTATAACTCAACTACCTTATGCATCTGTCCTATACCTCCATCACCTCCCTCACCACCACCAACACCGTCGTTGCCTCCACTACCACTTCCAATACCTACACCTGCTCCTGTGGTTGCCTGGACCACCAATCACCTTGACTCATTTTTGCTACATGTGTTTACTTGCAAGTCTCGCTCTATTCCCATGCTCACAGGTCTTCCCCATCATCCATCATGCCTCACGTATGTAATGAGCACCTTGTTTTTACTGATGGTACTACTGAGTTGTCTATGCAGTATGATTCCTTTCAGGATGAACATGTACCTTCTCAAGAGGGAAACTTACAGGTTCAGAAGATGGTAGATGATCACGATGGACGGCCATATCGCGATATATCAGCGATATATCGGTATCGACAGGTCACCGATATATCGCCGATATGGTCGATATCGGGTATCGACAGGCCAAAAATGCACAATCTCGGTCCGATGTCGGCGAGATTCTCTCCAGTAGCCGACATTCTACTCTGCGTATACGTCTATCTGTTGCAGTGACATGGGATTGACCCCTCTGTCAACTTGATGTGAAGAATACTTTTCTCTATGGTGACCTACTGGAGGAGGTTTGCATACAACAACTACTTGGGTTCGCTGCTGAGGGGGAGTATAATAAGATTTGCAGGCTTCACAAGATAGTCTTAAGGAGGATCCAAGAGCATGGTTTCAGAAGTTCTCGGACTTGATAGAGCAATATGAATTTCTGAGATCGACTTCCAAC
This sequence comes from Ottelia alismoides, assembly GCA_037367405.1. NCBI lineage: Eukaryota > Viridiplantae > Streptophyta > Magnoliopsida > Alismatales > Hydrocharitaceae > Ottelia > Ottelia alismoides. The sequence continues at coordinate 204,083 of JAZKJV010004737.1, read as the reverse complement.
CTTTCATTGTTTCTTCAGGGGACTCAGAGATGTACACTTTCCATACCTGTTTATGTTGATAATATCATTGTTACAGTGGATGACAGACATGGCATCCATGCTGCTAAGCATTTTCTAGGTCAACAATTTGTGACCAAGGACCTTGGTAGCCTACATTACTTCATTGGACTGAAGTTCGCCAAGAACCAACACAGTCTTGTGATGACATAGATGAAGTACGTTACAGATCTCTCTGAGACATGCATGTCGGATTGCAAGACTGCCACTACTCCTATGAACCCGAGCATGAAGCTCTATGATAATGTCACTGATGAGGTCGATAAGAGGAGGTACAAGGAGCTTGTCGGGAAGCTTCATTATGTGACTATCAGTAGGCCAGATATATCCTTTACAGTGAACAAAGTGAGTCAATTTATGGAGCAACCTAGACATGCACATATGGATGCAGTCCATTTGATTCTGAGGTATCTAAAGACTTCACCTGGCATTGATCTTCTATTTAGCAGATGTACATCCCTTGCAGTTACAACTTGTGCAGATGCATATTATACAGGGTGTCCCAAGGACAGGAAGTCTACTTCTGGCTTTGCAATGTTCATAGGAAATTCCTTAGTGTCATGGAAGAGGAAGAAGTCGACCGTGGTTGCCAGATCTAGTGCATAATCAGTATGCATGACCATGACACAATCTAGGATAGAGATGATGTCGGTCAGATCTGTTCTTACTGATTTAACTGCTGAGGTGCCTCTTCCCATGCCCCTCTAATGTGACAACCAGACTGCTCTCTTCATTGTAAACAACTCAACCATCCATGAGATGACCAAGTACATCAAGGTGGACTGCCACTACACGCACATCAAGGTGGACTGTCATTACACTAGTGACATGATACATAAGGGTCTCATCTCCACTAATGCCAGCTCTAGAGACCAGACAACAGATGTACTTACCAATGCCCTAGCCAGATGACCTTACCAAAGATGTTGTTCCAAGTTGATCTTGATAGATATCTACGCTCCAGCTTAAGGGGGAGTGTTGAGATATTTGTTATCTTTTATGTATTTCTTATTTGTTTTATCTTCTTTATGTAATTTGCTCAACATGTTACTCTCCTATAAAAGAGAATCCTAGCGCTTCATGAATAAACAATTTTCATTCTCTTCTCTCCACAGAAACAATAGATAACTAGTGTATATATAGGCATACTGCCTCACAGAATCATTTGCGATGAATTAGAACATCGGATGATTATTGCTATTTGGAAATGAGAGAGAATCCAATTATTTATCTCTTTCGGATCACATTTCTCTTAACACTCATCAACCTGAATATATAAAGCTTGTAACTAATCTTAAAGAAGCCGACCCTCTTACCTAACATTCAGATGAACTGGACTGCAAAAGGAGCATGTAGTTTGGTATGTAGCCTAGAGAAGAAAAATGGTCATGTGGATGATCATTGGGATATGAGAACAAAATATAAAAAATGATATCAAAATACAAGCAACATAACATTCTCCTTGATTTGATACATTAGTCAGGTTCATGTGACGTTGTTTGCATATGTACAGTTTTTTTGAGTAAAAAAGGGGGGAAGTACTTTGGTTTTGTCATCCCAAAATATATCAGAAGGCAAAGGTTATAGAAAAACTTACATGAGCTAGGTCTCGAGAAGAGATCTAGCGAGATGAGTTGCATTATCAACATAAAACCTGTCAGAATGGAAAATGATCCCATTGCGTGAAAGCAAAACCACGAAGATCCTTGTGATACGGCGTAATAGTTCTGCCATGGATTAAAATAGATTGGCTGCTAGAGAACTCCAAAAGCTGGTGTGGGAAGATAGACCCACCCAATGGATGTTTAAACCATGTCAAATCTCACAGCGCACGTACAAGAGTGAAATAGATGATCCAAGTCCTTAGCGCATCCACACATCGAGCATGTGGTATTATCCCCATGAAGAAGGTACATCTTCTTGCCTTCGCAAGCCTTTGGAGCCACATAAAAAAATTGATCCTTATCATAGCTCTCAGGGTCCAGATCAAGTTGCAATCCCCCTTCATAGCTCCAGGATCAGAACCAATATTGGTTGTGACAACCTGTTGGTTTCTTCACAGAGAAGAAGCCATCATGCCAATCCTAATGGTCACGATCCACAGTCGGGTCGGGATAGCTCTCAATCTCCTTCGACATCTGCAAAAAATCCTTGAAACATTTCTTAGATAAGTGGGAGCATGGTTTTAAAAAACGTGCCTCGAGGCGGTTTTCTGAGAAAACCGCCTCGAGGCGCCTGCCTCAAGCTGCCCATGTGAGGCGTGCGCCTCGAGGCGCTGAGGCGGTCCTCGAGGCGTCGAGGCGGTCTTGAGGCGCTGCCTCGGCCTGCACAGGTTTGGTACCCTATATTTTATGTTTTTATATTAATTTTTATGATATCTTGAGTATAATATTGATTGTTAACAACTTGGTTTGTTATATTGTCATATATATATTTATTCTGTATTTAAAAATATACATTATCTATTGTATTAATTGTTAGCTAGTCATATAACACATATAACACAACATAGACATATTATATATTGTGTATATTAATAAGAGGATGGGGAGCTTGCACCAAGGTGCATGTAACTTTTCATGCACCGGCCCTTATATCTTCCACATTTTTTTTCTTTTTTGAAAAATACCACCATGTATATTCATCCATATATCCCTCCAATATGTCATTCAAATTTCGTCAGAAACAGAGACTCCTATGACCTCCATCCAGAACAGGTAATTTTAACGGTCTTAGAATTGTTGTAATCGACATGTTCTGGATGGAGGTCATAGGAGTCTCTGTTTCTGACGAAATTTGAATGACATATTGGAGGATATATGGATGAATATACATGGTGGTATTTTTCAAAAAAGAAAAAAAATGTGGAAGATATAAGGGCCGGTGCATGAAAAGTTACATGCACCTTGGTGCAAGCTCCCCATCCTCTATTAATAATATATGTTAGTCACATAAGTTTGCTTCATCCATATACATAAAGGGAAGTGTTACATATCGATAAGAACTTCACCCACCAACATTAATGGAGGTCATAATAAGCTTTGCATTCTATATGGATGATAATATGAATTAGGATTCAAAGTAAATCATGCAAAGAGTATTATATATTCCCATTCTCATAGCATATATGGTGAATATGTTGGGAATATCTAAATTTGTGATTTTATAAATATATAATTATGCTTAATTATATTTTATGTATATTTTCCTATATAGATCGAGGCTTACGCCTCGACCGCCTCGAGGCTTATGCCTCGCCTCGTCAAGGGAAAACCGCCTCGATCCGCCTCACGTTTTTTAAAACCATGAGTGGGAGGAAAGACAATGCATCCACCCAGACAACCTTAACATGCATTTAATGTTCCTTTGCAAGTGCAAAGGGGCATGGGGAGTAATCTTGAAGCGGGCCAACGCCAGACCAATTGTCCTTCCAAAATAGAAAGGACTCCTGTTACCTACCACTGGGCGACCAATTGTCCTTCCAAAATAGAAAGGACTCGTGTTACCTACCACTGGGCGCATCTGCTTGGGGATCTCCTGAACAGATCCCTTTCCAGAAAGCATTAAAAGATGTTGGCAAGAATTATTTATAAAAGGTTGTGCCCGTAAAGGATAAATATTTTTTTTGACACTCTAAAGGATAAATATTTCGAAGAAGCTGGCAAGTAAGCTTTTCACCCCACCTCCACATCCTTGCCACCCATTTCAATAATAAGGTTTATCTCATCTCCTCCAATACGCAGACCCCAAGACTGCCCTGATCCTTAGACGTTGTGACCAACTCCCAACTTACTAAGTGAAAGCCTCTCGACTGCCCATTAGACGGAGTCCAGAAGAAGCGACACATACATGAATCCATACTGTTATGGATCCCAACAGGAGGATCATCGTTGAGATGAAGAAAATGGGGATGGCTGATAAAACATCCTTCATCAGAACAAGCCTCCCTCAACAAGAGAGACATGAAGCCTTCTACACTGCTAAGTTCCACTCCAATCTCTCAATCATCGATAGTTAATCAGATTGCCTCAACCGTTCGTATGTTAGAGGTAGGCCCATGCAACTGATGAGAAGAGAGACATGCAAAGTATCAATTACCATGGCACACTCCTCAATCTCAGACTCAGAAAGGCCAAATGACACGAACATGGATGTGGCTCCATTCACCACCAACACAGAGAGCTCCTAAAATTGTTAAGCGTGGCACTTATACTCCTAACCTCATCACAACCACCATCAATGGAGAAAATGGTATCATCTGCGTATTGAAGTATATGGATTGAGATATCCCCTTTTGAGTAACCCGTCGCTCTATCATGAAGCACCACCTCGTTGGTCATGATTAAGGTTTGAAAAAAATGAAAGGCGAAGCGAGGCGTTTTCCGTGGTGGCGTGGCGAGGCGTAGCCTCGAGGCAGTCGATACATAATCCTCAGCTTGTATAAGAAAACAATTATAAAAAATATAATAAATATATTTGTTGATGAAATAATGTAATCTGTCAAACATATAATATATAACATTGTAATATATAATGAAATTATGAAGATAAGAACATGAAAAAAGATATGTCAATTCCCTATTCCATAAACCTTTCTATTAGATTCTACTCAAACAAAAAGGAAATCATTGCCCACTAAACTATTTATAAAAAGCGAGTCATTGGCTATAGTTGTCATTAAAGATATCCGAGATTTTGATATGAATCATATGATTTGAATTGTAATCGTATGTTCTGCTGAACCCATTTGCGGAACGGTCCGAGTTCCCCTTGTGCCACCATACCCTACCAGTACAACGGGTCTCGCTGCCCGGTCAGCGAATCAGGGGGCTAAGGGGGGGTGTAGGGGACAACGCCCTCGTCCAGAAAAGTTTTCTCATATGTGTATTCGAATGCACATGCATATGAGATTTGCGGATGCATATGTTTAAGGATGTAATATTAAGAGTTCATTGAAATAATTGGACTTGTTAATGATAAATATGAATAAGAAAGTCAAATTTAAGCATTCATCTTGTATAAATATATCCTCAACAAATAGTCCTATATAAACATTTGAAACTACCAGTAGGATCAATTATTTTATTAAAAAAAGTCTTCATAAATTCATAATGCCTCTGCGATCGCCTCGCTTCGCCTCGACTGCCTCGGCATCTGAGGTGCTCGCCTCAGCCATGGGGTCTTAGGCGGTCGCCTCTAGGCTCTTCTCCTCCGCCTCGAGTGCCTTTGTGCCTTGAGGCACGTTTTTTTTAAACCATGGTCATGATTGTAAGAACATTAACATCAATAACAAATAATAGCGATGCCAGGGAACATCGCTATCGAATTACCCTCTGGGGCTAGAAGACCCCCTCCCAGGTGGCCATTGATCATGATCGAGAATGAGGATGTCATCACCCATCTTTTATCTAAGTAAATCCATATCTCATGAAAACCCGTCTCGTTGAGGAAGATTAAAGGAAGCCCCAATCAACACAATCGTAGGCATAGGAGAAGTCAACCTTCAAAAGCATGCCTTTTACGCCCTTGTTCTTCCAGTCTCCCACCATCTCAGAAGCAATGACCACACTATCCATCATCAAATATTCATTGATGAAGGATATCAAAACCCGAAAAGCAATCATATCTTCCAGAACAAGGATCGGACGATTAGCAGGCACCTTGGCAATGATCATGTTAACCACATTATATAATACTAAATGACAAACCTTCTCCCACTATAAGTAGGGTCGGCTACATTAGATAGTACTATGTGGCAAAAATTCTCAATTTTGTCCACCCCTACCACCCCTTCCTCCTAGGGAAGAGAAAAGAATGCTTTGTTAATCCTATCAAAATCATGATTCGTTGTAGTAAATTCACTCATCATCGCAAGCATATCTGATTGGATATATTTGAAAACTCCTTGAAAAAATAATACCGGAAAACCATCAGGACCCAGCGATTCATTGGCTTTCAGCTCCCATACGATCGTCTTAAGCTTGTTAGCAGTGTTCACGAAATCGGTATATGCGGTCGCATTTGCGTATGCGGTACCTTCAGCGCATCGCTTTCATGAAGCCCTCCGTTATGCGCCCATGACACTTATGCAAGCCGCATATGCGGGATACGCGGCCGCATATACCCTCTGTGCCTGCTGAAGGTAAAATGTGATTTTTTATATATGATTTTTATATGTGATTTTTTAGGCCACTTATTTCATGTTATTGTTTTGAAATGTGTCAAATGTGTGTATGAATATGTGTTATAATTTAGTCAACTAATAGTTATTTTGAATGTAATATATTGTTATATGTAGAGTTTGATACTTTTGACGGAGAATCGGTAATAAATATAATGACAGAAATAAATGACATTATAATTCAATAATAGAGGAATTTATACAAATATATATTCACATATATTGGTATACAAGTTGCAACAAAAGTCAGTCCACTTAATTTATTATTAAGAAGTACATCATATCATCGTATCATGAATTTTAATAGACATACATAGTTACAAGTCTCACCTCCACATATTGTAGTTAACCAGTTAAAATATTGTCTTGAACATTTATGTTTTCTTATACTATTTTAATTAGCACATTACTATTAATATTAGTGTTAAATTTCGATTTTCTTTTGGATACTTGCATATTTTGGTGATTGTTTTCAATTATCATGTGTGCCAACTTTTTTTTATTGAAGTATTGGTATTTGATTGAGCTCTATGTGAAAGTCATTTTTCTTAGATCTTCTATTGGACCACAATCATACATAAATTTAGTTCAGTTGTAGTCAATTTTGTGTTTATATATATATATTTTTAAATAAAAAATTAAGAAACCGCGTAGAGTCGCATATACCCCGCATATGCCCTCGCATACCGCTTAATCGCTATTCAATGATCAGCCCGAACACATACGTATACCGCTTTCCTGAACCTTGCTCGTTTGTATGAAAATCCCTTATGAGAGTAGGTTGATGATTGGGCGAGAGGGAACAAGCCCCCCTTATGAGCCAACGCTTTTTCCTATTTTAATATCTTTGAGACATGCGATGGTAGTACTCAACTGCTGCCCAGCCAACATCACGATCTTCCTTAGCCCGAACCCCATCAACTGATTTGGCTTGAATAAATGAAGATGCCTCCCACTAGCCATCGCATGGACAAAAATTATATTTGTGTCCCCTCTTTGATCCAACACTGTCTGGATCTTTGCCTCAACTCCACCTCCTACTTCATGTCTCACTCAAGAAGGAATTGTTGGTTGGATTCCCTTTCCACAATATCCAATGGGGACATATCTCAACTGTCCTCAATACGTTCTAGGTCAAAAATCACGCTCTCAGCTGGTGCCTTACTGCCTTTCGACACCTCCTTGTAGCTGCATAGCCTCTTACGCAAAGCTTCAGTCTTACGAAAGAGACACACCGTGCGAATGCCCTCTACCTCAATGGTAAACCAGAGGGCCCCCATCATCTCTCTGGGCGTCTTCTCAAGCAAGGTTCAGAAATGCGGTTCATGCGGCCGCATATGCGGCCGCATATGCGTATGCGGTGGCCTATCCGAAGCGCATACTCAATATGCGGTCATATGCGGTCCAGCCGCATATGCGGGCCGCCTAAACCGCATATGCGGCCGCTTATGCGTTTGATATGCGGTCTAATTTCGTTCACTTAGGATCCAAATTAAAAACCCGATATTCACTTCTCTCGTTCCTCCATCGTTTTCCATATTACGCACCCTAACCTCCATCGTTTTCTCCCGCACCCTAACCTCTCCCGCACCCTAACCTCCATCGCGCCTCCACGCCTCCACCCTCGCCGCCTTCCCTCTCCACCTGCACGCTTTCTCACTTCCCTTCCCTCTCGTTGCCACCATTCTCGCTTTCTCACCTCCACGCTGCCAGCATCTCCCTCACCGCCTTGCTGCATCTCCACCTGAAAATCTGCACCACCGCGCCGTTGACGCAGTCAGCAGAGGCCCGACCAAGATCGACATGCTGCACCGAATCACTCCTGCTTCCTGTCTGTACAGGGGTTCCCTTCCTAGTAAATTTTCCTCCTCCTTTGCCCGTGGATTCCTGTTATGCCTTGATTAGTTCGATGAACAATTGTATTCTCGTTACCTCAAGCATACCATAGCGTATTTTTTAGATTTGTTAATTATTTTGGCTGGCCTAGAGTATTGTGGTTGGAATCGCGCTATATGATGCTGTACCCAGTCGTGTGTTTCCTTTCTTATTTGGAGGTTCTCCGCTTGGCTCATGAATAGGTCATTCTTAACACTTCAATTCGCTTCACTTACCCGGAGCACTGATAAAACGAATTTCATATTGAATTCGTTAATTTTATGCATTGCATAAGGGTTTGTTTACTGTTTGCATGCTTGGTTGCATCAATTTGTTAGCATGGCCATTCGATCTGCCTTTTTGAGATTTCTTTTATTTTCCCTGTTGTTTACATATTTTATTAAAAAAACATTGGTTGTGTAACATAACACATCACATTCAGCTAATACTCCACTACTCACACAAGAATCCCTTTATACTATCTCCCCACACAAATCTATCAAATATCCCGATATTCACTTTTATAATTTGCATGACCCGTTAGAAAATTTCAACAACTTGCAATGAACACATTATAAATTAGATTGTGCTTTTATAATTTGTTTTGTAAATTGATCGTGTAATTCAAGATGCCGTGTCCTTGTGGTTCGACACCTTTGGTTTAAAGTTTGGATACATCTTTACCATTAGAGCCCGTTTCTTTTTGGGTTGTTCCATTCTCATAGTATTTTACCATATAAACGGCATTGAAACTGCACTGATCGTGGTATAAACGGCATCTTTACCATTAGATGTGTTTTATTATAGTTTAAAGAAGTTATATAAGTTATTAGTTATGTGTGGTCCAACTCTCTTTATAAATTATGTAGTTTCATTTTAATTTTTATATATGTATAATGTAAACATGTTACAATGACACGTCATTTTTTGGATAACCGATTGGCAATTTGCACTTCTTATTTTCAATGACACATCATTTTTGTACCATGTTTAGGTCGGTCATTATGGCTACCCCTTCCACGCCTACAACGGCAGAATCCACATTCTATGTTCCACCCGGTTCTACCGATCCAGGGTGGAAATATGCATACCTCATTGAGAGGACCGATTCGAACACGGTTGGGTGTCGCTTGTGCGGCAAGGTCATAAAAGGAGGCATCAATAGGATGAAGCAACATCTCGCACACATCAAAGGAAATACAAGGGCATGTCCAAAGGCTGATGGAGATGTGCAAAAGGAAATCAGAGATTATGTGGAGGATATTATGAAGAAGAAGAATGAAAAAGTTGTTAGCATGAGAGAACTGCGGCAGGAAGTAACAATCAAGGCATCTGATGGATCTTCTAACCATCCATCAGAAGGAGGTGCTAGTACAAAAAGACCTCGTGTATTTGAAGATGATGTGTCTTTGGGCACAACAATGCGGCAGACAGTGATAAAAGATGCTTTAGCCAAAGAGGAGTGTGCACGTGTCAACAAATTCGTGGCCAAATTCTTTTATGATGCTGACATTCCCTTCAATGTGATCACTAAAAATTCCTTTATACAAATGTGCGAGGCAATTGGACAATATGGAAGCGGATACAAGCCACCTTCATACTATGAAATTACAGAAACTTTGTTGAAGGAGGAAGTGGATGAAACAAAGGAATATTTAAAGAGTCATAATGAATCGTGGAAAAACAATGGTTGTTCAATAATGACCGATGCATGGACTGACATGAGGGGAAGGAGCATTATGAACTTGTGTGTTAATTGTGACTTGGGCACAACTTTCTTGAAGTCCGTTGACGCATCCGCAGATTCTCACACGGCTGAATATATCTCTTCTCTCGTAGAGGATTGTATCAAGGATGTTGGAGAAGAAAATGTTGTACAAGTTGTTACAGACAATGCTTCTGCAAATATGGCAGCCGGACGACTTCTTAAGACTAAATATCCAAGGATATTTTGGTCTTCATGTGCGGCCCATTGCATTGATCTTGTTCTTGAGGAGATTGGAAAGGAATCAAAGATAAAAAATTGCATCACTAAGGCTAGAACTCTCACTCTCTTTATCTACAGTCATGCAAAGACTTTGAGCTTGATGAGGCAGTTCACCCAGAAGGGTGAAATTGTTCGGCCAGGGCAAACAAGATTTGCCACCACTTTCCTTACACTACAGAGCGTGATGGACAAGAAGGAAAAATTACGGTTGATGTTCTCTTCTGATGAGTGGAGAGAGTGCAAGTGGTCAAAGACCAGAAAAGGTGAGGTGGCTGCATCCATTGTCCTCAGTTCATCATTTTGGAGCCAAGTGTCTTTGACGTTGAAGATCTTCTCTCCACTAGTCTACCTCTTGCGTGTGTTTGATGGAGAAAGGAAGCCCTCAATGGGCTTTGTATATGGAGGATTGGAGGATGCAAAAAATGAAATAAAGGCTATTTTTAAAAATGTTGAACATTCATACAAGCCCTTTGTAGATGCCATTACCTTGAAGACGAAAGGAAGATTGGATAGCCCCCTCCATCTTGCAGCTTTCTATCTCAATCCCTATTATTTTTATAGGGATAGCGATGCAATTTCTAAAGATAGCTTCGTCGTTGATGGTTTGATGGAATGTGTAGAGATTTTTTATCCTGAGTTGGAGATTCAGGATGCCATCACGAAGAAAGAGATTCATATTTACCGAAGAGGAGAAGGAGCATTTGGAAAGCCAATGGCTGTCAGACAAAGATCCACCAATGATGATGATTTCAATCCTGGTAATATATCTTAAACTTATTATCGACGGTAAAGTTTTTAAGTTAGATTTATTATTTTACAAGTCATTAATTGTGCAATCTCTTGTAGCTCATTGGTGGATGCTATATGGTTCTCAAACGCCTTATTTGAAAGAAATGGCTTTGAGAATTCTGAAGTTGACATCCTCTTCTTCAGCCTGTGAGAGGAATTGGAGCTCATTTGCAGCGGTATGACTATCACTATTTGGATGTACAATTATATGTATTCAATGAATAATTGAGTCATTATAATTTATAATTCATCAATTTTATAAATTCTTAATGCAGATTCACACCAAAAAAAGGAACAAACTAGAAACCAAGAGATTGAATGATTTGGTTTTTGTGAAATTCAATTCAAAGCTGAAGGAGCGTCCATCACTAACTGGGAGAGATCCATTTGTTTCAAAGGATAGAACACATGTTATGGATTGGATTGGTGCCAGTGAAGAAGAAGAAGAAGAAATCTTCCAAGGGTCGGGGCTCACGTGGAACTTGCTAGCAGAAGCAAGTGGGGCAGAAGAATTTGCTGAGAATAGGAGGAGCCATAGGAATGCGGAAGCTTTGTCAACTTTGGGCGAAGAAAAAGAATTTATGAGTGATTCGGAAGGCGGCGATGATATTCCAACAATCAATTTTGAAGATGATTTAGATTAGAATTTAGAAGCTGGTTTATAACTTTATATATTTGACCATTCTGCATTCTGAAACATTTTTTGCTATCTAAATGAACTATGTAGCTTTTTATTGTGGTGCTTTTTTATTTTTAAAAGTATGTTTTTGTAGGAATCTAAAAGGAAACATGTATTTTTTTGTCTCTGACATCACAATTAAATGTTTGTCTTTAATATTTTTTATTTAAATAATACAAACCGCATAATCCGCATATACTTCCGCATATACTTCCGCATATCCGCTTACTCGCTCGGGACCGCCTGACCGAACGAATACCGCATACCGACTTTCTGAACATTGTTCTCAAGTAACAAGTACTTCTCAATTATGAAGAAAACATGAGGGAGGGAAGTCGCCCCAAAGGATCACATGAATACATGATTGGGGTATGATCTGACTTAGATGACTACAAGTCCAAGACCCACACCAAGGGAAAGGTAGATTGCAACTCCATAAATACTAGGAAACTATCTTCTCTTGATCTGGAGCGAGAGTTGCGCTACGTGGAACGACAATCCACCACATCCAAAGCATACATCTATAGGTCATTGTCTGCTTCAACAAAATCAGGAGAGCCCATATTCTGCCCTCAACATAGGTGAGTGCGGTCGGAGGAGAAGATTATAACATTTCTGTCATCCCCTACCAAACAAGTCTCGGAGGGGTAAATAAGTCTAGCAACCCTCAAGTCATCCCACAGTCGCCATTGGGCAACTTGATCAGTTGGGCCATAAACATAGGAAAAAAATTATGCTCAGACCCGTTCTCTCATTCTTAATTAGCACAAAGACCCTATGGACCTGTAGAAGTTCGGACTCCCACTTAAAAAGGTCATCATTCCAAGCCACAATGACGCATCCTTTCCGTCAGAAGAGGCAGACCCAGATAGCCGATAGGCAGGACCCTCTGCGTCTTTACCAGAATTTTGTTGCACGCCGCAAAGTCCGTAGCCGACATGTTGAAGGGCACGAAAGCCGACTTTGCACCATTCACCCTCAGACCTGAGAGATCGCCAAAATGTCAAGCACTGCCTTCACATCCCTGCACTCTTCCACCCCTCCTTCAACAAAGAATAAGGTGTCATATGCATATTGTAGAATAAGCACAAAAAGATCGTCTCTGGAGTACCTTCTGAACAAGTCACCCTCCTCTGCCACACTAACCCATTTGCCGTCAGGACAAATAGTAGTGGGGCCAACGGACATCCCTATCGCACACCTCTCTATGGCTGGAAGAAGCCACCTTCTTGCTTCACATTCACCAAAATCGAAAGTGAGGTGGTTGTGATACACCTCTTCATCCAATCGATCCAAAATGATTAATTATAACTCAAGTCTATATTATTTACTAACAATATTTAGACATAAAATAAAACTGTAATTAGATTATCTTGAATGTTTATTTTTGTGAAAGAATTTAAGATATGAGATATTTACTGTACTATATTTTTTTAGAAACGGTGGGATGAGCCTACTTTAGAGGACCATCCAAAAAATATAATATATAAGCAAAATAATAATTACTCCTAAATCGAAAGCGAGGTGGTTGTGATACACCTATGCGGTTGGAAGAAGCCACCTTCTTGCTTTTCATTCACCAAAATCGAAAGCGAAGTGGTTGTGATACACCTATGTGGCTGGAAGAAGCCACCTTCCTGCTTTTTCATTCACCAAAATCGAAAGCGAGGTGGTTGTGATACACCTCTTCTTCCTGTCGATCCAAATATACGGGAAACCTCTCCTCACTAAAGATGCCCAGATGAACTTCCAATTCACGCAGTCATACGCCTTCGATAAGTCAACCTTCCAGAGAAAGCACGTGGTTCCTCTTCACTTCCAATCCGCGGCCATTTCCGTCACCATAACCACTCTATCCAGAAGTTGGCGCCCCGATATAAATGCCGACTATAGCGGAAGGACAAGATCGTTCAGAACCTAGCGAAGGGGATTTGCCAACACTTTGGCCAAAATGAGGTAAACTACATTTGACAAGGCAATGAGACGAAAATCCTCCACCTTCTCGGCCCCCTCTTTCTTCGGTAGCAAGAAAGCAGGGACTTGTTAAGATTCTCCAGTCCCATGTTCGTACCCCTGAACCAAGGCCTTAAATGTTGGTTTCGGTCAGTATTTCGGTGACCGATCGAAACGGAATTTCGGTCGAAATTCGATTGAAATTTCAGTCATTTTTTGTACTAGGGCCCTCGTATTTCGACCATTTCGGTCGAATTTCGATTTCGACAGGATATCGATATTCAACAGAAATTCGATCGAATTTCGCTAAAATTTGAGGCCATGCCCTGAATCAAGCAACATGGCCATGACATCATATTCCAACATATCCCAAAATTCTCTAAAAAAGGAAACCGAGAAGCCATCCGATCCAAGACAACCATCGACGAGTATGTTTGACTGTTGGAATGTTGAATGATTACTATTTTTTTAAAAGAATTTAAGATATGATTATGCCTTAGTTCTGTGAATTTAGTTCTTTTATTGGACCACAATTATACATAAATTTAGCTCAGTTGTAGTCGCTTCTGTATGTGTGTGTGTGTATGAGTTCAATGGTGCTGCCCCTTGGGGGGAGCTAACTTGGCTACCCCCGCACAATTTCGTCCATTTTTTATTTTTTTGAAAATTTCTTCCGTAAATATTCATCACTATATCTCTATATTATGCTATTCAAATTTCGTGCAAAACAGAGACTCCTACGACCTCCATCCAGATAATCGTTTTTTAACGGTAATAGAATTGTTAAAAACAACCCTTCTGGATGAAGGTTGTAGGAGTCTGTTTTGCACGAAATTTGAATGGCATAATATAGGGATATATTGATGAAAATCCACGAAAGAAATATTCAAAATAAAAAAATAAAAAAGAGCAAAATAACACGAAGGGAGCCAAGTTAGCTACCCCGAAGGGGGCAACCCCATTTTATGATATATATGTGTGTTTATTTATTTATTTGAATAAAAAATAGGAAATTGCGTAGCACCGCATATACCCCTGCGTGCTCTGATACCGCTTAATCGTTATTCAGTGACCTGTCTGAACGCATACACATACCCCTTTCCTGAACCTTGTTTAAAATCATGACCACAACTATGCTTAGACAAACGTGGTCTAATTTCGATCCGAAATAGGGTAATCTAGACCTAAAAACTCTAAAATCATACCCAAAACTATGACTTCAGAGTAGCAGAAGGGCTAACAAGCATCGCGGGGGGGCCATGGTGTGGTTGGGTGACCGTTAGAACAGCAAAACACGGCTTGGAATGTGTCGTTGGAGCAAGCACAACTATTGGAGGGCTGCGGCATAGCCGCTGGAGGGCCCGAGAGAAGGCAACACTGCCGCTTGATAACAGGGGTTGTCCCGCAAACGAGCAACAATAGGCGGGGTTGGAGGTCGGACTTATGGTTCCGATCTAGGACCGTTGCTCTAATACCATGGGGAAGAGAATACTTTGTTGTTTTATTCATAGAGCCCAAGAGCTCTCTTATATAAAAGAGAGAAATCATAATGGGTAAATTACATACTAAGGACAGAGAAATAAACAAACTATAAAATAACATATCATAAAACTCTCAACACTATTGAAGCTCAAAACACTTTACAGTCTTGAGTTTTACTCCCAACAATATGATACCAAGTTTATTTCCCAAAATTGCTTAAATTTCCTATGATTCATTCCATAAAAATCACCCTCAGTCCACCTTCAACTTCTAAGTTTAAAATATTTAAAAGAAAACGAATGATGTTTTGATTTACGCCAACAATAATGGATTCTCTATCAAAACCTTGATTAAAAGTCTATTTTTTACTCGACGCTAAGCTTATTGAGGTTATCAAACCTTTAAGTTGAAATCCAATGATTTTTAAATGTAACTTGTCACCGTCTGATGCATCAACAAGCAATCGAATGAACTATATGCCATCATTAAAACTTGCTTAAGCGGGTTATTGGGCAGGTCCAAATATTGTATCCAGTAAAACCATATCCTTCACTCGACTAGGTGCTTCATCTACCGTGTCCATAATATGAAAAGGTTTGCACTCGAGGCATATGCCTTGAAGTGAGGCAGAGGGTTCCATCTCAAGACAAACATCCCGACTGCATCTGGTGAGGCAAGCACCTAGCATGATTGAGGCGGTCACAAGGCGTTGAGATGAAGCAATGGTGTCGTCTCGGATTCCAACGTGAAGATAACAAGGCTCATGATTGCAGCTCGTTATTTTCATGCCATTTACAACTCCCATTGTTGAGATATTTGATTTTTGGACCGAATATTCTATTCAACATGTGATTGAATAGTATATTGACATTCAATCAAATTTAGTCCAAACTAAATATTTCCCAATATTCAGCCTAAATATTTGGGTATTTAACCAAATATTCGATCAACTATTACACAAGCTGCAGATTTTTTTTTCTTTTTAAAGTTCTCATTTATCATGTTATCATCACAAAGATAAAGCTCCATATATGTATTTTGTTAATTCGTACTTTTATCTTGGATTCTTATTAATTTATGACTATATATGTATAAATATATTATATAGGGTAAACCGTATATGCTATCATGGAGTAGCTAATTTGGCTACTCCCACCCCTTAATTTTTTCTGTATTATTTTTTAAAAACTCCTTCTAGGATTAAGATCATGTATTGTCATGATGTTGTCATTCAAATTTTGACTTAGTCTAGGGTTCCTATCACATCCATCATGGGTCATCATGACAATATATGATCTAAATCCTCCTATTAGTTTAAAAAGATACGACAAAAAATAAAAAAATAGGTGGGAGTACCCAAGTTAGCTCTCTATGGTAGCATATACATTTTACCCATATATATTTATTAGACATAATTTTTATATTTAAAATAATTAAAAAATGCATAATCGAATAAGGCCTAATATTCTCAAATATCGAATATTCTTTACTTAATGGCTCCTCCGATCGTATACTAACTTATCGAACACTAGCAACTCCATGGATGCTTTTAAGATTTTTGTTGAACAATTACAGTATGATTTATATAGGCATTTATGTAAAGATGCTTATATAGGTAGCATATTATAGGGTTTTTATCAGTTGTACCCCTCTAAGATATTGCAATTTCAGTCATGCCCCTTTTTGGGAATACCAGTTGTGCCCTCGACTTCTTGTCGTTCTATCACGTGTGCCCTCCGTTACTTTAGCCCTCAATATTGAACTTAACCATGATTTTCTCAAACTATGGTAAAGTAAAGAGGGGTATATCTGAAAAAAAGCACGCATCCCTTCTTCACTCTTCCTCCTCTGCCCACCTCTCCCATCCCCTTCTCCTCCTCCATCCTTTTCTCCCCCGGCATTCACCATCAACAGTTGCATACCTTCATCCATCATGAGCAACCTTGATCATCGTTGCCCTCTGTCTCTCTCGGTACATCATGGGTTGAATCAACAGTGTCCAGGTCGTTGCTGACCTCACGGACATGCTACCGCTTTCGTTGTTAGTAACGAGGTGGATCGACAATCTGCACCATGCCCTCCTTTGCTGGACGAATTTAGGGCTTGATTATGAGGAGTCTGGAGGAGGTGGGAGGCAAAGGCGATGGGGGGTTAAGGGCTCAAGGCAGATGAGGAGGGGGTTGGAGGGCTCGAGGTAGAGGTTTCTTGTTCTTGCAGGGGGTAGAGGGGACCTAGGGGTAGGGGGAGGAGGCGAGGCATGGGGAGGCGCGATGGGAGGAGGCGAGGGGAGGGGGAGGTGCAAGGCGATGAAGGCAGGGGGCGACCTGGGGTGGGGGAGGAGGAGGAGAAGGGGGAGGCGCTGGGGGAGGAGGCAGGGGGAGGGAGAGGTATGGGGACGATGGGGGAAGGGGGAGAATTTCGGGGTAGGGGGGTGACCTGGGAGCGGGGGGAGGAGGTTGGATAGGGGGAGGCGCGGGGGCGGCAGAGGCAGGGGGAGAAGCTCGGGACAAGGGGGACGACTTGGGGGCGAGGGGAGGAGGAGGCGGAGTGGTGGCAAGATGCGGAGAGGAGAAGCTTGGGGCAGAGGAGGCGACACCAAGCTTGCAAAAGTCGGCCGACTAGGTCGACTAGTCGAGTCGGGGGGTAGCCGACTCCACTAGGCCTAGTCGGCCCTTAGTCGGTCCACCCGACTAGTTGGCCGACTAATCGGCCGACTTTTACAACAACTTTTTTTTATTTTTTTTGTTTTTCACTTTTTTTAAGGCAAACATATTCTAATATGCTTAATGTTATATTTAAAGTCAATTACTTCTTTTGTTTCATCATGCTGTCATATAAAATGTACAAATATATGTATATATATACGAATATATGTATAAAAAACTGATTTATATATTTAAAATAATTAAAAAAAATTCAAAACCGACTAATGATCGACTAATTCCGACTAGTCGCCCGACTGCCGACTAATCCTTAGTAGGTGACCCCGCCGATCGAGTACCGACTACCGCTTTATGCAACCTTGGGTGGCACGAGGGCGGGGGAAGGATCTCGAGACGGAGGGAGCACCTGGGGGCATGGGAGGAGGCAGTAGAGGAGCAGAAGGCCGGGGAGGAGGAAGAGAATTGGATGAAGATGAAGAGGATGAGGAAGGAGGAAGAAGGTGTAAAATGACCTTTTCAGATGTTTTTTGTTTAATTCCTATTATGTCCCAAAGTTAACATCCGTTTGCATTGGAAATGAACGGCAACTAACTCGAGAGACACAAGTGATGGAAAGGCAAGAAGTTTGGGGGCACAACTGATATTCCTAAAAAGGGAGGAGCATAACTGAAATTGCAATATCTCATTGGGGCATAACTGGTAAAACCCCCCTATTATGTAGTTAGATAATTGTCTTATTTTTCTGTAAAGATCCATGATAGCTTATATATTTATGTACATGCATAACTATAAAGTTATTTTTAGGACATAGCATTTCCACCCCCTTCATTTCTTTCTAGGACATGAATCAGAAACAAAATTTTGGAACATACATTATGTTTATTATCATTAAATCATTTTGTATTTAACAATTTAATTAAGCACTTAACAGTAATGTTTATTCCTCTTCGAAGTTGAATTACGCTTCTTTTTATCACGTTAAATTCATGGAGATTCATGTCATAGTTTAATTCTCATAATATTACACTTTAATTATTTAAGTTAAATTGAATATTTTTAGGGGTGATATGAGGTTTAAGTCTAAGCCACCTCAAGACTACACCCTGCCTTGTTTACAAGGAAAATGCCTAGATTCTCCTTTAACTTTTTAAACCATGACTGTGTCACAACCATAATGATGGACGCACATCCATCTCTTCCCAAATTTACCTTGACGCCACCATACATTACTTAATCATAACTAAAGCATTATTCAACACTTCGCATGGTGTACTCTCACTATCTCAAGCCCATGACCTATTCTCTCCATTCGACTATAAATCCTACTGTAAAAACCTTGGAAGTATGATACATCGTGAAACGAAAAATTATAGCTTTATTTTCTGCCCGTTAATTAGAGTCTAATTTAATTAGGGTTAGATTTATTTCCGTCCAATTGAGTATGTTGCAATTTTTATTTAAATAATGAGATTGATTGTGATCTCCAAAAAAATTAGTTAGAGATTTTTTTTTTGAGAGAAGATGGGATTGATCTCCTTTATTACTTAGAGATGATTAGAGTCCAAATAGGGTATGTTATGATTTGAATTTCATTTATTTACTATTTGTGTAAATCCGCCCCTCCTATATAAAAGGGATAGTAGCCTAATATTTTGAACATTCAAGAGTTTTGAGATTTATCTCTGTTACCTCTCCCTCCATCTCTTCTCCATATATGCGATCTCTGCGATTCTTTTCTCCAAATCCATCGAATCCGGTGGATTTTTCTCTTTTCCACCCTCCAAATTCTTCCACCAAATTTTTTTCCACCATCAAAGAATTTTTTTCCATTGAAATTTTTTGATTTGCATCAGTTGGTATCAAAGCCACTCATCAAAGAAATTACTCAATGAATTCAGAAGAATTCTCCAATACCGCACCTGAAGATCAAGCCACTCATCAGAAGATGAGTTTTTTGAAGCGACGGAGCTGATGAAACGAGAAACGAATAATTAGAATTCAATTTTTCGTCTGTTAATTAGAGTATAGTTAATTAGCGTTAGGATTATATTTACGAAAAATTTGAGTCCAATTTGCAATTTTATCTAAATAAAGAGATCGTGTGTGCTTTGTAATTAGTTAGTTGATTAGACATGTTGGAGGATAATTAGGATTTGTTAGGATCTCTATTCTATTTGTTTCTTTTTTGTGATCCCCACTTCCCTCCTATATAAAGGGAGCAAGGGCTTATGTTTTGAAATATTCAAGAGTTAAACAAAGTTTGAGATTTATCTCCCTCTTTGTCCTCTCTCCACGTGATTTTTGCGAGTCTTCTTCACCAAATCCCTCGCACTAGATGAGTTTTCTCTTCTTCTTCCCTCCAAATTTCCCCAGCAAAATATTTCCATCATCAAAAAATATTTTCACCATTGAATTTTTCGTGTTTGCATCACATAACGGTTATCAAGGGTGTCTTGGTAGGGGCAGTCTCTGATAAAGAAATTGGAGAAGAAGCTTTCTGGTTGGAAGGTGGTTTTTTTATCAAAGGGTGGACGTTTGGTTCTGATCAGGGACGTTCTTTCTGCTATTCCGGTCTTCTTCATGTCCACGAGAGCCTTGTCGATGGGGATCCGGTCCAAGCTGGAATATTTGATACGATGTTTTTTCTGTTCGTCGTCTCGTGGGGATAAGGGTCTTGCTTTGGTGGATTGGTTGTCGGTGTCTACGCCGACCAGAGAGGGTGGCGTGGGACGTCTGAAATTGGGGGTATGAATAAGGCGCTGCTGGTGAAATGGGTATTAAAGATTTGTGGCCCTGGAACTGAGCTGTGCTCAGCTCTGGTCAGGTCAATCTACGGTGTTTCTCCTAGCTTTATGACACATGCAGGTGATAGGGGGTCATCAACTACGTTTTGGAGAGGCATTTGCTTTGTCATGCCGGATTTGAATTGACACTTGCAGCCTATGCTTGGTGTTGGGCGTGTTTTTTTTGGAAGGATGACTGGATGGATATTGGTGCTCTCTGCGACCTTTACCCGAGACTGTACGCGTTGGCATCAGATAAGGATATTAGTGTGGCAGATGTGTGGGCGACCGAATCGTGGACACATTTTTGTGGTTGAGTTGTCGGATCATAGAGCTGAAGAGTTTTTAGGTCTGTCTGATTGGCTGTCTAACTGCGGCGGTCCAACGGAGGGAAGGGACTCGTGGTGTTGGAGAGATGGCTTCTTCTCGGTTAAAAAGGCCTATGGGGGCAGTGGTGGGCTAGCCTTTCGATGTGGAGACTCTGGTCTCTGGAGATTGCGCTAAGATCTGGACTTGGAAGATCCCATCTAGGTTAAAGGTATTTCTCTGGCTACTGAGGAGGGAGCGGGTGTTGACGGCAGCTAGAAGAGCAAGGCTCTTCTTCAGGTCTACAGAGGATTGCAGTAGATGTGGTGGTTCGCCTGAAGACGTGGATCACTTATTCTTTAAGTGCTCTAGTTCGGTTGAAGTTTGGAGTAATGCAACAATCACATGTCTAGATTGGAGCAACAATGACAGCTTCTGGGACTCTGTCTGCAGAAGGTGGTCAGGCTTAGAGGAAGGGAGGTCGAGGATTTGTACCACGATTTGGTGCCTCTGGCTGGGTATAAATAGTGTGATTTTAGAGGGGGTGAGATTCTATTCCGAAAATGTACTCGGGCATGTCGGAGCCCTCCTCGAATCCTGGCGGGTGTAATTATTATTTTGCTTATATATTATAATTTTTGGATGGTCCTCTAAAGGAGGCCCGTCCCACCGTTTCAAAAAAATAATATAGTACAGTAAAGGTCTACTCATATCTTTAATTCTTTCACAAAAATAAACATTCAAGATAATCTAATTACAATTTTATTTTATTTGTCTAAATATTGTTAGTAAATAATATAGACTTAAGTTATAATTAATCATTTTGGAGTAATCATTTTATATGCCTGAATATTGCTAGTGCAAAATACATTACCATTCACTTTAGAGAAAATCACAAGAATTAAAGTATTAAATCTAAGTTGGAATAAGTTGGCTGGCATAAGAAAATCACAAGAATCAAACTTAAGTTGGAAGAAGTTGGTTGCAAGTCAAACCTAAGTTGGAATAGAAAATCTCAAGAGTCAAACCTAAGTTGGAATAAGTTGGCTGCTCACATAAGAAAATCACAAGAATAGACCTGATCTTGGAATAAGTTGGCTTGGAATAATATAAAAAATCATTCAGTAAACCTAAGTTGGCTCTCAAAAATCGAACATCAAAAAATCAGATATGGAGGAGAAATCGAGTCTAAATCGGGTTGCCTAAGCCCTAGAATCATATCTGGATCTTAATATCCGGATCCGATTACCTGATAACATCTTTGGAGTTGGAAGCAGACGCACAATCCACATATGCAGGCACACAGTGCTCATATGTGGCCGTTCAGTGCGCATATGTGGTCAGGCAACCTGCATTATGCGGCCCACATATGCGTAAGGAAGACACAGTGAATGGTTTCAGGAATGTGGCGCGATAAGGCCTCCGCACATATGCGGCCGCATATGTGGCCGCTTAGTCTGCATTCGTGAACAATAGTTTTAAAAAACGTGAGATAGATTGAGACTGTTTTCCCTTGACGAGGTGAGGGATAACCCTCGAGGAGATCGAGTCGTAAACCTCGATTTATATAGGAAAATATACAAAAATACAATTAAGCATAATTACATGTATTTATAAAGTCTTAAATTTAGATGTTCACCAACATATTCACCATATATGTTATGAGCATGAGAATATATAATATTCTTTGCTTGATTTACTTTGAATCCTAATTCGTATTGTCATCCATATACAATGCAAAGCTTATTATGGCCTCCATTAATGTCGACGAGTGAAGTTCTTGTTGATATATAACACTTCCCTTTATGTGCATGGGTGAAGTAAAATTATACGACTTGCATATATTATTAACATACACAGTATATAATAAATCTATGTTGCTTTATATGTGTTATATGACTAGCATATATATTGATATGCTTTGAATCTTAACCATCCGATTTGCTAAACTCAATTGAAGAGTCGTTATATGCACCCGTCGGTTGCACCATACCTTACCAGCATGGGGGTCTTGTTGCATGGTCTACGAGCCTTTGGGGGGGGGGGTGCTAGGGGAGAGCAGGTGCGCTCCCCACTTATTGGGGTTGCTTGGGGTAGCGCCTGTGTCTAGAAACAATATTTTTTATACGATAACACAATTTTTTTAAATATAAATAGATAAAATATATGAGCATATAATAAATTAAATTGTTAGTAATTAATATTATACTTAAGATATCATAAAAATCATTATAAAAATATAAAAATTTGGGTACCAAACCTGTACAGCCCGAGGCGATGCCTTAAGGCTGCCTCGACACCTATGGATTGCCTCGAGGCACACGCCTCACTTGGGCTACTTGAGGCGGACACCTTGAGGTGCGTTTTTTAAAACCATAGTTGTGGTATGAGTCTTCACCCACAATCACCCCTTTTCATGTTCATTTAGACACCTCACGATTTGTCTAAGGTCTCAGTTCTTTGTCTACGATGTTCGGAATCAGAGTTGATACTCCATCAACGGGTGCCTCCATGAGTGCATCACCTATTGCCAAGATGGACGGTACAAACTATGAGTTGTGGGCGATAGCCGCGATACAGTTCATGAATCTCTTGTAGAGCCATGGTAAGAAGCACATTCTGTCACAGGATGAGTCGGTGGACAAGACTGGGACCTGGAAGGCAGATGATGCATATGCCAAGGTGTGGGTATTTATGCTATCTCTGTTGAAATTGCCAATGATATCCTGAGTCAACCCACAACAATGGCGATTTGGGACATCCTGACATGAACACTATCAAGTGAGGAGTGAGTCGAAGATATTGCAACTCCAACATGATGTCTTCACAACCAAACATGGTGATCATTCTCTTCACGTCTTGTATACATCACTGAGGGGTATGTTTGAGTGTTTCCGTAGCTACATACCCGATACTACCTCATTAGTAGGGCTGCTAATTGAATTGAATCATTCGAATTCGATTAGGATTCATTCGATAAAAATTCGAAAAAAGTTCGATTTGAAATCAAATGAACTGAATTTGAATTTAACTTGTGGATTCGATTCCCAAATGAATCGAATCTGAATTCACTTGGATTCGTTCGATAACAATTCGATTCGATTCGATACACACACATATAAAATATGGTATGAAGCATTACATATATGTAAATATATGTAGTATATATTTTGTAAAATCCCCACAAATGATACACAACTTAATATAATAAATACAAATTTCTATCATCTTATTCTAAACATCCCAATTTTGAGATGCCTATTACATAACCATACCCCCTCTTTACTCCCCAAATTCTCTCTCCCCTCGTCACTCATGAAAAAAAACCCTAACGTTTTCTTCTGCTCTCCAACGCCACCAGCTCCAACCTCCCGCTCCTGCTCGCTCTCTCCAACGTTGCTAGCTCCATTCTCTCGCTACTGCTCACTCTCTCCAACGTCGTCGGCTCTGGCCTCCCCCTTCTTCTCGCTCTCTCCAATGTCGTCGGCTCTAATCTCTCGCTCCTGCTCGCTCCCACCCTTGACAACGCCACCCTCCCAATCGTTAGCCTTTCCACCAACTCCCACTCTTCCCCATCGTCGACAACGACACCAGTTCTGGACTCACCAATGTCGCCATCATCTCTTCATCACCCCCGCAACTATTAGTATTACCACACACATCCTTTTACCCTAAAAACTTAAGATTTAGATTTTATCCAAATATTTTATGTTATTCTAAAATACATCATCTGCAAACAAACACATACTAAATTTTTAAAAACCATCCTAATGTCATAGGTTTCAAATTTCTAATAACATTTTCCGTAATCACACTCTTAATCTTGATATCTATCATAATATGCAGATCTTATGATAAGGACAACCAAGTGTTTGAATACAAATAATATCTTAGAGACAATTAAGGTATGAACAGATTTCATGGATTTCGAGCTTTGCATAAAAATGGCTGAATGTGCAAAAGATCATAACTTCAACTAAATTCTATTTCTCATCAAGATTACAAGGAGACTATGTTATCAAGAAGGAAATATCATCGTAATCTTTAATAAGCCCAACTATACCCCCATAAGAATGCATTGAAATGAGGTAAGTATGAACATTTCATGATTGATGTAGAAAAAAATGTTACATAATAGAAAATTGAATATTAGAGCCATACCAACTGAGTTCTTAGTCAGATCTGCCGGTTTTTATACACATCAGATGTGAGATTCAACTCCATAAGTCAGTTCACGTCGACCTTTTATGATTCTGATGGAATTTAGTGATTCTTTTTTCTTAAATATCATGGAGATAGGTCACAATGGGGGCAATATATGGAAGATTGTCAGAGAACATGGAACACAATCTTCTGCTTATTTTTTTGGACATGTATATCTATTAATCTATATTTTGTATTTCTATATTGGTATGGAATTTAAAATATAGTTGAGTATGTGTTTTCATTTTCTTTTTATGAGTCTAATTCAAACATACCATCTTCTCAAGATAGTATCCATAAGAGGGTTATTGGGCATGATGATGATATTAATGAAAAAGTGGAAGAAGAGGGTGAGGAAATAGAAAAATTGAATCCTTAAATAATTAACAAGATTGATAGAAAGAAAAGATCAATGGTTTGTGAATAATTTACCAAAGAAAATAAGAAAGTTGGTGGAGTGTTTCTTAAAAGGTAGAGATGCATTCATTGAATTTCCATCATAGGCACAAAAAGAAAAGATCAATGATTTATCAAAATTTCAATAATTAATTTTCTTTATATATTCGATTCACTATAGGTACAAAAAAGTAAATGATGAATGCAAGAGGCATATATGAACGACGAAAGTTATGCACTTTAATGCAATTTATATCATCTATTGAATTTCACCATTTATGTTAAGAGTTTTTTACTTCTCTAATTTTTTTCACAAATTAGTATCACAAAGTCTATTCAATTCTTTGAAACTTAGAATATTATTAATATAAAATTTTTATTATTAGTTACATTATTAAATAAAATTCTAATTCGATATAAAATGAATCGAATTTGAATATTCGAAACTCCAAATGAATTGAATTTGAATCTATATTAGAAATTCGTTTAATATTCGATTCGGATTCGGATTCGAAAATTTTATAATGAATTGAATCTGAATCTAGGTGGATTCGAATGTATTCGATTCGATTAGCACCCCTACTCATTAGAGTCACGGCCTCAAATTTCAATGAAATTCAGTCGAATTTCTGTCGAATATCGATATCCAGTCGAAATTGAAATTCGACCGAAATGACCGAAATATGGGGGTCCTAGTACAAAAAATGACCGAATTGACTGAAATTCCGATCGAAATTCCACCGAAATTCCATCGAAATTCTATTTTGGTCGATACCGAAATGGTGACCGAAACTGACATTTAGGACCTTGACTAGAGTAGCATAAGACCTATAGAGACTCTGTCATGCCAGGGTGTTTCCATCTGACCTTTATCCAAAATATGATTTGACCCGAGCTTCTTACTGATGCTACCATACCTCTTATGGAGGAAGCGTATCATGGGCTGAGCCGATTGAGTATCCTCTCTAACACATCTTCTCAGACATCGTCAGCTATGGCAGTTTTCCATGGTAGTGGTGGTTTGAGAGGCTTCTGCTGGAGAGGAGGGTCTGATCTTCATTGCCTGGAGGGAGAGGCGGTGATGCTGCTTCCTATCTGGAGCATTACGACAGACCACGATAGGGAAAATGGCACTTTTCCACCCAGTTTGAGAGAGGGCGATTGCAATAAGCTGCTGAGGGCACCGTTGTATCGTGCCACTTGTGCGTGCGGGAGAAGAGGCATCACCTGGAGCAAGCTCGCTACTAGAGGTTGGGTTGGAGAGATGATGTAGATCTCTTGGATGGGCCTCCGCCAGGAGACCGGAGGGGTTGTTGTCTGTGCTGGAGCCGCTTGAGAGGAGGTGCTGCTTGCGAAAGGACTGGAGATGCCGCTGCTGGATTATCACTTGGATGTAGTTGCCTGCGATGTGGCCTAGAGGGAGATGCAGCCTGGAGGGCCCTCCTTGGAACTGCGAGGGCCGCCATGGAATGGGATCTACCGCCGAAGGGAGTTGACTCGCGTCGCCTGGAGCTGTGTCTAGGTCTAGGGCTGGAGCATTGGATCTGGAGGGCTGTGCGTCGCTCCGCCTGGATGTTGTCGGAATCGAGAGGAGCCCGCCGCCTTGAGCTAGGGTTTCAACATAGAAACTCTAGAATGGAATCCTGATCTTGATCACAAACTCCCATGTTGCTGAACAGAAATTAAGATTTTAATATAAATCCTAGACCTTGGAAAAACTTGAAAAAAAAAAAACCAGCTTCAAGAACAAGTGATAATTGAATCTCGAACAACAATATAAATATTCAATAACAGCTCGAGAGTGGAACCCACTCTGATACCATGTTAGGAAATAAAACTGCGGAAGCAAAATATTAGAGAAATTAATAAAACATTATGGACACCAGATTTTTACGTGGAACCCTACTCCCTAAGGAGTGGGATGATACCTTGGGAGAAGGTCTCAAAGGGCCATATATTGCATTCAACTTTCTCACTGGATAGAGGAGGTCTGGGGCTTCTTATATAGCCTCCACAGACTTCCTAGTCTTACCACTGCTAGATGTGAGACTAAACACTGGGATATGGTAAATGGAAGTTGGAAGGATCCATTTGCCCATCTTACATATGAGTGACTAACAATCTAGTATTAAATCATGATTTTTAGTTGGATTACTCGAAAGTCAAAACTAGGCTTTTTGTTTTCACGAGTTTAGGGGAGAGTCATGGTATAGTTTTTGCATGTGCCTATAGATGTAGAATTTGGTGTTCACATATGGGATTAATGAGAGGAAGTTCCACGCATGAAATGATAACTTGATTGTATGTAGATTGTAAAGTGGAGCTTGAATTCAATTGATTTTTAGTCATATTTAGGTGCAGTTTTTTTCAATGAATCTGAGATTCATCATGTTGAAAGTAGCCAGGGCATTTGTGAGCCCGAATGACATAAGAGCTCAAAGGAATTATGTCGAGTGGCAGATTTTGTCTTTGGTTCGTATCACTCTTAATAGCGAACTGGTATTAGCCTGGCTTGAGATCTGTCTTTGAGAAATATTTTGCCTTACTAAGCGATTAAATATGCTTTCAACTTTTGGGAATGCGGTACCCAGTCTTTACGGTCAGATTATTTAATACATGATTATCCATGCACATCTACGAACCTCCATCTTTCTTTTTCTTCTAAAAGTCATCGATGTTCCATACTATCCCTTGCTTGGGCACATCAGACAAACGTTCTTAAGATCCTTGAGTTATCTTTGCTATTTCTCAATATGTATCGATAATCTTGTATGGCGCAAGTGCATCTTGTTCCTGGAAATAGCTCAATAACATATTCAACATCATATTTCAATGGAAGCTCCTTGGGCAGTTCCTCGAGCATCACATGCGTCAAACATTTGACTGTCTTAGAGTTGGCTTTCTTTGCTTGCCATCTTCTGCTTGCATCCTCATCAAAATTTGACCTCCACTTAGCACACTTTTTCTTTGGATTATTTCACCTTCAAGGAGGACTCTGCAAAATATGTGGTCTCCCCTGTCTCGGGCTTCCTTGCATTTGGATTGTTCCATCTTCTAGGACTCCACACCCTCCTTAGGCATCTCGACCTTTCTAGGCTTCTTGAACTTTTCCTTTGCTCTTTTTTCTTTAGTCTTCTCTTTATCTTGTTTGTCTCCTTCTTAGAGGTTGGTCATGCATTGTTGTCAACCAATGTGTCAAGCGTGATGGTCTCCTAGAGATCATTGACGTCCTACATCCTTAGCTTAGTCCAAGTCTAATGCCAGAGACCAACTGTGAAATTGTAGCGCTTGTCTTCCTGAGACATCCCTTGATAGTAAACAACAAAGTGATCTACTTGACTTATTCATGGAAAAAATTCCGCTCGCTTTAGCCTCCGAAGTGTCTCACATGGCAACTGCTCCTTTAGCTCTTAAACCAACTCGTTCCAAGGAGGACCCATGCAGGATCGGGGACATCTCCTTCCTGCCCCACTGTTGATCCTTCTTTCCTTGATCGACACCTTGCTATCGATGCCCTAACCTTACCAAATGAGTTGATCCCTCTTCCCATCACACCTTGGTTGGTGAAGCTAATCGTTGACCTTGCTTTGACTGATAAAATAAGATAACTGAATGACTTAGTTCAGCCCTTGTCTTCTTCAAAAAATATATAATCTAGTCGATTTTTTCCCCCATCGCCTTCAACCATCTCGACGGTCAAAATGGACAGTCTCACAGTGGAGTAGCTATGTAGATATGACATGCCTTCCTCCCACAGATTCACGACCATGCCACCCTGGTTTTGCGTGGTTGGAGTTGTATATCGTTGTAAGCGTTTCCTTCTTCATCTCCAGTGTCTTGACAACCTTGAAGTGCAACTCCATATCACAAAAGAAGTCCTAGTTTTTTGTTCTTCTTGTGCCGAGAAGGGCTTGGGCTACATGACCTATGGTTCTGCCTTGTTGAAACTGCTACTGCTTGTCACAACCTTCTCGAGGAGTGAGATCTCATCCCGAAAATACTGCATCGTTGCTTCAAGCTCCCTTAGGTTGTTTGTAATTACCTTCAGCACGTTTGATTGGACAAATGCTTGCTCCATCAATGCATGATGATTCATCCCTGTGTCATCATCTTCCACACGAGCCAAATGGTGGACATGGAATCCTAAGGCTGACCGGATGATCTATGTCATCTTCCGCACGGGCCAAATGGTAGGCATGTAATCCTAAGATTGGCCGGATCTCTAACACAACACATCCAAAATTGCATCACGGTTGCCATCAAGCGCATTGCAATTACAAGCACACACAATTACAAGTACACATGAATATGCACTAAGTTTCCTTTTTATTAACAAGAGACACACACTCTGGAGTGGACACTGGAGGAATGAATCCTTACCCCTCACGTACACAATTTCTGGGAGTACCAATGAGCACCATCCTTATTACATTTACATCATTAAACGAATTCTTCATATTCCCCGACAACTCTTCAAATTCTGCCACAACTATTCACCATCCTTATCTCTTTGGTTCCCTTGAAGTCCCTTTGTCTCCTATGAATGATGTCACATCTTCTGCTCAGTCATAATGGATCCCATTCTCAGCGCAGGAAGTTTGCCAGTGATCCAACAAATGCTCGTATGAAAAGAAAAATCGTGAATCCTACTCTTCCATGCGATACTCATCCTTAGTCATATCCATACTAAGTGAAGTTCTCTAAAATTTGATGATGTGACCAGAAAACAACATTAGTTTGCCTGATCACATGCACAAGCAAATCCGTGCCTTATGACTTGGTGGTGTTACACTAGAGCACAATGAAACACAACCGTGAAGTAACTTGAATACTCCCACAAAGACCTCTGACTACAAAATTAGCTAGGAATCGGAACTAGATTACATTACTTGCTGAGTAAAGGGTAGGGAAATAAAAACAACCAGCAGTGGAACATGTAATGTTGTCATGCTAGTTGTCATCCTTGAAAGTTCTATGTATGTTTGGTACTGGATGAATTCCTTTTTCCGAATACACTTCTACTTATCCTGCACCTGCATAAATGTTAAGAGGAACTTGTCGCAACACTGAAATGTATTATTGATTCTGGAATGAAAAGAGTTCAAGAATAAATTTATTTGTAGATGAATATCTACTTCCCGTGGCTCCTGATCTAGAGGAAAAACCTTCAATGTGGAACCACCTTCAATTCGTTATAGTCCCATGACCATCAAAGCCATGCTCCTTGCTGAAATCAATCATTGTCGTTATCTGCCTTGATTACCTCTAACCTATATAAGCTGCGTACCTGTACCTCCTTTTCGTATAATAATTAATAAACATGTGTA
Source organism: Ottelia alismoides (assembly GCA_037367405.1). Classification (NCBI taxonomy): domain Eukaryota; kingdom Viridiplantae; phylum Streptophyta; class Magnoliopsida; order Alismatales; family Hydrocharitaceae; genus Ottelia; species Ottelia alismoides. The sequence goes on along the minus strand of JAZKJV010004737.1, from coordinate 173,402 downwards.
CTTAAAGAATGAAGATCCAGCCTGAGCATTGACGGTTTGAATAATGGTCAACTTTGTTGGGATGATGGGGGTGTTTTGGTCTCTGAGTGTGTTGAGGAGGGTATGGATGAAAATGGATGTGGTTATATCCGAATGTCCGCTTATCATATTCGAAAAATTATTAAATGTGGATATCCGTATTCGAACATTAAATGAATATAAGTCGTATATGGATATAAATTCTAGAAAACATCAGAATATGGATATAGATATGGTTATACAAAAAGATCCGGATATGAATTCGAATATCCCGTTACCAAATATTATATTTTTTTAGGAGATGGGATTAACCCTTTTAGAGGCAAAAAATATCAAAATATCATATATATATATCTATATTAGATTATAATATGTTGTGTTTAGTAAGCAACTGAGCTCAACTTATTTCCATCTTACCCAAATTCATGTATTCCTGCGACCTCTGACAACCACTGTACCTCCTCCTTGTCTCGACACCATAGAAAATATAATAGGACAAGCTTCATGTTGGCTTCAACCTCTCGACGGCTATATCTGTAGAGCACTTGTATACGATTACAATTTTAATTGATTCGTGAAATATTTTATCATGATATTTATGTACATATTAATGTGATATTTTTTTGAAATCACTTTCTACTTGATAATAATTTGACTAAAATTCGTAATTTATCTTTACTTGATCATATACTCGCATCCGATCCTAAGTGGATCGATATTTCTATTAGCTCGAATAGTTTTTCTATTAGCTCTTTATTCGGTCTAGATTCATATTCGATAGATATTCGATCCGGATTTGCATCCGATTCTTTTAGGATACCGTTGCTTATATCTGTATCCAAGTCATATTCGTATTCGATAGAGATGAAGTGAATATGTATATTGAAATAGGCATATCTGATCAGTATCCGATAGGTTTTCATCCCTACTTGAGGGGTGGGGGGTCGCCAACAGATAAAAACAATTTAGTCCGTATGTGTCATCAAGTTCACTGACAAAGAAGGGGAAGGATGACATATAATGTCAAGATCAACAACTCAATGAACTCGTTCTTTCCGATTTAGTTTATAGTAAATGAAATGTCTGTTGTTACTGGAGTTATTGGACTATCTGAACTTGTACTTACAGGTCTGCTACTACGGACAACATTATCATTGTTTTGCATACAACCACGAGCATGAAGAGTGGATAATGTATGATGACAGGACAGTTAAGGTAAGCTTGAATTTCAGAATAATAACTTGCTTTATAATATTATGGCTATTTTTCAATTACAAAAATTATTTTGCAGAAAATTGGTGATTGGAATGATGTGCTGTCCATGTGTGTGAGAGGTCACTTGCAACCTCAAGTCTTTTTGTTTGAATCCAAAAATTAGCATATCTTCATTCCCCTTCAGCAGCTATTTGGCTAATTTATGGTATGCACGTTACAAATGCGTATTCTTATATCTGTAATATGATCCATGAAGGTCGGTTCCTTTGTGCGTTATGCGTTATGCGCCATTGAGTTCTATATTTTGGAAAATCCTGCTGAGGGATCTCATCAAGCTCATAATAATGGATTCAGAAAGCTGATGTTAGATATGGCCACATTTACTTTACATGGTGGTCTTTTTGAGAACATTGGGGATGTATGGAGGTCAGTTGTAGATGGTTAGATGAACAAGATCATACCTAACTATTTGGGCTCCACAGCAATATTGATTCCTTCAATAATGTTGCTTGGCCGCTTGATATGGTTTCTGGAGATTCTGTCGATCTGTCCAGTTTCGCATGTGGTGAGATGATCTCGTGCTCATAATGGACACCATTCTTGCAAATGCGACTACAGCCTTGTCTGCCATTCTTTTCTCTTGGAGAATGTGGTTATTTTGCTGGGTGACTTGGATATTCATTGCGTTAGTTTCTTAATCAGATTGTTGGTCAGCATCCGAGTGCTGTGCTGATATATTCTTTACAACAGGCAGCCTCATTCCAAAGATTTTGATTCTTTGTCCGCATCAATCAGTGTTGCCTTGTGGCAGCTAGGTGTTGGAGCTTGTTAACAGTGATCATATAAGAACATCGGCCTGTGTAGCTTGCTTAAATTTTGGTAGATTCTGTTTGCTCCCTTTTATTATAGGAATCAGCTGCAGGTTCGCAGGTGTCAATATGTGTATGTACCAATGCTTGACGTTAAATTAAGTAAACTTGGAATAAAATTTATCAGTCTGTTCCGTTTTGTGCTTTCTGTATTATTATTTTTTTATTTTTTGATCAATTAATATCTCATTCTAATGTCTTATTGTTGAATATTATTGTTGGGTCTCTATTGTTCACTTCCAGGTGTAAAAAATTTTCGTTCGTCAAAGAGGTTAAAAAGAGTTTTTTTTGGCCAAACAGGTTGAAAGTAGTCGATAAGTTCTTGTTTAGTCTCCAAACTGTATGATGGGTCAAAAAGTTGACCATTTTTGTGTGAACAATCAAAGTTCAGGTGACCAGATTCGTCGAAGGATTGGTCTTCACAAATGTTATTTTTGGTCAAATTGTGCGTGTGCCACCATTTGGTGCGTGCCATCGACCTGGCGGATGATAAGATGCATCTTCTTTGGATGTTTTTTTAATAGTAGGTCCGGTAATTTCGGAGGTCCGGATGTCCCCATTAGGATTCGAACCCGGATTGTAATGTCGTCATCTTTAAACCACCCCTTGGGTTCCCTCTTCCTTGGATGTTGATTGTAATGTCGTCATCTTTTTGTAATACTGTCGTTGCAGCATCCTTGCTACTGTCATCATGCATCCTGTCTGCTTTTGGTTAGTCTGGTTGATGTTAATACGGCAGAGAAGGCTTTTCATGCTTGCTGTACCAGCTGCGATTTCATCAGACCAATTTGTAAGTTATAGCCGAAGTGAATGTCTTCTTTGTATGTTGGATTGTCATGGTGTATGCTTGCCAAGGTTCCTGTTTTTGTTCCAAGATTCGTTCAACTTAATCAAATACTGGATTCTTGTATCACTAGCAAATCATTAATTATGTTTTTTTGTCAAAAGCAAGTGGCGAGATCGGGAAGCAAATCGTGTATTTTGAACAAGGAGTGCAGGTAAGCTATTTGCCTTCGTCTTGCAATCTTGGTTGCCACTTTTTGTGGCAGTTTGATCTACGCTTTGATTTGAACCTCTTCGCCTGTAGTGCCAATCCGGGTCATGGACGCATCGTCCAGCTGCAACGAAATTTCTGTGTGGAGATTCCTCGATCCATCTTAAGTTACTCGTCTATCTTCAACCTGCTAAGGAGGTTGGCGGCTAGGGCTGCTAATTGAATTGAAGCATTCGGATTCGATTATGATTCGTTCGATAATAATTCGAAAATAATTCGATTCGAAGTGAGTTGAATTGAATATGAATTCCAATTATGGATTCGATTCCCAAACGAATTGAATTTGAATTAGCTTGAATTCGTTCGAAAAAAATTCGATTCGATTCGATATAATATATATATCTATATCTATATTATATTTATATACATATATGCATACATTCATGCAAACATACAACACTACCTTTATTTACCAATAAGCTTACACTCTTCTATATAAATATGAGTAGCTTATGGTGGATTTTGCAAAATTCTCATAAAAATAATAAAAAGTACAATTCACTCAAATGTATATCCCCCATTCACGCTTGGCCCACTCACCCCTTCTCATTTCTCACGCATAGGTGCACCCCTTCTCATTTCTCACGCTGCGCACCCCTTCTCATTTCTCACAGGCGCACAAACCCTTCCCCATCGTACTCCTCTCCTCTCTCCCACACGACGCATAAAAAAACCCTAGCCCCCAACGACGTCGTGGTCTTCTCCGCCAACATCGACACCCCCTCCATCCAACTCAACTCGTCCTCTTCTTTGCGATCTCGGACTCGACTCGTCTTAAAGCTTCACCGCCTTCTCGTGTTGACGGCCTTGTCTTCTTAGCAAATAACGTCAATTTCCAATGCCTCGATTCTAGTACCACCAGAGATTCCGACTGATCGCCCTTGTGTTGGGTTTTCATGGAATTTTTATTTCGGGTTTTCGCGTCGCCTCGAGGGGATCTTTTGCTGGATTTTGAACCGGAACGCTCGAATTTGATCGTCTTGCTGCGTGTTTCGACTTGGGGTTTTTCGATGCTGATTATGTCCTGTTGAAAAATTCGGCTTTCTGGGTAGTTGGGTTTGTAGGTCGGAATTAGGGTTTTGATTTTAGCCCTGTATGAACGACATGGGATCATGGGTTCAGGTTCACGATTTGAATGTTTATCGTTGCATGAGAATATTACGGGGAGAAGAGAACGACAAGATGACTCATGCGGGGTAAATGCTACTGATTGTAGATGACGTTTGTTGCAAATAAAAAAGGCTTTTGGTTGATTAAATGTGTTTTTATTTTTCTAGAATGTATGTGCATTAGAAATTAATTTATTTCAATGAGAGATTATCACCATGCAATTGATAATGAAGTACGACTTACGTAATACTTTTTTGTAAGTGTTTGTATTGATTGACTGATAAAATTCAATTTCTTTAGATATCATGGAGGTATATAACGAGAGAAAAGATGGAGATGATTCCTCCGAAAAACGACATGGATCACAATCCTCCAATCATGCTTTTAAACGGGTATATTAAATTCTTATTTTTTTCTTAATTACTATAAAAATTAAGTTTAATTGTTGATGTGAAAGTTTAAATTTAGTTACGATCATGTGTTTATTTTTTTTCTTTAGATCACCAATCCGAACATGCCATCTTCACAAAATAGTGTCCATGAAAGAGTGAATGGAGATGATTTTGACGGGGGGAAAAATGTAGGAGAAGGAGAAGAAGTAGAAAAAGTGCATGATGAAGTAATTAATAAAGTTGATAGAAAGAAAAGATCATCTGTTTATCAATTATTTATTAAAGAGAATGTGAAGGTTGGTGGAGTGTTAGTTGAAAGGTGGAAATGCATGGATTGTAAAAAAACATTCAAAGTAATGAATTGTGGAACTACTTCGCATTTGAAAAATCATAAAGAAAGGTATTGTATCATGCGAGATTCTGGAGATAAGAAACAAAGAACATTATCTTTTGGTCCTTCGTCATCCGAGTCTGATCATTTGAATGAACTTGCATTATCATTTTCAAAGTTTGATCAGATGAGAGCGAGAGAATTGATCGCTAAATGGGTCATCGTTCATGAGCATGCTTTTAGTATTGTGGAAGAATTCTGGTTTTTAATGCAATACTAAAATATTTGAATCCCAATTTTAAACAAGTTTCCAGAGCAACGCTAGCAAATGATTGCTTGAAGATTTTCTCCATTGAAAAGGAAAATTTGAAAAGAATTTTTCTACATGTGGACATGATTGGTCTTATTACAGATACTTGGACATCCAATCAAACAATAGGGTACATGTGTTTGACTGCCCACTATGTTGATGCAAATTGGAAGTTACAAAAACGTATCCTTAATTTTTCAGAGTTAGAACCACTGCATACATGTGTTGTTATTGCAGATGCTATTCTGAATTGTCTTGTTGAATGGGGGATTGATAGTAAAATCATGAGTATTACACTAGATAATGCCAGCACTAATGATGTGGTTGTGAGAACACTGAAAGATACATTTTTCGGAAGGGGTTGTTTGTTATTTAAGGGAAAACTGTTTCATGTCAGATGTTATGCGCACATATTGAATCTTATGGAGCAAGACGATCTTCGTGCATTGGAAAATACGATCTCTAATATTAGAGAAAATGTAAAGTACATCAAAAAAAGTAGTGCACGTTTAAAGAAATTTGGTGAAATTGCAAAGCGACTGAATCACTCTACTTCAAGGGGTCTCTCCATGGATGTTCCTACTCGTTGGAATTCCACCTTCTTCATGCTTGAATCTGCATTATGTTATAAAGACGTTTTTCAAAATTATACAAGAAGAGATGATGGTTACATGTGGTTGCCATCACAAGAAGAGTGGGAGAAAGCTGAAAAAATCCGTCCACTCTTGAAGCAATTTTTTGAAGCGACACAGGTGTTTTCTGGTACGAAGTTTCCAACAACAAATTTATTTCTTCCAAAAATTTGGAAAGTAGCAGAAATTTTATAAGATAACTCATTTTCAAGTGATGATTTCATTAAGGAAATGATCATTGCAATGAAACTGAAGTTTGATAAATATTGGAAGGATTGCAACCTTTTGATGTCTATTGCATGTCTCCTTGATCCAAGATATAAACTGAAGTTCATTGAATTTATTTTTGATAAGGTTTATACCTTTATTGAGTCTCAAGAGCAGCTGATGAAAATGAAAAAAAGAATTATGGAGCATCTATTCTTTTTACTTTCAAAGAGTTGGCAAACAAAATGATGGAAGCAAAAACTTTGGAGAAAATATTGAATTTTTGAATGCATACTCCAATGAAAAGACAAGCGAAGCAGAACTAGATGATTATTTAGATAATGTTGAAAACGAGTCTTCGGAAAAGTCTGACTTGGAGAGATACTTGGAAGAGGCAACATTGAGATCAAGAAAAGGAGATCCCTCTTTTGATGTCTTAGATTGGTGGAAAACCAGTGCTTTGACATTTCCTGTACTCTCTATTATGGCGCGTGATGTATTGTCAATTCCTATTAGCTCTGTTGCTTCAGAGTCAGCTTTCAGCACTGGAGGTAGAGTTCTCACTGATTATAGAAGTTCTTTATCTTCTAAAACCGTTGAGGCTCTTGTATGTATTTCTGATTGGATACGAGCCACTCAAGACATTGCTCAATCTTCAAATGTAAGAATACCCAGTATGAACTTACTTCGAGCTTATCATAGTTAAATACGAAGCTAATTTTTTTAGATAAATTACAGTATGTTGTTTGCCAAGATGAAAGCTTGAAGGTTCATATTCCAGAATAGATTCAAACTTCTTATGAAGGTTAATAATCACTATTAGCTCAAATATACAACAAGTCAAACTCTATTAATTTAGTTTTTATTCTAATAAACTTTCTTTATGTGAAGGATGTGGAAGTGATGGTGGTCTCTCTACAGTTCGGTCGACATTAATGACATGAATCAAGAATGCATTATAGGACTACTTTCTTCCCTTTTTCAGCATGAATGTGTTCTAAAATTTATCAAATGCAACATCATGTGTTTAGTAATATGCAACACTTTTAATTGAAGTTTGACTATATCATTCGACCTTAGTTTTTTTATATATCTCATGCTACACTATTGGTTGCCATTATTATTTTCAAATAACCTGATTTTTTTTTGCATTTTCGTTTACGAGACTCGTCTTTTCGTGCAGCATCAAGCAATCAAAGGTAATCACAATTTTCACAATATGTTCATTTTTACATCAATTATATCCAATCTATCTCTGCTCTTATATTTCTGCTTCATATATTTAATTCATTACAGATAATAAGAGAAAATTAGGATTGCAACAAACTTATAAGCACCACAACAACTAGGTAATTTTATGCATTTCATATTATATCTTGAATACTGCCCTTTTCTTAAAGTTTTTAATTTATCATGCTATTTTTACTATTAATGCATACTTATACTCGTTAATTAACATTCTTGTTACTCTGAATGTATATAACTTATAGGGTAGACCTCTTCTCAACATCATACCCTCTTTTTTCCAAAAAATATTATCAATATAATTTCAAATTCGATATAAAATGAATCGAATTTGAATAGTCGAAACTCATAATGAATTGAATTTGAATTCAAATTAATGAATTCGGTTAAAATTCGATTGGAGTTCGGATTCGAAAAAATTATAATGAATTGAATCTGAATCCATATGGATTCGAGTGTATTCGATTCGATTAGCACCCCTATTGGCGGCTAATCCCAATGTTTTAAAAATCGAACCGGATATCAAATTGGGCAAGTATCGGTTCCTGATTTTTATGATCAGACCAATGGGAACGACCGGTCGAACCGGTGATGACGTTAGCAGTTCATAAAAATTGGAAAAGACCGAACCGTTGTACTGTTGGTTTGGTTCGTATGGTTTAATCGAGTTGAACCGAATTAGACCAGTCGTATCATACAAATAAATATGAAAAATGCTATATCATATCTTTAAGGGATCTATATACTCGCATCCTTTCTAACTTTCCAATAACACTTATACTCCTTTTTTTATAAAATTGTGTACCCCTCTGTATTCTTACAAAATGGATAGTAGTGACATTTTATTAGTATAAGTTTGCTCCTATATTATACCAATATAAGAATAATATTGTGGATTTTAAGAATATAGGAGCACAAGAGACATTGCTAAACGTTAGGGGTATAAATGTTATTAGAAAAACTCGAAAGGGTGTAATTAATATATTTTGTAAAATTCATGTGTGTGATGTATAAAATATACAATTTTAAAACTATTTAAACTTTAGTTAATAATAAGTGTTATTAACTTATTACTTCTCATAGTATAACTATGACATATTCTTCCTTTGTTGTTGTTGAAAGTAGACAAACACGTGTAATATGTGAGACAAGAGGCAATGCTTATATGACATGAAGTGAGAGGTGATAATGGGTCATTGATGCATGTAGAAGGAGAAGAGATAAAGGAGTACTATATTATGAGTTAGAATGAGACCAGATTATGAATACTTTTACATTTTATTAAATGATCAAAATTTATTTTTTGTCAAAAATGGATAGTTGAACTGGTGGTTTGGTTCAATTGTTTCAACTATGTTTAAGTTGTCCAACCGGGTTTTGATTGGTTTTTAGTTTCTAAATAAAAATCGAGTGGTTGGACCGTTTTTTTTTTCGATTCTTGGTTTAATAGGTTGAACCGACCGGTTCGGTTCGATTTTTAAAATCTTGACTAATGCTCTCAGTCAATTCCTTTTCCCGCACGCAACGCCAAATCATAACACGAGAAAGGTAGACCCAGAGAAGACGTCGAAACGAATATGATACCTTTGCAATCCCATGATCAGATTCTAACGTAAATAAATGCAATTTAAATTTTAACTTTGTGGATTGAATTTTAAAAAACCCATCTCCGTCATCACGCTATGTTTCCAGCATGGTTTAAAAAACCGGACCGGACCGGCCGGTCGGATCGGTTGGACCGGGAACCGGCTCCGACCAGGTCGGTTCGGTCGGTTTTGTGTAATTAATTTCGAAAGAAATAAAAAATAAAAAATCAAGTCGGATCGGTGGTCAGACCAGGTTGACCCTGATTGACCCAATTCTGATGGTTTGGTAAATTTTCAAAAAATAAAGGTTAAATAACAAAATAATGGGATTTTTATCACTTGTACCCTTCTTAACTTTTACAATATAAGTTATGTTCCTCTCTTTTTTGGAATATACGTTATGTCAATACTTTTTAGAGTAATTTTCTAAAAGCAACTATAAATAAATGATTACAACATTATATTCATATATAAATCTAGAAAACGCGATTAACTTTTGTAGAGTTTGACTCGAAATAGACGATCATATTATTTTATTGAAAGATTGGACATTTTAAACGATTATTTTATTGACATATAAATACATACTTATATATATGTATCCAGTTTTATCGGTTCAAAAAATCGGTTCGACCGGTCCGACCATTAAATTAAGTCCGGTTCGATTTTTTCTGAGTCGATAGTAATGATGACATCATGCTGACATCATCACCGATCCGACCGGTTTGGACCGATAGTCCGACCCGGTTGGACTAAACCGAAGATAAACCGGTTCAATATCCGATCTGATTTTTAAAACCTTGGTTTCCAGTATCACAGCTTAATAACACATTTCTGCACGTCAAGTTCGTATTTTTTTTACCATTTACTGTATGAGAAACTTATCTCGAAATTGATGTCTGTTTATTTCATCTAGTCGTCGAGTTGACTTTTGCTGGTTGAGTTGGGTTTCAAGCCAACCAAAATATAATTTTCTTAAGTCCGCGTGAGAGTATAATACATGCTCATGGTCATATTGCTATTTTAGAAGAAAAAAGCTAAAACCATCTGTCTGTTTTATCGTGCAACGAAGGACGCGAAGAGAGTAAAAACCAAACCTGACTGCACGCGACGCGCTGTCCCTCCCTCCCCCTTCCCCTTCCCCTTCGTTGAAAGCCAAATCGTGCATTCTCCGAGATCCATTCAAAGGAGAAAGAACCAAGGAAATCCTCCTGCGGAAAAAAAGTCGCGGGAATGGATCTGTTCCACAGGGCGAAGGTGGTGCGCCTCCGGAGCCACCACGACAAGTACCTGGTGGCGGACGACGACGAGGAGGGCGTCTGCCAGGAGAAGGGCGGCTCCTCCCGCGCCGCCCGCTGGTCCGTTGAGATCGTCGACAGCTCCCCCAATTTCCTCCGCCTCAAGAGCTGCTTCGGACGCTACCTCACCGCCTCCAACGCCCCCTTCCTCCTCGGCGTCAGCGGCCGCAAGGTCCTCCAGACGATCCCCCGCCGCCTCGACTCCTCCGTCGAGTGGGAGCCCGTCCGGGAGGGCATCCAGGTCAAGCTTAAGACCCGCTACGGCAACTTCCTCCGCGCCAACAGCGGCCTACCCCCCCTCCGCAACTCCGTCACCCACGATATCCCCCACCGGACCGCCACCCAGGATTGGGTCCTCTGGGACGTCGACGTCATCGAGCTCCGCCCGCCCCCCGTCGATCATGGCATCTCGTCCCGGATTCCCCCCTCCCCCGACCGCAACGGCGGTGGCTCCGTCTCCTCCTCCTCCTCTGGATTGCTCTCCAAGCAGGAGGTGAGATTGCTATTAGATCGATATTTGCTGTGACGAGAAATGACGAGGAGCGTTACATGGCATCGCTTTATGTTACGGTTATCCAAATAGGGTCTTAGTTGACAAATAATGCGGTGTTTAACATTTGCTGTCTTGTTTTTAAAATAAACTGTAAAGCCGATAGATGTTTTTCCAATTAGGCCCACTTTTGTAGGCTGATGTCGTGATTTGATTGTGTAGTCGCTAGAATCTTTGACGGATGTGCCACCAAAACCCGATGGGCGGATGATCCGGTATTATGTCGCGGATGATCGGGGAGATGTGGATGAAAATGTGGAGAACAATTCTTTTATCTTTAATGGTTTGAATGTGGAGGACTTGGCAGAGAGGTTGAAGGAGGAGACAAGGCTCGATGATGTGATCTTGTGTACAAAAAGCCCGTTGAATGGGAAGCTGTACCCGCTCCGTCTGCAGCTTCCACCCAACAATGCACAGATGACTATCGTCTTGGTGCCTTCGACATCGAAAGGTGAATTTTTACATCTTAAGTATTATCTAACTTCCATGTTCCCCTAACATAATAATAAACTGATGTCTGAGAAAAGGTTAAAGTGCATATTCCGCAATTATGCTTTTGTTGGCCATGGCCCCATGCATAAAGGTGAATTATTTTTTATTGTTTGCTTAACCTTGGCCGGGAAAGTGTTCAGGCCCTTATTTATAAACAATCTAAGGATTCAAGATTAAAAGGAGAAGGAACCATCCATATCAGGAACAACACTCTATAATACAAAGTTCAGTTTTTTTCAACTTGGCAAAGGCTGCCGGATGGGTATTTTTGCAGAGTCAGTGGTCCTTAATTTGCAAGAAATTGAAAACAGGACTATTTTTTTATTAATATACTATGCGGAAAACCCAAGTATACGATCACTTGGAAGTGAGGAAGGTAGAACCGCAACTTCACAGTGTTTTCTGTATCTATAGAAAATGATGCTCAAGCTGAGCCATTAACCACTACAAAAACAAAGAAAGTCAACATCTATATATATTGTGGAGATGAAAGAGTGAATTGCATTACTGAGAGGTCATAGGGTTCTCTTATATTGGAAAGAAAGTTGTTGGGAAAATTAGAAGAAGGCAAAGAAAATAGAAAATATACAAGCAATATAAAAGATAACAAATATCTCAACACTCCCATCATATCGATCAGGCTTAGCTTGGAACAACATCTCTGGTAAGGCCCTCTGGCTAGGGCCTTAATAAGTATATCTGTTGTTTGGTCTCTATAGCTGACGCGAGTAGAGGAGATAAGACCATTATGTATTATGTCACGAATGTAGTGACAATCCACCTCTATGTGCTTAGTCCTCTCATGGAAGGCAATGTTGTTTGCAATGAAAACAATAGTATGATTGTCGCATTAGAGGTGCATGGGAAGAGGCACCTCGATAGTCAGGTCAATAAGAATAGATCTGACCCACATCATCTCTTTGCGAGCCTGTGCCATGACCTTGTATTTCGACTCAACGATAGATCTGGCGACCACAATTTGCTTCTTGCTCTTCTATGATACCAGAGAATTTCCTATGAACACTGCGAAGCTTGAAGTAGACTTCCTATCCTTGGGACACCCATCATAATCAACAAATGCACATGCTGTAACTGAAAGGGATGTACCTATGCTAAAAAAAAGTCCCCTGCCAGGTGACGCCTTCAGATACCTCAAGATCATATGGGCTGCATCCATATGTGCCTGTCTGGGCTGCTCCATAAACCAACTCACTTTACTCACAGAAAAGGATATATCTGGCATGGTAATGATCACATACATGGGCTTGCCAACTAGCCCCATGTATCTTCTCTTTTCGACCTCCTCAGTGTCATCATCATAGAGCTTCATGCTCGGGTCTTCTGCAATATGCCATGCCTGTCTCTGAAAGGAGATTTGTAACGTACTTCCTCTGGGTCATCATAAGACCTCACTGATTCTTGGCAAATTCCAGACCAAGTAGCGTAAACTACCAAGGTCCTTGGTCACCAACTGTTGACCTAGGAAATCTTTGACAACCTAAATGCTCTGCTCGTCGTCCCCTGTAACAATAATATCATCAACATAAACGATAATTACCCCATGTGATTCACTAGGTAGCAGATAGTGTGGGCCGCATCACCCCACTAAGCGTGAGGAGCACGACTCTGAATCAATAAGGGTCTGGTCACATCAAGTAAGTGACGGTGTTTGTGCTCGACAATACCGTTCTATTAGGATGTATAAGCACATGAGGTCTGGTGAATAATGCCAAGAGATCTAAGAAACTTAAAAAGTTGTAAGGTGCAGAACTCTAAGGCATTATCAGAATGCATATATTTGACATTTGCAGAAAAATATTCTTTATCTCTTTAATGAAACATTGGATTACAGACCCAACCTCATACTTATTCTTCAATAAGAAAACCCAAGAAAGTATAAAAATCATCAACAACAATCGGATAAAAATGGTGTCCTTGGTAATTAGGAGCTCGACTCAGACCCCAAATATCTAAATGGGGGAGCTCAAACAAGTGAGAATTGTTCCGACTCTGACGAGACGGAAAGGAAGAAAGGCGGTACTTCCCAAGCTGGCAAGCCTCACACCGGAAGGAAGATCGTGTAGAAATCTACGAGAGGATATGACACAGCTTTGCAGAAGAATGTGGCCAAACCAAAGGTGCCACAGATACAGTGAGACTGGTCCAATAGGAATAGTAGAGACACCAGCATGAGGAGGCTTGACCAGTGTTTAGAGCCTGCTGCTCACGGTTACATCCAATCACCCTGTCTATGAGTATGTCCTGAAACATAAGAGATGACGGGTCAAAAATGACACGATAATGCAGATCTTTAGTCATCTGACTAATGGAAAGTAAGTTCATGTGAAAATCAAGGCTTATAAAACATTTTGATGGTGCATGGATGGCGTCAGATGCACCTTCCTCTGACATGTGATGGGTAAGTAGACCCCATTAGCGATAACAACCCATCTACCTGGAGGTATTGTCCTGTAGGACCTCAGCTGGACTCTGACTCAACACAGATGGTGAGATGCACCATAGAACATGATCCACTCTGTCATATCTGCACTGCTACTATAAAAAAAGTGTAAGCGATATCCGAGGAGCTCGAAGAGACTCTGGCTACAACAACAGTATATGTAGATCTTGTAGTGGTGGTGCCTGCAACTGGAGACATAATCTCTCGTATACGTGAGACAATGTCATCCAGGCGTGGATCAACATGGGATGTAGGAGTCTCTGAAGGCTCAATCTGTTCAGCTACACGAGCAGAAGCATGACACCCATGAGTGTCCCGGGCCCTGGCTGACGACAGTAGGTACAAGAGCCATGCTGACGTCCACTGCATAGGTGGATGCCGAAATGTCCCATATCGCCTGGTGTGTTGATTTACAATATCATTGGCTAATCTCTGTGGTGTGGGTCCTGGAGAGCCAAATACATGCATACACATCATCTTGCTTCTACGAAGCATTATCCCCAGTCTTATCCATCGGCTCTGGCTTCGTCAGAATGTGCTCCTTATTGTTGCACTGTATAACGGTAAGAAACCGCATGGACCACAACTCATAGTTGGTCCATCCATCTTTGCTATGGGAGACAGACCCTTGAAGGCACCAGGCGAAGAAAAAATATCACCCTTGTTCTCTGACATGGTGGAAGAACGATCGAAAAAGGAACTCAGCTCGGGAAGTAGGCCGATCTGGGCGAGTCTACACGATCATACGAAGGATTAGTTGTACGTGTAGACTCATACAACCATCCTCATCAATTCTCGTTGCGTGCTAGGACTGGAAAACGTGATTTATAGTTCTTAATCATGTTTTCCAGTCAAAATCAGACAATTTTTGGATCAAATTAGATTGCATGTCAGTACATAACAGAGATATGGGTTGTTGCTGCAACAAGGCCACTACAACAATGCGACAATGTAGCTGGGGTGTCCACGTGCGGTGGTGCTAGGCGACGGTGCCGTAGTGGGGCGGCGGCGACTTGGAGGCGCAGCTGGGGCCACAATGGTCCACACGCGGTGGCACGGTGCCACGGTGCCGTGACAAGAGAGAGATCCGACGACAGTGTGGCGGGAGAAAGATCCGACGTGGAGGGCTGACAGTGGGGTGAGGGGTCTTAGTCAGGACTCCGGTCTAGAACGTCGCTCTGGTACCATGTGTAGATGAGAGAATGAATTACATTATTGAGAGGTCCTAGAGTTCTCTTATATAAGAGAGAAATTTGATGGGCAAATTACAAGAAGACAAAAAAATAAAAAATAAATAAGCAATATAAAAGATAACAAATATCTCAACATATTTCTTTTGATATTTAGAGAGTTACCTAAATAAATATATAAAATAGTTATTAGAGACGTGCTTCTTATGTACATAGACCAATGAGACAATTACATAAAGAATCCAAGAGACATACTGCAAACTAGTCTTAAATTAACAAAATTGTCCATACTCTCCATCTTGCTGGTGCATAGTGATCAATCATACTAAGTTTGGATTGTCATCTCTTAAAGGCAACAAGGAAGTGACCTGTGTTGAATGGTCTAGGTGGACTGTGTGGTCAAACAACCGCCTCCAATTGTTGTGGGAAGGTAGGATTTTGTGAATTCCTAACTGATGGGACATGAGGAAATTGACAGATGACAGAAATGCATACACCCTGTAATTACCTCCTTCAGGGGAATGAATCCTCGATCTTGATCCAAACCTCATTAACTAGGAGCCTCTTCCCAACCCCAAACCCACATTTCTCCCTCCCTCCTTTCCTCTCTCTCTCGTTCTCTCTCAATCTTCCCTCCGGTAGCATACCTGGTCTATCAAGTATTGCCTTTTTACTAATAACAACACAAAAAACTTATACAATTTATTTATAGACGAAACTTTAGAAGTAGCCCATATACTTTTTTTATTATATCTTTGGTACTGTGACATTCTACATCTATTTACTTGATTCTCTCATGAAAGGCATAATAATTTACAATTGACAGACAATTCCACTTGATTGTCACATTTCGATTGTATTGGGAGAGGTACATGATTTTGGAGATTTGTCATACCCAACTTGACCTACCCATCTACAATGAGTTGTACTTTGACCATGTACTAAATCTTGCTATGATTTTATGTTTTTGCTTCACCATGGAACACCTACTACACAATAATCGATAATAGACTTTGTCATTTAGAAATCTAGCATAACTAACATCATCATAAATTGTGATCTCCAATGACTTTTCACCAAGGAAGAGAAGTTCCTTTCCTGGTGTAACCTCGAGGTATTTGAGATCATCATAACAATATCTTAGGTATTTGATTCCATTTAATGTAGTGTTTATGTGAGTGACAATAATATAATGTAGCTTCCCAACACACCCTATGTATTGTCTGCTATCAACATCCTTTTTGCTATCATCATAGAGTCAAACATTAGGATTCATGGGTTCTCTAAAAATGTCGAGATTCGTGGGAAAATAGTTGGAAGAGATCCTAAGATTCAGCTTCTTATTGAAGGTCAATACCATATTTCTTCTGACGGACGATTATGCCCTTGTTATTCCTCACAAGTTCTATACCTGGGATATAACACAAATAACTAAGATTATTAGTGATGAAATACTTACTAAGAAAGGCCTTGGTTGTAAATATAACCATGAAGCTCATTGTTTGTAAGAATGATATCAACCACATAGATATGCGACACAATACATCTCTATTAGTCTGTTGTACAAAGAGTGAATGCTTTGAAATAAATCAATTAAAGCCCTCATGCTTTATCATCTCGAGGAGCTTTTGAAATCAAGCTTTTGATGGAGGGCTCGTCATATATGTTCAGAATACATACTTGGCGAATCATCGGTAGTATCCAACCCTCGGATGAGGCTGACACACACTATCATGGTGCGAACTTCATCAGTTCATTCTTTTGATTTTTTTTCACAATCAACCTCCTCCCAGCTGCCATTCAACAACAGTTTGATTCAGGGAAGCTGAAGTTGGTCTTGATGATCCTGCAGACGGTAGATCGAACTGTTAGGAGACATGTCAAGCTTTGTTCATGCTTTTAGCTTATATATATATAGTTTTTCGAATCAACAAGCACTAAACTAGAAATAGGGACACAATAGATTGATTTTCTGCATTTTTAGCTCATTTAAGCTCACCTTTTTTTGACCTGCAACTGACTGTAGATAGCCTTGTGTAGTTGACAAAACTTTGCGACACTCTTCCCATGATCAATGAAATTAAGGGGCGTTTTACATGTATGTTTTTTCCTGTAGGTCACCAACATGAATGCGTTCTTCACATAAAGCTGTAAAGGGGACCATCTCTTTTAATGTATGTTTTTTCCTGTAGGTCACCAACATGAATGCATTCTTCACATAAAGCTGTAAAGGGGACCATCTCTTTTAAACAACTAGTACACATGTGATAACTGTTGGGAAAAATAAAAGAGCATGTTTATTCCATCAGCCCTAGGCTCTCTTATGTAGGAGAGTAGCCTATGGAAAAACTACATAAAGTGTACTGCAGGAACTGGAAATAACTAAGGAGTACATAAGTAAATAATATATGTTAACACTCCCCCTCAAGATGGAGCATAGATATCAATCATGCTCAGCTTGGATGCACACTTCTGGAACGGACCTCGTAGTAGTACCTTGGTGAAGATATCTGCAGTCTGATTCTCTGAACTGACATGGGATGTAGCAGTGAATCCCTTCTGGATCATATCACATATAAAGTGACAATCGACTTCAATGTGCTTGGTTCGTTCATGGAATGCTGGATTGTTTGCAATGAACAAGGTCACCTGATTGTCACATTCTAACGCCATAGGAAGTGCAACTTCTATATGTAAATTTGCAAGCACAACCTTTACCCACATCATTTCTGTGCTAACCTGGGCCATAACCCTATATTCAGACTCAGCACTAGACCTGGCTACCACAGTTTGCTTCTTGCTCTTCCATGAGATTGGAGAATCTCCATCATATACAGCAAACCCCGACGTAGATTTCCTGTCCTTGGGACACCCTGCATAATCCGCATCTACACATGCTGAGATAGAGATCGCTTTGCCTTTCTTGAACAGCAAACCCGCACCTGGAGATGACTTGAGGTACCTGAGGATCATATGTATGGCATCCATATGAACCTGGCGTGGTTGCTCCATGAACTGGCTCACTCGACTTACTACAAAGGATATATCGGGCCTAGTGATATTGACGTACAGAAGTTTGCCTACTAGTTCTCTGTATCTTCTCTTATCCACCTCTTCCGTCTCATCATCATATAGCTTCATACTAGGGTCCATTGGTGTGGTAGCAGGTCTGCAACCAAGTATTCCTGTTTCACCCAACAGATCAGTAACATACTTTCTCTGAGACATTACTAGCCCATACGGATTTCTGGCAAACTCCAGCCCCAGAAAATATCTAAGAACTCCGAGGTCCTTGGTAACAAATTCACGACCCAGCATCTCTTTTGCCTCCTTTATTCCTTGTATATCATCACTTGTAATTAAGATGTCATCTACATAAACCATGATTGCAATAGTGCCTCTGGAAGTCTTTTGTACGAACAAGGAATGATAAGCATTAGAACGTTTGTATCCCTGTTTTTCAAAGAGATCTGAGAGCTTCTGAAACCATGCTCTGGGGCTCTGTTTAAGGCCATAGATAGCCTTATGAAGTCTGCACACCTTGGAGCACTCCCCCTCAACAGCAAACCCAGGTGGCTGTTGCATGTAGACTTCCTCCTGTAGATCACCATATAAGAAGGCATTCTTCACATCCAACTGATAAAGAGGCCATTCACGAGTAACCGCAACTGACAGCAGAATCCGTAGAGTAGAATGACGGACCACTGGCGAAAAAGTATCAAGGTAGTCTACCCCGTATGTCTGTGTAAAGCCACGAGCAACAAGGCGAGCCTTGTATCTGTCAATACTGACTGTAAATACCCACTTGCAGCTCACGGGTGACACATCAGCAGGTATAGGAACCAAACTCCACGTTCCTCTAGACTGGAGTGCTTCCATTTCTTCCTCCATCGCTCGACGCCACCTACAATCCTTCAGAGCATCTTGGTAATTCCCGGGAATAGCTACTGCTGACAATGCGATTGCAAAGTTCCTGAAATCGCCAGTTAGACGATCAAACGACACCGAAGCTGCTAAAGGATATGACGCGCAACTCCTTTTCAATTTGCGTATAGCAATAGGGACATCCAAGTCAGTTGTATCCTCGTCTGTCCTCTGTAATAGATCCTGCTCAGAAACAACATCATATCCATCGATAATAATATCTTTAGAACATACGTTAGGCGAGCTCGGTGATGAGCAATGACCATGAGATGAGGCAGGCCTGCGGGTATAATGAAACGGTAGTGGTGAAACTGATATGGTAGTGGGGGGTGCAGAAGATGGTAACAGTTCTGGTAGTGGTGAAGGTGGTGATGGCGGTGGTGGTGGTGTCATGTAAATGGCATCAATATTAGCTGGAGGTATCAACTGATCACCCGGTGCTAAAAAATACATGACATTAAATGTGACATCTGTGCTAACAAGATACCGCCTTCGGAATAGATCATAGCACTTGTACCCCTTCTAAGTTCTGGAGTACCCAACGAACACACACTTGACAATCCTAGGAGAGAGCTTGTCAGTACCAGGAGACAACTGGTGGACAAAGGCAACCGAGCCAAACACACGAGGGGTGAGAGAAAATAGCTCTTTTCCTGGGAAGATAAGGGAGAACGGAATTTTTTCACCTAGAACAGATGACGGCATACGATTGATCATGTAACATGCAGTAAGAACAACGTCACCCCAGTAAGAATGAGGTGCATGACTCTGTATAAGGAGTGACCTGGTGACATCTAGTAAGTGGCAAAGTTTCCTTTTAGCAATCCCATTCTGTTGGGAGGTATAAGCGCATGATGTCTGGTGGATAATCCCTTTGGATGAAAAATGACTAGCTAGGACATGAGTACACATCTCCAGGGCATTGTCACTTCGCACAATTTTAACAGATGCAAAGAAAATATTGCGGATCTCATTAAGAAAATTGATAATAATATTCCCTGCTTCAGATTTATTCTTTAACAAAAATACCCATGAGACACGAGAGAAGTCATCTACAATAACTATATAAAACCTGTGTCCTTGATGATCAGGAACACGACTCGGACCCCAGATATCAATATGAAATAACTCAAACTTGGAGGTACTACTCCGACACTGATGACTGGGAAAGGTAGACCGATGATGCTTTCCCAACTGACACGCGTGAGGTAAAACCTGGGGTAAAACACGACGCAACTTCTGAAGTGGCAGATGTCCAAAGCGTAGATGCCACAGTAGAGGAGAGACGGGTCCAGTAGGTAGAGATGAGGCTCCAGCAAAAGAAGTCTGACACAGGCGATAGAGGTCTCCTTGCTCATAGCCACGACCAATCACATTGCCCGTAAGGATGTCCTGAAGAACAAGTGAAGATGAATAAAAAATTGCCCGACATTGTAAATCGTTTGTAATTTGGCTGATAGATAATAAATTCATTGAAAAATCAGGTGCATGTAACACTTTCTTGAGCTGCATAGAATGAGTCAGTCTAATCTCCCCCTGACCAGTAATCGGGGAATGCGTGCCATTTGCAATGACCACTGTTCGTTCTGGAGGGATCTGTCTGTACCCTGTAAGTAGACTTTGATCACCACATAGATGATGTGTGGCGCCAGAGTCCATAATCCATGCTAAAGTATCTGATCCACTACTAGTAAATGCATGTATGCTACCTGATGCACTGGTAGAAGCAGAGGCGGATGCAGCAACGTCGGGCTGACTCTCAGTAGTGTGTGCTGGGCCGGATGGAGGAATAATGCCCCTTAGACGAGCAACAAGATCATCAAATCGCTGATCCAAAGAGGCAGCAGATGGAGGTTCTCTCTGCTCAGCAACTCGAGCAGATGCAGGAAATCCATGCTTGGAGTAGCATGTGTCTTCAGTATGTCCTGTGCGATGGCAGTAGGTACACGTTGGTCGAGTACGACCTCCTCTACCACGAGGACCACGACTACGTGTATAATGGTGACCTCCACGACCTCTGTTGGCTGCCATGGCTGAGGTAGTCTGATTCGTCGCCGTAGAGGGTACAATGATCCTGCTCAACCTGTGAAAGGCTTCCTCCATAGGAGGAATAGTAGAGTCTGTCAAGATCTGAGACCGTGCTGCCTCATACTCAGGGTCAAGGGCAGCGAGAAAAACTCCTACCATAGTAGCATTCCGGTAAGTCTTCTATTGCTCTGGTGTGGCCGTCAGGGGCATAAAGCTATACAGCTTATCGAACATCCCTCGTAGGGATGTGTACAGTGGGTGTAGAGGACGCCCATTCTGCTTGATAGTGAATATGTCATGCTGGAGCTGCAGAATCTTTGTTTCATTCTTCGCTTGCGAATATGTGGCGGCTAGAATGTCCCACATATCTTTGGCTGTGGGCTGATGAAGAATATCATTGGCAATCTCAATTGCCAGAGTTCCAGATAGCCATACTTTGGCATATGCATCATCTGCCTCCCACGAGGCATTAACTCCAGTCTTCTCAGTAGGCTCTTCTTCAGTAAGAATGTGTTTCTTACCGGTTGACTTCATCATACTCATGAACTGCATTGCCTACAGTTCATAGTTCGAACCATCCATCTTCACAATCGACGCTGGACCTCGGAATGCGCCTACAGATGGGATATCTGCCTTGCTTTCTGACATACTTGTAACCAAAGACTAGGGTAGTAGACTGAGAATAAGATTGTTTACACGGATATAAATGGGTTTAGTTGCACGTGTAGACTTCAAGCAACCAAACCCATTCCTTTGGAGGTGTGCGCGCTAGAAATGCGTGTAGGGCTGAACCACGGCTTAAGGGCACACACGGGAAGCCGCCCGAGAAGGCGCACCGTCAAGCACGCACAGAAGATGCGTACAGGTGCGCGAGGAACGCGCTGGAAAGCACGCTAGGGATGCACGCGTGACACGCAGCGCAGCGCTAGGCACAGCACAACGCTAGGTGCACTGCGCGAGAGATGCGTGCAGGGGCACAACGCTAGGGATGCCTGTAGATGCGCAGGCGCAGGGCGACGTGCGCAGGAGGCGCGTGCACGCAGGGCAACGCAGGGCGCAGAGGGCGCGCGCGCGAGGGCTACGTGCGCAGGTGCAGCAGGTGACGTGCGCAGGCGCAGAAGGCTCCGAGAGGCACCGCCGGCAGCGGCGTGAGGAGAGAGAGAGAGTCAGGCTCGACGATGGGACTAGGGTTAGGGTTTTAAGAACTCCGGTCTAGGACTGCCGCTCTGATACCATGTTGGGAAAAATAAAAGAGCATGTTTATTCCATCAGCCCTAGGCTCTCTTATATAGAATAGTAGCCTATGGGAAAATTACATAAAGCGTACTGCAGGAACTGGAAATAACTAAGGAGTACATAAGTAAATAATATATGTTAACAATAACAAGCCTACTAACGAGAGAGAGAGAGATGTCGACATAATCTACATCATAGGCCTAAGGGTACCCTTTTACCACCGATCTTGCTTCATAGCATTCTATGCTACCATCTGAGCAATGCTTGACAATGAAGACCCATATGCAACCCATTACAATCGCATGTGACATGGATGCAACTAGAATCCATGCACATCTAGATTGCAGGACATGTATATCCTCCTGCATAATTGTTCTCTATAGGTCCTCTATAAGCACCTCTTGATCTATGCAGGGAATCGTAAATGGTAGAAAGAGTGTTGATATTTTATTATATTTCAAATACTTATTTTTATTCCTAATATTTTTACCATGAATTTAATTGGATTTAATGGATAATGGAGTGGACAAGGACTTTGGCAGGGGTAGATGTCATGGTGGTTAGATAGAGAGATCAAAGAAGTCATGTTGTTGATCAAGTATACATATGAGGGCGTAAAAGTGCCCTAAAACTCACACACATGCGCAAGAGATCTAAACCGTGAAAATCAGCATATCAAGGGGTTCGTGATGGCCCTAGTGACGATGCAGGCGGTGCTTAAGGTGGGGCTGGAGTTTTTTTTATGGTAAAACATGTGAACCCCCACTACGGTGGACACCTCCGAAGTATTTCATTAAAAATAAAAATTAAGAGTACATTACCGTGAGTTTCAGAAATCATATAGGGTGTTACAGTGAGAAACTACATTTTCAAAATAAAACCTCTGGCTGTTCAAAATCAAATCATTCCTTGCCATCCATATGGCCCATAGAGTGGCAAAGATCTTCGAGCTATCTCCCGTTGAGTTCGTGTCAGCCGCTTGCACAGATCTCCAAAATTCTGCCATCCCATCGCGTCTGACCCCCTGCACGCCAACTGCTGCCCAGATACGTTCGGACTCCTGGCAATTGAGGAACAAGTGCTCCGAATCCTCTTCCAACCCACCACACCTGTCGTAACTCGTGTCCTCGAGGCCCAGCATCCGCCCCCTCCTTACTTTATCCCATTGACGACGCTTCTCAAGCACCACCGAAAGAACTTGACTCTGCCTGGAATCTTTGATGACCAAAAGATTTTAACGTCCTGGCAAAGTTCCGAATCATGCTCCTCTGCTGTTCTTCTCAATTCCTCATAAACTTTCTTGACGGAGAAGCCCACGCCCTCCTGGCAATGGTGATCCATGTCCAGCGAGAACAGCAGAGGCTCCGGCAACTCTGACAACAGTCGTAGATACTCATCTGTGCATTGATCAGAAAGTTCCACAAGAAACTTCGACGCCCACACACCTGCGTCAGCCATCTGCGATAACGTATCCTCCTTCGTTGCCGCCAAGGAGAAGAGACGATTGAATCTTCCCTCCAATGCATCATCCCTAGTCCAATCATCGTGCCAGAACCTGAAGAGATGGCCATCCCCCACCTTAGGCCGAAGCTTGTGCACCACCCGTGACAAGACATGGCGAATTCCCGCCCAAAGCGGTGACTCAAAACGACACCTTGTAGCCACCAGCTCTCCTTGTAGAGGGACCCCAAACGCGTACGACCCACTTTGTGATGAGCACCATGTTCATTTACTCCACATCCCGCACTCCAAGCCCTCCTTCGTTTCGGCCCTTTGTAATGTCCTCCCACCTGACCACGTGCACCCTGGCCCTCTGTTATTTCCCATGAGACCATAAGAATCTCCTCATCATAGCCTCGACCTTCTTACGAACCCCAATCAGCATCAGCCGCATGGAGTAGTAGAACAAGCTTTCCTCCCTTGGAGAGGGTGACCACCATCCAACCAGCCAATCTCTGCTCACTCTTCTGAACCAGCCCATCCCAGTCCGATTTCCTTAGTTTCCCCGCCACCAGAGGCAGACCCTGATAAGAGATAGGAAGGTCCGCCAACGGACACTTGGTCTGGCCTGCACGGACGATATGCTCGACTGCAGTCATCTAGAAGGTAATAACCATGGACTTGTGCTTATTAATCTCGAGGTCGGATAGAGTGCCCAAAACCCCAACTAGTTGTACCGTGTTTGCATTCTGGTCCTCCGTACCTCCCAACAGAAGGATCGCGTTATCTGCATATTGCAAGAGAGGGACGGAGATGTCCTCCTTCTTGTACCCCTTGCATTATCCAATCTCCACTGCCTGCCTAAGAAGCACTCCCAGAGCATTTGCCACAATAACAAACAACATGGGTGCCAATGGACACCCTGTCTCACCCACCGTTGCGGTTGGAAGAAACCCCCCTCGGGCTTACCATTCACTAATATGGAGTAGGAAGAGGTGGTTACACATCTGACATCTCTTCATCCAGCTCACCCACATCTCCGAGAATCCTCTCCTCCTCAGAGGCACCCAGATGAAATTCTAGCCGACGCTGTCGTAGGCCTTTGCATAATCTATCTTCCACGTCGCACCTTTCGCCTTTGTCCGTTTCCAATCAAGGCATATCTCCGAGGCCATCACTAAACCGTCTGCCATTTGTCTCCTCCGAATGAATGCTGACTGCCCCTGTAGCACTACCGAGACCATAATCCCTCTGAGCATCTTCGCCAGCACCTTAGCTACCATTGGATATATCGAATTGGACAACGCGATGGGCCTATAGTCCTCAACCCTCATAGTTGTATCCTTTTTTGGGAGAAGGAACAACATTGCCCTGTTGATCCTCTCGAATCCTCCATTTCCTTCCCTAAATTCATCCATCGCCTCCATTACCTCGTCCTTCAGAAGCTCCCAAAACTCACGGTAGAATAACATCGGAAAGCCATCTGAGCCCAGGGCCCCGTCCGAATTCAGATCCCAAATTGCCCTTCTCACCTCCTTCATTGTGAAGGGAAATAATAATCCCTCTGCATGTTCCGTCGTCAAGGTCGTCACCCTCTTTCCTGTCCAATCCCAACCATCCCCTCTTCTCCTCCGTGCCCCATCGCTGCCACTCCAGACCCTCGAACACTATCAACCTCCATCTCGTGAAAGTAGTTCCTTCTCCTTCAATCGGAGGTCGCAATATGGAAAAATCTCGTGTTAGCATCCCCTTTGTTTAACCACTTATGTCTGGACATCTGCCGCCACTTCACCTCCTTTCTGTGCTTCTGCAGCAGCTCCTGTAAGGCTGTAACAGACCTTTTCTCTTCTCAAATTCCTCATGGACCAACCCTCTCTCATCGTCCAGCCCATCCCAGTGTTCACGAAAGCAGCCCCTGCGGCCGCATATGCGTGTGCAGTGCCCTCAACGCACCGCTTTCATTAAGCCCCCCATTATGCGCCCAGTGCGCTTATGCAGGCTGGATATGCGAGCTGTGCGGCCGTATATGCGGTCTGTGCGGTTGCATGCACATTTTTTAGTATTTATTTTTTTTAATTTGTGTCACTTTTTTATTGTGTTATTTGTGTCACGTTTTCCCTTACTTTTGCATGTATGCCAACCAAGCATTCCATGACCATTTAAATCCATCGTTAAAGTAGTTGTACTGCGAGATTGGAGTAAACACGCAAGGAAGAAAAAGAATAATATACTAATAATTTGCAAACAAATTTACTCAACTAATAGTTATTATGAATGCAATATATTATATGTAAAGCTTGGTGCTTTTGATGGAGAATCAGTTATAAATATAACGATAAAGATAAATGACATTATATTCAATAATAGAGACATTTTGTGCGCTAACTTTTACATTTTATTGATTGTTGTCAATTATTTTGTGTGCTAACCGTTCTATTGAAGTATTGATATTTGATTGATAGAGATTGTTTTGAACTCTATATGAAAGTTTTTTTCTTAGATCTTCTGTTGGATCACAATTATACATAAATTTAGTTCTGTTGTAGTCATTTTTGTATATATTTATTTATTTTTAAATAAAAAATTAGGAAACCGCATAAAACCGCATATACCCCGCATACCGCTTAAGCGCTATTCAGTGACCTGTTCGAACGCATATGCATACCGCTTTCCTGAACCTTGGTCCATCCAGCCCGATGACCTCCGCCTGGACCTCCGCTCTTTTGCTTCTCCGTCTCGCCCTCAGCTTGCTCCCAAAAGCGGTAAGAAACACCCTCAAGGAGTGAAGCTTAGTTGCCAATTTTCCAACCGTTGTGCCCTCCGGTGCGTAACCTCTCCACTCCGCCTCCATCGCCTCTTTGAATCCCTCTTCCAATAGCCAGCTTCGCTCAAATCGGAAGAGGAACCGATTACCCCCCTTCTCCCTCGAGCTCCACAAGATCGGCGTGTGGTCTGAGTGCGACCGTGGGAGCGCCCACAAGATTGACTGTGGGGCTGGAATTGCTGGAGGCGCTAGAAAAGATCCATGATGGTGCTGATGGTGGAGCCACTAGGGCACCTAGGAGGCTGATCAACAATTTGTGTGGGACTGCTAGGGCTGCTGGCGGTGCATGTGGCTATTGGCAGTGCTATAAGCGGTGCCGCTAGGGGTTGCCGATGGAGCTTTAAACGATGGAGAGGGCCAGGTGGGGCTGTGGATGAGGGAGAGAGGGACCCGCGCAAGCACTTGATGAGAAGGAGAATGCTCGAAGGTGACGACAGGGTGTTTAGATTAGAACCCGATCATGGACTGTTGATATGATACCATGTGGAGAAGAGAATGAATCATTGTGTGTTTATTCCATTCATATAGCGTCTCTTATATATAGAGAAACCCAACAAAGTAAAAAAAAGGAAAAAATCACATACAGGACCCCGAAGGATTACATGACTCAAATAAAATAGAAATATAATAACTCTAACAAAGGAAACTATGTAGGTAGACAAGACGAGGGTAGTAGTGATTGATATCTGAAATGTGGAGAGCCTGTTGAAAGTGAATGGTCAATGCTTTTATAAACTGATAATGCCCATAGCCACATTGGTGGTACCAGTCAATGTTCTACTTCCTCCTTTCGGGGCATTCTAGTTTCTTTGGAGCATCTCTCTTTTTCTCTCTTTTTTATTTTCTTTTTTTTTGGTTTGAAGACATGATTTTTTATGTTGATTTTTCCTATTGATACCACACGTTTTCTCTTCACCAAAACCTTTATCCTGTTCTGACTGGTAATATTATGTGCAACCTTGCAGTGGCAGAGACTTTTGTGATACCAGGACCTGCGGCTTAGGATGCAAGATTGCCTTTGTAAAACATTGTATCATTATTTTTATATATGATGTTCTCATTCCTTGATGATGGATTCGCCAAATTGGATTTAGCTGCTGGTGCAACTCATCAAGAATGGAAGATGAATCCCATGGGTAGCCAGATCCTGTTGCATCCAGATTGCAAAAATGGAGATCCTATATTACAAATGCTTTTGCTGTAGATTGAAGATTATATATTGTATACCACGTTCCTTAATGCTGCAGACATCCTGTTAGTTGTCAAGTGATCTATCTAAAGGTGGCTATAAAAATGGAGACATCTCTTCGCTTCAAGGTGGAGGTGGAGTTTTGGAGCCCTGGAGATTGGTTATATCTTATTGGTTTTATTTCTTCACATTTATTTGGCTGTTGTACTGTATTGTTGATTTATGGTTTGTTAATTTGCTGGGAATTAAGTAAACCAGTATATTTTCTTGTACGTTGTAGATTCTTTGGATTGTAATATATGAAAATGTAATTGTATTGAAGTCTATGTTACATTTGCTACTGTTATAATCAAGTGAGGGTCTGGACTTTGCCTTGCTAGTCTCTGTTCTGGCCGATTGTTTGAGTGATGAGAATTGGATTCACTGTAATGACTATATTACAGTCCCAATTATAAAATTTGAGATCATACACACTTTATATACACTATTACATTTAAAAAAATCATAAATAATTCAGATCAAATCGAGCTTGCAAAAAAAATCGATACCCAAAGCTCAGATCCAATTAGTCGCGGGTGGGGATAGGCTCAGTTCTTTCAAGCCGAAGTTTTAAAGTAATACTCAAGTTCTATCTTAACAGGCCATGTATCCACACAAGTCCATTGGGTACCCGACTCATTATCCGAGCTTATTTTTCCATGCAGGATGGATTTTGGAATAAATTAACACAACTAATGCTGTTAATCTTTATTTTAATAGAATAAGCTAAAAAAGTCTTTGTTGTGGGTTCAAGATATTGGGTATTAGGTAGCCATCATTTACCATATCTTAGCTAAAACCTCAATATGATATTAATTTGAGGCCACCTTTAGTAGGCTTGTTTGAACAACTTCCTTATCAAGCTAATAAAAAAACACTTACTAGTTAGAAGCATCTTTTCAAATATTTCTGCCAGATTAGTAATTGAGTTGCCTAAACTTTCTTTTGATCGACTTGTTTACATAACTCTATCTAATCAACAAACAAGATCTTTACTTAACCTCATTGTTGCATACCTTGATGCATTGCCTATCAAGGTCTCATGCCAAGTCCTTTGCATAATATATCATATTAATAGAAAAGTCTACAATACACTTGTATATGTCATGGAGCAACTAGAATAGGTCAAACTAGAATAGGTCAGTATCTATCAACTAACTATGGTGAATTTCGGGCCATCTATAAGGATTAGAAAGATGGGTGTTTATTTTGAGTTAAAAAGGGAAAATACACATAAGTGTCCACCCCAATATATTAAAAATCTATAAACTCAAAACAACAACAAGGGCGAGAGGAGAATTAAAGCATGATGAACTAAATTTTATACATAAAACCCCTCCGAGCGGAAGATTATAGCATTTTTTGATATCCATGAGCACATTCTCAAAATCATCACAAATATATCGACGATCAGACGGAAGTGAGAGTTGAGGAGGATTCCCAGAATGTCGATAGGATGTTATGATCGACTCAAGTCACCTCCAACATATGCCAACATTCAATCGCCCCTTCAGAACCCACACATGTGCTCAATAGTTTCAAACAACAGACTGCACATAATGCAAAAGCTATTCTTTAAGCGAAAGATACGAGCCCGCCTCTCCCTGGGGAGTAATCTCCCATGTCTCAGGAGCCACAGGAACATTCTAATGCGTGACAACATCTTCAGATCCCAAATCAATACAGAATCCCTAACCAGATCATCCTGAAGTGGCTCCGTTCCCCAAATAAACAACTTACATGTCTTTTTAACATAGAAGTATCCTATCCATATGCGGTGGTCTCTACCAATAATGGGACCCTAAATCACTGAGAAAGATTCGATCATATGTAGGAAATCTTACAGACGCTGCTCAAAGAAGCTATTAGTGAAAGTGAGAGTTCAGATTCCATCATCCCAAAAATCAACTACACATGCATTTTAGTCTTCAACCAAAGCAAATAAACACGTGAATGAGAGGCTAGATATCCACATGTTGAACCACACTAACCAAGGCAACCTAACATTCAATCTTGGAGGGCCTGTGGTGTCAGACAAGTTGTATCCGACAATCGTTGCATCATCCATTCTCACGACACTTGGAACCAGATCAATGTGATGTCAACAACAATCAACCCACAAATAGATAAGCCATGAAAACATGTGAGCTAAAATTTACTATAACTCTACCAAAATGTGTGTATAGTGACAATTGTGTACAATGTCGAACCATTGAGAGTGGATGGGAGTAGAGAAAAGGGAAAAGTTTACCTAGGCATTTTTTATTTTCCAATGTTTTTGTGAGTTTTTAATAATATACTTTTTATATTTTTTGCAAGTGTTTTTAATTGATTTTTAATAATATAAATATAATACATATAAATAATGTATAATATATAGAATAAGGATAAATATGTATATATGCAAAGTAAAGGAAGCTTGTTTTTTTTGAAAAGTTTAAAATATCGAGGAAACTTGGCTTTTTGAAAAGTTTAAAATATCAAATAAAGATAAAATTTTCCAAATAAAAGATTTTTGTGTTTTTAGATTTTTCTTTATTTTTCTGATGATTTTTAAGGATTTTTTAAGAATTTCCATGGATTTTTAATAATAGAAAATGGGACCCAAGATCAATTTTCCTGTAAACTAGATAAAATAAAGAAAATTCAGAAAGTTAAAATATTATTTTTGGATTTTGAGGAATATTTCGCAATTTTTATAAGAATTTCATTATTTTACAAATTTTAAGGTTTAGGTTTTATATTTTTTATGGTTTTTGGATGTGTTAGAATACTATAAAATACAACTAATATATTTTTTTGGATTTTTTTGGGATGTTTTGAAAAATTTATAGTTCTTACGCAAAAAATGGAAATATGCAATGTTTTGAATTTTTATGAATAAGAAAATAACATTAATTTGCTTAAAAAAAGTGTGACAAAATAGAGTTCCAAGCAATTGAGATATCTTTACTACCGAGTTTAGACACATAATGCTATTTAAAATACTTAAAATACAAAAAATAATTTCATTCAGAAAATAAAGGACCCATATGCAATTTCTAGTATTTTTCAATTCATTTCATAACAATATAGCAAAGTTTAGGACCAATTATGCAAATAACCCAAATATATCATATCAAATAAACATTGGCAGTTGTATTTTTATAAATAAAAATTCTTGTCGTGTTTCCAAAGCAAGAGGACCATGGATGGAATTTGATGGGTCATAAAACCTCATGAGTGAGCTCATTTTTTACAATTCACAAATGAACATGTATGATCCATTTGAGAGATCGTATCACTTATATGCCCTCATATGCACACCAGCTCGCCGGTGTATAGACCTTGATTAGGTCATCAACATATTGATATGCCAAATGTACATAGTTAGACATACAACAACACATCTGTCTCCGGTCAGAGGATGTGTGCCTATATCGTGAAAGTATATGACATAGGACTTGGCTATCTCGATCTTGTTAAGTCAACTCTTTGACCTAACTAATATTACATCTTCGAATCTTTATTCCCATGCAGAGGGCCTGCATCAAGAGATCGGTTAGATATCAGCCAAATGAGAAAGGATTGCCATCTCCTACTTATGTTGGAGATCATATCTTCAACAATCATTTTACGGTGCTTGATGTGTCCTCAATCCAAATCTTTAGATATTCATCCAAGCACCAGCTTCTTTGATTCAACCATTGAATCAACAACTGTATGATCATCAAGACGGCCATGGTGCATAACCCTAATTGTACCGAGGGACCTTATAGTGCATCCATTCATCTAATCTCATATAGAGAGTGAAATAAAAAAATAATTTTTATTGATAAATCAAACATTACAATAACATTTATTGTAGGAATGATTTGCCTCGGGCTCACATGGCTAACAATCTCCCTCTAGCCCTCAGAACCATTCAGGTACAATCCTTAAACACATGCTCATTACATGTTGGTCGAAAACATTTTGCATCAAAGGTTTGATAAGGGATCAACAACATTGTCGGCAGAGGCTACCTTGGTGATGATGATGCCACTACGCTTTTGAATATCCTATATGATGTGGTATTTCCTTTACACATGCTTGCTCTTTTGATTCCATCTGGGTTCCTATGGAATGGATCCCGTGTTGTCGCGGAGTAGTGGGATGGGATTATCAGAGAAACTATGCCATGTTCTAGAATGAACTTGCGTAACCACACCTCCTCCTTTGCATCACCTGATGCAACAATGTATTCGGCTTCTATTGTTGAATCTTTCGTAGTATCCTACTTCTTGCTTCTCTAGCTCACATGACCATCGTTCAATATGAACACAAACCCTGATGTCGACTTTTGATCATAAATATCTGACTGAAGTATGAATCTATGTATCCCAAGACTTGAAGATCTCCATCTCTATAGGCCAAGATATAATCTTACGTTCGTTTTAGATACTTGAAAATGTTCTTCACTGCATTCCATTGTTGTTCTCCATAGCAGGATTGGTAACAGCTTACCATTCCCACTACACGACAGATATCTAGCCTTGTACTCATCATGACGTACATTAAGTCCAACAACTGATGTGCAGGGGCATCCAGCCATGGCTTTCTTTACCTCAACGCTTTGAGGATCCATCCCTTTAGATAGGTGGATACCATGTCTCGAGGGAAGGAAACCTTTCTTGGAATTCTCCATATAGAAATGCTCCAAAATCTTCTTAATGTACCCATGTTGTGATAATCCCAATATCCTCTTTTCTTGATTTCTGAGCAACTTCATACCCAAGATGTAGGAGGCTTCTCTAAGATCTTTCATCTCGAAGGTATGGGATAACTAAATTTTAACATAGGTCATAATCCTTGTATCATTCTCAATGATAAGGATGTCATCTACGTAAAGCACGATGAACACAATGACGCTCCCACTAAGCTTCTTGTATACACGGTTCATCAGGATTCTGCACAAAATCATAACTATTTATTGTTTCATCAAATCTGATGTTCCAACTATGAGAAGCTTGTTTAAGCCCATAGATGGATTTCTTCAGCTTGCATACTTTACCTTCCTCGGTTATAAAGCCCTGAGGCTTCTCCATATAGATATCCTCCTCAGGGTATCCATTGAGGAAAGCCATTTTGACGTCCATCTGTCAGATGTTGTAGTCAAGAGATGCAGCTAGCTAGCAGTGTCATGATAGACTTAAGCATTGCCACATGAGAGAATGTCTCATCGTAATCGACACATTCTCTCTATGTGTAGCCCTTGGCTAGGAGCTGTATCTTGAAAGTCTCTACTTTATCATCAGGTCCCCTTTTTCTCTTAAAAATCCATTTACACCCAATGGGTTTTACCCCTTTATGTGGACCCTCTAGGGTCCATACATCATTTTTATGCATGGAGTCAATTTATGACTTCATCGCCAGCATTCATCTATCCATGTCATGATCTGCGAGTGCTTTATCAAATGAAGCTGGATCCTTGTCAGTTTCACCTAACACATGAAATCTGTACCTTTCAGGTGGTGCATCCACCCTCGAACTCCTTCGAAGAGGTATATGCGTTGCAACTTTATTTACTTACTCAATTTCTTCTTTAGAGAACTCAGTATCCTAAAGGGATTCAATGAGTTCATTTACTTCATTCTTGTCTTAACTCTTAACGAAATCATCCTCCATAAATTTTACATCTCTAGAGACGAAAATCTTCTAAGTCTCAGGGGCATAAAGTTGGCACCCAATACCATCCTTAACATACCCAATGAAGTAGAACTCATGAGTACGAGATTCCAGGTTACTTGCATCCATATTTTTCGCATGGACTAAGTAACCTCAAATCCTTAAGTGTCTAACACTAGGTTTGGTTCCATACAAAAGCTCATGAGGAGTATTAGGTATGGATTTACTATAAATCTTGTTCAGGATATATATTGCAGTCTCTATTGCATATCCCTGGAAACTAAGTAGTAACTGTGCTTTAATCATCATTGAACGGACATATCCATGATAGTCCTATTGTGTCTTTCAGTAACACCATTTAGTTGAGGAGTTCCAGGGAGGAGTGAGATTGGAGACAACTCCATTCTCTTTAAGGCGTTCCTTAAATTCATCTGAGAGATTTTACCACCTCGGTCACGTTTAATCTTCCTATTGGTTTGGTTCTCAACTAAAGCGTTGAACTCTTTGAAATTTTCAAAGTTTTTGGATTTGTGACGCAATAGGAAGATAAACTCGTATCATGAATGGTCATCAATAAATGTCAAATAATATCGATATTCATTTCGGATTGCGGTATTGAGGGGACCACATACATCGGTATGTATTAGGTTAAGAATACCCTTGCATCATGTAACCTTGTTGCGAAAAGACATCCTAGTCATTTTACCTTGAATATAATGTTCACAAGTGGGCAAGGATTGAACCTGCAGAAAATCTAATGATCCATCCTTTATCAATCTATTGATCCTATCAATAGATAAATGACTAATCCTTTGATGTCAAATCACATTCGAATAATTTCCATCCTCCCTATTTCTTTTAGGGTTTTTATCTGTGGTAGTTACATTCATAACATTTTTTATCAATGCACATTTCATAGAATCCGTCAGAAGTCCAAACATCATCCGTAATATGTTTATCATAACGATTTATGACAAGTTTATCACATAATAGAGAAAAATATCTATTTCTAACAAGCTTAGATACAGATATAAGGTTCCTTCTGACTTCTGGTACATAAAGATATTCTTTAAGTAAAAGGACTCTCCTACTGGATAATGATAGTATGCAGGTCCCGATAACGTCTACGACAACAGTTGTTTCAGATCCCATCTAGGTGACTATCTCCCTTTTATCAGGATTCCTATTTTCCTAAAATAGATGCAACAAATCGCATACATGAACAGAAGCACCAGAATTGATGACCCAACTACCTTCTCGTCCAGCGAGAAAATTTATTTCAATGATGAAAGTAGATTTCATACCTGCTAGGGCTTTACCTTTATTTGCCGATTTCAGGTAGTCTGGACAGTTATGCTTCCAGTGCCTTGGCTTCTTGTAATGATGATAGACATCAGTTATTTTTTATGCTATCAATGTGGAAGCATTAGAAGATGAGCCAACACATTGACTTTTCTTCTTTCTCTTCTGGGTCGAACCCTTCCAAGAACCTTGTTTATGACCACGCTTTCCTTTGACATGTGCAACCATTGCACTGCTAGAGGGCTATCTTTCTTCATTATATCTTATGCAAACTTTAATGCATCCAATAGACTAGCGTTAGTATAGTTCACTTTGCTCATGTGGAATGTGATCATAAAGCTATTGAAAGACTTAAGAAGTGACAACAGAATGAAGTCAGACTACATATATGTGTCCATGTCAGCCCTGAGAGTTTCTAGCTTAGAACAATACCTAAACATTTTGAGCACATGATCTTTGATAGAAGTTCCTTCATCTTGCATCGAATAAGTTCTTTCATGATATTATAACGTTGTGTACGGTTTACATCACCAAACATTTCTCTCAGATTCAACATAAGTCATGGTAAGTCTTCATGTCCATATGTTGCTTCTGAAGCACGTTAGACAATGAACCCAAAATATAACATCTTGCCAACGTATGATCTTCATCATATTTTTCATTAAATTTAATTTCTTCTTGTATCAGAGGGTCTGTGTACTTGTCCGTGGATAACACATAAGAGATGCATTCCACATATAGCACAAGATCCAAATTACGGATCCAATCCGAGTAATTTGGTCGATCAACTGATAGACCTCCAAGAGCCTGCTGAGTGGGTTCATGGACTTCATTTTCTGAAATTACGAATGCACTATATTAGAACATATAAATAATTGTATACTCAATTATTCTTTGATTAAGATTTTAAATCAAATTATTCTTGCCTTTTTAACTTTTAAAGTTTATCCCCTTAATCTCCTTCAAAGTAAGAGATATACCTACCGATATATCTCTAGCAAGAACTGGGATATACTTTTCTACCTTAGTTACTGAAGGATATTGTGAATCCTCAAGCGCATCACGGAAGCGTGTTGATCGTATCGAATACGATCGGAGCAACTAGTCGTACTAGATGCTAGATGCAGCGGAAATTAAAAATTTTAACTTAACGATGAAACCACATGATCACGAGAACACTTCTCGGATCGTTTCATCAAACCACAAAGTACAAGGGTTACCTCTTGAAGCGTGGTTGTGATCGCGAGATCCCAAAGTAGAGATCCTCCTATCTTAAGTCCGACCCACGGAGAATGCGCTTGCGGGCACGATGATGAGTCGCGTCCTTCCCGCAATCCTTGATGAAGATCCAAGCGTCGAAGGCGAAGCAAGATCCTCTCTTCTTCAATATTCAAAGTGGACGGCCACTTGGAAATTGAGAGAGAGGCCACACACGAGAATTAGAGAGAGAGAGAGAAAAGTTGTCTTTCACAACTCTAGATGATGTACCATGGAGAGGCTACCCTAGCCCTCCTTATATACTAGTTTAGGATCCAATGGATCTCAATCCATGGGACACATGGATCCAAGGGATATGCTTGGTCCATGATAAATCAATGGCTAGGATTTGTTGTTCAATAACAACAATTTAAAATTAATTAATGAAGAGATAACATGATAAATGAGATGGAGTCAACCACCCTCCTAAAAAGGGGGGGGCGTCACCCATGAACAATTCATGGGTGACGCCACCCATGGAGGTGGTTGTTCTCCATTTTATTTATCATATAATTCATTAATTAATCCCAATAAATATTCTCCAAATTAATTCCAAATTAATTTTGTGAATATTTCAATCTTGCCATTGAATAATGTGTGAATCATATTCACAACCCAAACTAGTTAGTAAATTGCATTTCCAATTAATTAACAAATGTGAATCCAATTCACATTATTAATTAACAAATGCTATTTACATAAATTCTCTCTCTTATATATGTATATTATAAATCATATTTATAACATGCATATATCATGGATAGTGTTATCCATATTCTCTTAATCCTTGATAATTAAATCTCATTTAATTATCTTAGATAATCAATATGAATCATATTCATATTTAAGCTTGATAATTAAATCACATTTAATCATCAAGTCCTTGCTTGGATATTTCATCAAAAGAATTATTCTTGAACCCTTTCAAGAATAATGTGCTTTCTCCGCAGATACTTGGAGATAAGGACAGGGCGATTGTATTATTCCACGTATAGTGACTTGGATGTTGAGATCTCATCTCAAATCCAGATCTTACGGACCTCTCACAGATGCTTGATTAAATCAAGGCCGCAAATCCAATCTTCTCATTGAATCTGAATCCCATTCAGATCAATGTCCAATACTTGGACTAAGATCGGATTGCTTCTCTACTGAAAGGAGTCACTAAAATCCAGACCTGTTTCATCACTCCCTCGGAATGGAAGCGTCATGGATATACAATCGTTTATGATCACATCACCCTTCAGGTATTCCCAATACCTGTACATCCTGCATACTGGAAGACCCATGATCAACCCGAAGATCAAGATCATTTTATACTGTCTTCTTCAGGGTTTAATCATTAAGTTTCTCAATCTTGGTCATTGGGATTTGGTATCGATCATATGCTTTCCCAAAGCATATATCATACCTTCAAATTCATGTCATGCTTCCAAAGCACGACGACCATGCATGGAATTTGATCGGTCCCAATACCTCATGAGTGAGCTCATGTCTTCCGGTTCACAAGTGAACCTGTATGATCCCTTTGAGAGATCATATTGCTCATATACCCTTATATGCACACCAGCTCGCCGGTGTATAGACCTTGGTTAGGTCATCAACCTATTGGTCTGCCAAATGTACATACTCAGATATATAGCAATATATCTGTCTCCGGTCAGAGGATGCGTGCCTATGCTGTGACAGCATTCAACATAGAACTTAAGTTATCTCGATCTCGTTAGGTCAACCCATTGACCTAACTAATCTGACACCTCCGAATCACTATTCCCATGCAGAGGACCTGCATCAAGAGGTCGGTCAGATATCAGCCTATGTGAGAAAGGATTGCCATCTCCTACTCAGGCTGGAGATCTCCACTTGACAATCATTTGACGGTGTTTGATGAGTCCTCCATCTAACTCATTAGATATTCATCCAAACACCAGCCTCTATGATTCATTTAATGAAACAACAGCTATATGATCATCAAGCTGGCCATGGTACATAACCCTAATTGTACAGAGGGACCTTATAGTGCATTCATTCATATAATTTCAGAAAGGGAGTGAAACATCAATAACTTTTATTGATAAACTTAAATATTACAATAACATTTATTGTAAGAATGGTTCGCCCAGGGCTCACAAGTCTAACAATCTCCCACTAGCCCTCAGAACCATTCAGGTACAATCCGTAAACCCATACTCATTACATGCTGGTCAAAAACCTTCTGTGTCAGAGGTTTGGTAAGAGGATCAGCAATGTTGTCGGCAGAGGCCACCTTGGTGATGATGATATCACCACGCTTTTGAATCTCCCGAATGATGTGGTATTTCCTTTCCACGTGCTTGCTCTTCTGATGGCACCTGGGTTCCTTTGCTTGGGTAATGGCTCCAGTGTTATCGCAGAGTAACGGGACGGGAGTATCAGAGGAAACTACGCCAAGTTCCAAGATGAACTTGCGCAACCACACCGCCTCCTTTGCAGCATCCGATGCGGCAATGTATTCGGCTTCTGTTGTTGAATCTGCCGTAGTGTCCTGCTTCTTGCTTCTCCAGCTCACAGCACCACCGTTCAACAGGAATACAAACCCTGATGTCGACTTTCGATCATCAATATCTGACTGGAAGTCTGAATCTGTATATCCCAAGACTTGGAGATCACCATCCCCATAGACCAAGATGTAATCTTGCGTCCGTCTTAGATATTTGAATATGTTCTTTACTGCATTCCAGTGTTTTTCTCCATAGCAGGATTGGTAACGACTTACCACTCCCACTGCATGGCAGATGTCTGGCCTAGTACACATCATGGCATACATCAAGCTTCCTACGGCTGATGCATAAGGGCATCCAGCCATGGCCTTCTTTTCCTCAACACTTTGAGGAGCCATCCCTTTGGACAGATGGATACCATGTCCTAAGGGGAGGAATCCTTTCTTCGAACTATCCATACGGAATCGTTCAAGAATCTTCTTGATGTATCCATGTTGTGATAATCCCAATATTCTCTTTTCTCGGTTTCTGAACAACTTCAGGCCTAAGATGTAAGAGGCTTCTCCAAGATCTTTCATCTCGAAGGTATGGGATAGCCAAATCTTCACACTGGTCATCATTCCTGTATCATTCCCAATGATAAGGATATCATCTACATAAAGCACGATGAATACAATGGCGCTCCCACTAAGATTCTTGTACACACAAGGTTCATCAGGGTTTTGCACAAAATCATAACTCTTTATGGTTTCGTCAAATCTGATGTTCCAGCTACGAGAAGCTTGTTTGAGCCCATAGATGGATTTCTTCAGCTTGCACACTTTACCATCCTCAGCTATGAAGCCCTGGGGCTGCTCCATATAGATATCCTCCTCGAGGTATTGATGAATACCCATTCATCACTCTTTATTCTTCTATTTTAGCTACAAAAACCTTTGCAAATACATGTAGATATGTGTAAATACAAATAATTACCAAAAGCATGCATTGTGTAAAAACCTATAATTAGCATGTTTTTGTGCAAAAATAAAAAGAATAAAGAGCAAAAAGAAAAAGAGGGAAATATTTAGAATAAATATTGAGCAACCTAACCCAAGGGAGGGCTCAGCATGGGCCTGACCGCATAAAAACCAAGTAGAGAGAGATAGGGGCTCACATATGTATATATTTGCAAATAAATAAAACTTTATATTTTCCTCACCCAAAAATATGTTTGTCCATATTGTGTATATTTAGAAACTATTAAAAACAAAATAAAAAAAAATAAAAATAAAAAAAATTCAAAAATACCCTTCTTCCCATGTGCATAGACCATCACCTTTGTATTTATTTAACCTTATAAATAAATAAAAATACTTTCTAAACTTTTTGTAAATATTCTATGTTACATATTGTAAATATATAAAATAACAAGAAACAAAACAAAAATCAAATAAAAATTACAAAATTGAAAATACAAAAATACATTGTATAAATACCATGTATATAAATGTATTCAACCATTTATTTCACCCTTGTATATAAGTGATAAAAATAAAATAAAAATATTCTTTTATTCCTCATTTTATCTTGTAAATAAATAAAATACAAAATAAGCATAAAAATAACAAATAAAAAAAAATCAAAAATAAAAATCCATATAGTGTACATATACCTATATATAGAGCTACCCTATTTTTATTTCCAAAAATTAAATAAAAATCACCAAAAAATAGAAAAAAATAAAAGAAAAATATTTCATGTTTTGAGTTTTCTTTAATTCGGCCTATTTCTACCCTAAAATAAATAAACAAAAATCGCGTACACGTGGCCGCTTCTGATTGGTCCACGGGGGACTGTTGACCCCGGTCAACTCCCCCGCGGACTCCTTCCTTTTCTGGAAGAAGCACGCCACCCCATCTTCTCCGATTTTCCCACGCGTCTCCAGGCTGTCTCCCACGCAAATCTCATGCCCGGATTCTTCGCCGTTCATCCCTCTCCCTCGCCGGATCCTTCGCCATGAAATCAATGCCTTCCTTAGCCGTCGCCCCTCAACCCTAAACGCCCCTGTCACCATTTATATCCCGACCTCCGCCGCCTCCGCGCCCCATCTTTGGCCCTTCTCCTCCTTCCCAGTGACCTCCATAGGCTTCGCGAGAGTGACAGCAAGCGTCTGCCCTTGTTGCAGTGAGGCGAGGAAGCGAATCCATTGATCCGGCGATTCTCGCCGTCCTTGCTCCGCCGCCGGCGTCGAGCATCGAGCCTCAGGCCTTGACGCCCTTCGAGGCTACGACCAGGAGCAAGAGCAGCTCCAGCATAGTCTCCAGCATCCATCAGGTAACCCTAGTTCCTACCCATTTAGTGTAATTTCAGATTACCCCCAAATCGACCCATTGCTGTGTTCCGTTGATTCCGACTGCCACGCTCTATATCTCGATCATCGGACCATCTCATCACCTCCGCCGTATCCCCGTGCACTTTCTACGCCCGCTCATTCACCCCAGCTCGCCCCGGAGCTGGGAATTCGAGTTCCATCGCCTCCGCCTCGCCGGAGCTCGTCTGCCCCACAGCACCGTCCACCTTCACCCCGCCTTCTTGGGTCGAGGCATTTTGCCCTCGACCCGCGAAGCTTCTTGTCCACTTTGCAGGCCCAAAGGAGGTGTCTGAGCCTCCCGTCCATTCAAGACCAGAGCTTCGCGCCGCCAGGCCTCGCCGGAGCCCCTCCAGGGCTCGGCTGGACCATCAGCCATCGTCATCAGCTGCGGGACAGTGCAGCGGAGCTTCTCCGATCAATTGCAGCAGCTGAGGAGGGGTGTAGCGCACGCAGGAGGCCGGCGAAGTTCGCCGGCGATGAGTTCTTGCACCATCCTCCAGAGCCGTCCGATGAAGACCTCGCTCCAGTTCTAATCCTGAGCGTCCATCCTTGAAGGAGCAGCAGCCATCGATCTATCTGAGGAGACATCTGGACCGTTGTAGCCGAGGAGAGAGGACCAGGAGCCCAGCATCGTCAGATCTTCCACGTGGACCTCTCCCAGCCGTTGATCGAGCCGAAGGGACGAAGAGAGAAGAGGCGCAGCACATCCGGACCGTCCAGCCTACACGTGGCGCCTATCCGACCGTCGGCTAATTAAGGGGTAAATATCGTAGGGCCCCCTCGTAGTTTGTCATTTCCTTTTTAGTCCTGTAAATAATTTTAGAAACTTTTTCACGTAGGGTTATTTGCAATCGAGACCTTGTGCTTTATTTTAATTGCATGTATGCCCCTGTGTGTGAGTGACCACGTGCTTCGTCACGTGTGTATCTGGGCTTTTTGCATAATGAATCCTGTAGATCTGGGATGTTAAGGAATGCATGATTATTTTCAAGTAATTGCAAATATACCCCTGTGAGCATTGTTTATGCGCATGTGCGAATTTCGTTGGGCTTTTTGCAACCATATCCCTGGGCTTTTGATACGAGTTATCAAAAGGCCCTAAGATTTGGTTTTTCTTGCAATATGGTCCCTGTGTGCCCCAGCCACGCGCCACGCGCGTGACTTGCTGGGTATTTTGCACCAGAGCCCCTAGGTCTTCGGGTATTTGCACATTGGTCCTTGTGCACAGTGCCCTCTTCTTCATTTTTGAATAAATATCAACCCACCTCCAAATCTAATGAAATTTTGACACATGGCTCCTGCCATGGTGTAGGAATTTCTATGATTTTTGAGGACATTTTTGATTTCATTTGCTATTTTTAAAAATTCAAAAACCCCTATTTTTGCCACTGTTTGACTTTAAAAATACCAAAAAAATATAAAAACATCTCCAAAAATTCTAAAAAAATTAGGTACTGTTTCTTGCTTGTTGTTTGATTTTCTAGCCAATTTTGGCTAATTTTCATCAATTAAAAACCCTAAAAATTGAAAAACCCCTAAAAACTCATAAAAATTGTAATAAATAAATTAAAAATCCAAAAACAATAATTAGGGTGCCTAAATTTTCCTTATTCTTTCTAGATTATAGGAAAATTACCTTCAGGGCTTTTTGAGATCCAAAATTATTTTATTTTTGGGTCTTAAGCCTTGCTGGACAGTACCCTCTGTTTTTCGCATTGTTTGATTTTTAATAAATAATTTACCCATTAGAAAAATTCCAAAAATTCACCAAAAGCAGTAAAAAACTTAAAAAAACATAAAAACCATTTTTCCTTAATTTTTGCATTATTTTTGGAGTGTTTTATAAATTGTTGAAGTTGCCTTGCATTCATTTTATTTCATTTTCTCATAATTTAAAAAAAAAAATCTAAAAATTGTAAAAACAAATAAAAACACTAAAAAAGACTCCCTTGGATTTCTGACTACATCGTAGGCCGCAAGGCCAATCTGTGCTCCTTGTGTTCGACCCTGGGAGCTATACCAGGTTAATCCTATAGCTAGATCGCTCTATTTTGTGCTTGCTTGTTTTTATCTGATTTGAGTGATTGATTTCTTCTTGATTGACACGTGCTGAGTGATTGAGGTCGCAACGACCTATTTCTATACCTTTACCTCTGTCATTCGGGCCGTCCATCAGAATGGCGCCGTTGCCGGGGAGCACGGCTTTGTAGTCATTTTTCCATATTGTCTCTCTACATTATAACTGTTTTCTGACACTCTCTCTTTCTAATTTTTGTGCGAGGTACTGCGTGGAGAACTTGGAGTACACTTTTTGAGGACCCGCATGGGAAGAAGAGCAGGGAGAAGAAGAAGAATGTCATTTATTTGAGAGAACAATATTTTTGTAATAATTTAGGACTCAGACTTTGAACTGTGGACATTTGTAACTTAGCGGGTCTGTTTCGCCGAGCACCGGTGTGCTCGGGGGACCCATTTGGATTTTCGCGGCTTTTATCGTGGTTTTTATAGCTAGCTGCCTTTTCCGGTGTTTCTCGTGGTTTTAGCCCCTAGACATAGGAATTTTGATTGATTGTGACGTAAATTTTTAAGGCCCAACACCTAATAGAATATCTGTTCTTATAGAACGTAATTGGACCTTAATAAAATTCACTGAAAAAGTTAGTTTAATTGGATTTGAGACCACGTGCCGTGAGGAGTCACATACAGCGCTGGCAGGACCCGTTGTGGCGGGCACCGAGTGACTCCCAAGATCGGACTCCGGACTCGATTCGGTTAGCTAACTATTGTTCTTCACGATCAATAGAAGTTGCTTGTCTAAGGCCGGTTTTTTTCCGCTGCACCATTTAGGTAGTTTTATTCTGTCTTTAAATTCTGCGCGGATCACTTGCATGTAGAGTGCTGGAGACAAGGTACGCATTTCTTTCTCTGCATGCATCATTGATTTCTTCGCGCATCGGCTTTTTCGTCTTCTCCCTCTGTTTTTGGCTTAATCATCAGGAGAATCGGAAAAACCGTTAAGCCGCTTGTATTTATTAAAAAGAAAAACAAAAAAATTGGAACTGGATAACATTATTGACCCTAAAAGACACTCACATTAAAAATTTGTCTTGGGGAGAGCAACCCCCTCATTGTATGGTTTGGATGCGCGAGAGAGTGACTCGTACCCTAGGTAGAACCCTCCGGTGTTATTTCTAGCTGACTACCGACTCTTCCGTGCGGGCCAGTCGGTTGGAGTAGCATCGGGTATCCTAACAGGTCACGTAAGCGCTCTGATATCTTGCATGTTCACC
Source organism: Ottelia alismoides (assembly GCA_037367405.1). Taxonomy (NCBI): domain Eukaryota; kingdom Viridiplantae; phylum Streptophyta; class Magnoliopsida; order Alismatales; family Hydrocharitaceae; genus Ottelia; species Ottelia alismoides. The sequence goes on along the minus strand of JAZKJV010004737.1, from coordinate 129,434 downwards.
AAATAAAATTGACAAGATAAATTGACCGATCTTTCACGGTCTTCAGATTGTGTTGCGTTGGTGAACCGGGGGTTTGCTTTGCGATCATATTTTCTCCAGATCCCATCCGCCCAACTCGCCAGATCAAGATGATGGGTAGACGATCTCTTAGGCAGCCTCTAGCGGCACCGCTTTCAGGCGCATCTACTCCATCATCTAGGTTGGCCCGCGAGAGTCGAGACCAGCTCTCCGGGCCCGAGTTCGATTCCACCCTGTTCCCCCTCGATCCCCTTTCTTCTGCTACTGAGAGACATGAGCCCGAGGAAAGACGAATTAATTTAACAGAACCTGAGTTGGGCTCATCTGATTTTGCAGACATCCCTATGGTTGGAGCCGGCAGTTCAGACGATCGCCAGCCCGAACATTTTGTCTTAGACCAGGGAGCGATTAACTCCACCCTGATCGCGTCATTGGAGACAGTTCAGCAACAGTTACGCGATCAGGGGGCATTCATGATAGAGATGAGGAGGGAGTTGGAGAGACTCCGAAGAGAGCGAGACGAGCCGAGCGAGCCGGAGGACATTCCTGACGCTGATGCAGAGGCAGCAGCCGCAGCAGCAGCTGCCGCAGCAGCGGCAGCCGCCGCCGCAGCAAGACCAATGCGGGAGCTACACAACCCCGGATCTACACTGATGCACCAGTGGGTGGTGATACCTGCCATCGTGGGGGATTTCAAGTTCCCTCCGAACACCCTGCAGATGCTTCCTCATTTTCACGGACTCGCCACTGAGGAACCCCACCTCCATCTCCAGGAGTTTTTGATGATCTGTAGCACTGTCCACGACCGTCGTGTGGACCAAGATACGATTCGGATGATGGCCTTCCCTTTTTCACTGGCAGATAGAGCAGCCGCCTGGCTGAAACATTTAGGGAAGTTTGTTTACACCTGGGAGCAACTCCGCACCGAGTACTTGAACAAGTACTATCCACTCGGGCGGACGAATGCAGCAAGGGCCCTGATCAACAACTTCTCCATGCTCCCTAACGAGCAATTTCACGAGGCATGGGAGAGGTTCAGAGAGCTTCTGGATAGATGCCCACACCACGACATTTCGAAGCCGAACCTAGTTCAAAGCTTCTTTAGTGGGCTAACGCCAGAACTTCAGGGATTGGTGAATGCTTCTTGCGGCGGGTCCTACTTTGCCAAGGACCACAACCAAGTCTGGGCCATCTATGAGGAGATGTCCGAAAATTACATGGTGATGTCCCAGACTCGGTTGTACACACAGAGATCTCAGCAGCCGCCAGGACCCGTGCAGTATCAGCGGATAGCACGGGTTGATGCAGGTCCTTCCAGTTCGTCCACAGTTGCTGCCGCACAGGCAGAGTCGGCCGCTGCGGACATGGGGATTATCAGCGAGAAGTTGGACCGCATGGAAATAATAGAGAAGAAGCAGTGCCAGGGCATAACTCAGATGGAGCAGATGGCACAAACTCTGAGCGACGTGAAGACCCATCTCTTGTGTCTTCAAGAGGCACAGACGGCTTCTCAGCCCCGTCTTCAGTCGCGAGGCGATTCCGGTGGCAGCCGCAGCTCGTCCCAGCACTCCAGCTCCTTGCAGCAGCCTAGACAAGTTCACCTTGTACAGGCGGAGCCGTACCAGCAGCAGCAGCCCTCTTACCAGTCACCACCATCTCCAGACTTACAGATGGTGGTATATCAGCCGGATCAGCCTCTGGATGTACTCCCACCAGCCCCTTACGATGCGGAACCGTTGATGGATGTCAACGGGATTTGGTATGACCGCCCTCAACCTGGAATCCGAAGAGATCATCCCGGATTCAGGTGGGGGAATGGGGGTAACCAGTCCCAACAGCAGCCAGCCGGTCAGGGAGGGCAGTACTCCCAGCAGAGAGATCACCAGCAGCCCCCAGCATACCAACCACACCAGCCATCATCCTTCGTATCTCGTCCCTACCAGCAGCAGGGACAGAATTGGAGACGTGAGAAGCAGGCTCACCAGCAGCAGCATCCTGCCTCTTACCCCTCTCAGCAGCAGCAGCACCAGGTCCAGCAGCCTCATTTCCAGAGAGGCAACCCGTCGGGCTCCCATGAGAGCCCCGCCATGGATGATCTAGCCCGCCTCTTCACAGAGCAGCAGGCTACATTTAGACGGGAGATGGACGAGTTCCGCCAGGAGATGCGGGACCTGATGAGAGGGAAGGCCGCTATCCCTGCACAGATCGAACCTAATCCGAATAGCTTGAAGAGGAAATCTGAGCAGGTAGTTCCCACTGAGCCTACCACTCCTAGTAACTCATTTGATGATATGTCATCGAATATATGTGATGCTGACTTTGTTACACTTAGGAGCGGTAGAAGACCAGCAGGCGGCGCCTCATCTGAGCGACAACGCGAGGATCCATCTAGAGCGCCAGATGAGGAAGAGGAGAGCGGTACTGAAGCCGCACATGATGATGACGGTGGTACTGATGCCACCAGAGATGTTGATTCCACCGGCGGTACTGAGGCCGCCATTTCACCACATCGAGGAGGTGGTACTGACGCCACCAGCAGAGCCGAGCCAGCCCGCGGTACTGAGGCCGCAAGACGTCTAGTTGTAGAGCCAGCTAGAGGTGATACTGAGGCCACCAACATTTATTCTGATAGAAATGTTGTCTCTCCTCGCATGAATGTTTCTCAGAACTCTGATTTGAATAAAGGAAAAGGTTTAGTTTCTTATGATCCCACTGTGGTGAATGATGTTTGTGAGGATCCGGTCATCGAACCGTCTAGGCCTATTCCTAGTCCTTCATCTGAGAAGGACCCTGTGATCCCCTTTCCTAGAGCCCTTGAGTTGGGGAAGGGGAAGGAAAAAGAAAAAGATCCAAAAAAGAGAGAGCAGGAGGAGTTCAGCCAGGGCATGATAGACCGATTTCACATTCAGCTGACCCTCAATGAAGCTTTGCAACACATTCCTCTTCTTCAGCGATCCCTAAGAGATAGGACCACAATCAGGAGGAAGAAGAGGAACAAGACCGCAGAAATCCATGTGCTGACCAAAGCCACGTGTTACGCGATCCAGAACCATCTGCCGACTAAGAGGCCAGATTTAGGGGCCCCGTATGTCAGATGTCAGATTAGTGAGCAGAGGTTCGACCGTACTCTCTTAGATAGCGGATCGTCGATCAACCTTCTTCCGGCAGCCCTTCTCGACCACTTAGAGTTGGGCACTCTTAGACAGAGCAGGACATACCTTCAGTTTGCTGATCGGTCTGTCAAGAGGCCAAAGGGGTTGTTGCGAGATGTTGTCGTCACGATTCAGGGTTTGCAATTCCCCGTGGACTTCGTAGTGCTGGACATGGAGACCCCTGACTCGTTGACCGATTCCCCCATCATTCTCGGTCGCCCATTCTTGGCCACAGCCAAGGCGGTGACTGACCATGACAGTGGGAAGGTATTCTTTCGCGTCGAGGGCGAGAGTATACAAATAGAGACGGTTAAGGACCGCAGAGCCAGAGATAGATCCCGCTCACATGGCAGTACAAATTCCGAACATCTGTCCGATACAGAGCCAGACATCCACCAGGACTGTGATTTTGTGATCACAGATGATGAGGCAGCTTGGGCAGACCCTGCAGCACAGACCATCCTCTCATATTCAGATATAGCTGATGCAGAGAAGATAGCAGAGGATAGTCTGGAGAGCACAGCCCTGGTTCAAGATACTATTGATTCGGTAGAGTCGGACCTTGATCGCGACACGATTTCCAGTGATGGTGGTGCTGATGCCACCTTGTTCTCCGGTGGTACTGATGCCACCGAGTCTGATATAGATCCCTCGGATTCAGAATCTGATTGGGCAGATTGTGATGATCAGATGCCAGATCTGGATCCATCTGAGCCTATAGATGAGGAGGAGGTAGAGGCAGAGCAGAACAGAGACAATATAGAGGACCCGCCTTCTCCAGATCCAGTTTGTGAGAGTTCGTTATTATTTTCCCAGGTAGATTTGGCAGAATTGTCCGCATACACACATCTTCTTCAGAAGCCAGATTTGCCAGCACCCAGCTGTCCAGAGCTAAAGCCGCTCCCTACTTCGCTGAAGTATCGATTCCTTGCGGGAGAGTATGAGATGTACCCAGTCATCATCTCTGCCGATCTGACTGGAGAGCAAGAATCCCGTCTGATGGAGGTTCTTGAAAAGAACCGCAAGGCAATTGGATGGAGCGTAGCAGATCTCCATGGGATTAGTCCCTCATTGTGCTCCCACCATATCTATCTCGAGGAAGGGGCGAAGCCGTCGCGTGAGTTCCAGCGGCGACTGAACCCCAACCTAAGAGAGGTTGTTATGAAGGAAATATCAAAATGGTGGAGTGCAGATTTTATTTATCCCATTTCCGACTCCAAGTGGGTCAGCCCCTTGCATGTGGTGCCCAAGAAGACGGGCATCACGACTGTGATCAGTGAGTCGGGAGAGGAGATCGCTACACGAGTACCCACCTCTTGGCGGGTCTGCGTTGACTACAGGAGACTCAACCAGGCCACCAAGAAGGACCATTTCCCCCTGCCCTTTATAGATCAGATCATTGAGAGACTGGCAGGGAAAAGCCATTACTGCTTCCTGGATGGGTACTCGGGCTACAATCAGGTGGCCATCGCTCCTGAGGATCAGGAGAAGACCACCTTTACCTGTCCCTTCGGTACCTACGCCTTTCGACGCATGCCATTTGGGCTATGTAACGCCCCTGCGACTTTTCAGAGATGCATGCTGTCAATATTTTCGGACATGGTGGGGGAGTGTTTAGAGGTCTTCATGGACGACTTCTCGGTTTACGGCGACGGATTCGATTCCTGTCTTGACTGCCTAGACCGAGTGCTTCAGCGATGTATTGCTACCCGGTTGGTTCTATCTTGGGAGAAGAGTCACTTCATGGTGACTCAAGGGACGGTGCTTGGCCACATCATCTCCAACAGAGGCATGGAGGTTGATCCGGCCAAGGTCGATGTCATTAGAAAACTCACACCGCCGTCCAATTTGAAGCAGCTACGGTCATTTCTAGGGCACGTTGGTTTTTACAGGAGATTCATTCATGATTTCAGCAAGATTGCCCGACCGTTGACTGATCTCTTGACGAAAGACACCGAGTTCCTTGTTGATGACAAGTGTCTTTCGTCCTTTGAGACTCTCCAGCAGTGTGTAATTGAGGCTCCTGTCCTTCAGCCGCCTGATTGGTCTCTCCCATTCGAGATCATGACGGACGCCTCTGATTTTGCCGTAGGGGCAGTGCTGGGACAGAGGAGGGATGGAGTACCATTTGCGATACACTATGCTAGCCGCACATTGGATTCCGCCCAGCGGAATTATACGGTCACAGAGAAGGAAATGCTAGCAGTAGTGTTTGCCCTAGATAAGTTCAGATCGTATATCATTGGATCTAGAGTGACTTTGTATACCGACCACACCGCCATCAGGTACCTCATGTCAAAGAAGGATGCCAAGGCCAGACTTACTAGATGGATCCTTCTACTCCAGGAGTTCGACATTGAGATCAAGGATAAGCCTGGAGTCAAGAATGTGGTGGCGGATCATCTTTCCCGACTAGAGCAGCCTGAGGATTCTGAGCAGATTGATCCCATTTGTGATACCTTCCCAGATGAGGCGATCCTTGCTATCGCCTCACTCCCGTGGTATGCCGATATTGTGAACTTTCTCGTTGCTGGGAAAGTCCCACAAGATTGGCCCAGGCAGAAGCTTGAGACCTTCTTTGCGAAGGCCAAGTCCTACCACTGGGAGGATCCCATCCTTTACCACGAAGGAGGGGATAGCATCTGGCGTCGGTGTATTCCTCAGGAGGAGCATCATAGTGTCCTCACTTATTGCCACAAGCTTGAGGCAGGAGGACATCATTCTGGGAGGAGAACGGCACAGAAAGTGCTCCAGTCCGGTTTGTGGTGGCCTACCCTCTTCAAGGACTCAGATGAGTTCGTGAAGAGGTGTACTGACTGTCAGAGGATGGGCACTTGTGGACAGCGTGATATGATGCCGATGCAGCCCATTCACTTCTGTGAGGTTTTTGACGCATGGGGCATCGATTTCATGGGTCCATTCCCTAAGACTCAGGGACTCGAGTACATTCTGTTGGCCGTAGATTATGTGAGTCGTTGGGTTGAGGCTATCCCCGCCCGAGCCGCTGATGCTAAGACAGTTTGCAGATTTTTGAAGAAGCACATCATCATGCGGTTCGGGGTTCCACGAGTTCTGATTTCTGATGGGGGATCTCATTTCGTCAACGACCAGGTGAAGGCACTTGCTAGCGAGTTCAGTATAGACCATCGTGTTGCCACACCATACCATCCACAGACGAATGGTCTAGCTGAAGTGTCGAATAGGGAGATCAAGAATATTTTGCAGAAAGTCGTCCGCCCTGACCGAAAGAATTGGTCACAGCTTTTGGACTCGGTCTTGTGGGCATATCGGACGTCTTTCAAGACTCCATTGGGTACATCTCCCTTTCGCCTCGTTTATGGCAAGCCATGCCATCTACCTGTCGAGCTGAGGCACAAGTCACTTTGGGCAGTCACAGATATATTGATGGATCCAGATGGTATAGGAGACCAGAGGAGGGCAGAGTTAGCCGCCTTGGAAGAGCTTAGAGATGCAGCTTTCTCAAACAGCCTACATTATAAGGAGAAAGTCAAAGAGTGGCATGATTCTCATATCAGCCACAAGCATTTTGAGATTGGACAGAAAGTATGGTTGTTTGATGCAAGGCTACGATTATTTCCAGGGAAGCTACAGAGCAAATGGAAAGGACCCTATTTGGTCAGAAAGGTACACGATAACGGTAGCATTGATATATCCGAGTTATCTTCTGAGAGTACCTTCCGAGTGAACGGCCAGCGGCTCAAACCATTTCTAGATCATGAGCCGCGGGACGTTATTATTGCCGCTATTCATTTTGCGTGAGATGTGGTCTTTTGACTCACATCTTTTACATCTCACGCCTGATTTTCACTGTTCATCCGCCTGTATAGATCCAGTTGTCCATATCATTCTATTCTTCAGTCCCACATCCCGTCTCTCATCTTATGATTATGCTATACTTAGGGTGTACTTTACCCTAAGTATAGGGGGGATGTCGAACCTGTGAGTAGTCTCTTCATTCTTTCTGCTCTTGTTTTAGCTGCCTATACTTAGGGATATTTTACCCTAAGTATAGGGGGGGCAGATTCTGTATATTCTTCACTCGGCTTTCCCTTCATGTACAGCTTTCTATACTTAGGATTAGTTAATCCTAAGTATAGGGGGAAACCACCGAGTTCATCTCATTTTATTCATTTATTCGTTCCTGTACTTAGCCATTCCTTTTCACTTCCCTTTTACTAAGCACGAGTTATGTCTTCTTCATCGCTCTTGATCACTCTGAGGACATCGTTCGAGCTAAGTATAGGGGGGGTGTGTATATATATTTCATATATACTTTAGCCATAACTCGTACTTTGTGTGAGTGTGTTAATAAATAAAATGGCTAAAAATCACAAAAATTAAAAATTTTTCATGAACATAAACCTCTTTTATTCTTGCACATACATAGCTAGTGTATAAAATATTTTTGTAAAAATGATTTCAAAAATCTTTTGTGTAAAGCTTGTGTAAATATTTTGTATCAAAATTATGTATATAGTACAAAATTTTTCCAAAATGTTTTGAAAATCAAAAGTTTGCAAAAATCTTGTGTAAATGTTTGTAAATATCATTTTGCAAAACTTGCACCTCATGCATCATTCATTCATGATTTCAGAACATTTTCCAAAAATTTTTGCATAATTGTAAAATATTTGTAAATAGCATCTTGTGTACATATATGTATATAGTTTTTCCTGGATGAGAGTTGACATTTAAACTAAGCCTGGAATTAAATTGAGAAATGGAGCTTGAACAAGATCTTAATTCACTTAACTTCAAGAGGAACCTTGTAGGACTTAGGGTTAAGGCTTTTCAGGTCCATAAGGGCTTAATTCTTCGAGTCCACTAGGCTATGAGCATATGTCATCTTGATGAGCCTAAGTAGAGCACTTAACAACACACGCATGACTCTCAGAGACAATGGCTTCACTTGCACCTGCACTTTACACATGGCTCTCCACGGATGAGGTGGTGAGGAGGCAGTTTCCTTTGGCTTGGGGTAGCATATGAGGGTAGTACTTCTAGGCGGAACCTCTCTTCTTCTTATAGTGAAGGAAGTGCACCTCAACTTGGTCTAGTGGTGTTGAAAGCTAAAGACAGAAGCTGTGGGTTGCAATAAAGCTTCAAAAGAGGGATAGTCTACTGGCTCAAGGGGAAATTTCTTATATGCTGCACCATGTAGATATGTTGTACAGAAGTTCTTGAAAAAAAAAATGCAAAAATACAAAAAGAACTCCAAAAAAGTGGTGGGTCGGATTGAAAATTTAATAACCCCACCGGAGTATAAAGCAAAAGCTTATGGTATCCATGTTACATCTCATGAAGCTTGCAGCGGGAGACTTAGCTACACTGGCTGAGCTTCCAAAACTCTATACTTCTACCCCCTCTTCTTGAGCCGGTTGCACTTGAACTTAGAAGGGAATACCCCGCTTCTCGAGGAAAGAGTTGCTAGACTGAGGCATTAGAGTTACCAGGTTGAGGGAGGTTGTTTCTTTGTTACTTCTGAGGTGGGGAGCCACATATCACTTACACCGCAAGGAAAAGATTCATGGTCATTAGAGTTTGTGTATGTAGACTTGTTCTGATCTGGTTTATTGAGGAGTCTTGCCCATAGATTGGTGGAACTTGGAGGCTGTTGAGTTTTAGGCTTAAGTCCAAATAAGGTTCCGACACATTAATAACCCAAAGATCTGATCGAGCTCCATATTTCAATTTAATGAAGGAAAATTTAATAAGTCAACCTTGATCCATGTACATCCTCTTTTTCTTTTTCTTTTTCTTTCTTTTTCACTTCTTTTTCAAATAAGTGTTTGCTAAGGGACTAGCAAAGTTAAGCATAGGGGGGTGATGAATACCCATTCATCACTCTTTATTCTTCTATTTTAGCTACAAAAACCTTTGCAAATACATGTAGATATGTGTAAATACAAATAATTACCAAAAGCATGCATTGTGTAAAAACCTATAATTAGCATGTTTTTGTGCAAAAATAAAAAGAATAAAGAGCAAAAAGAAAAAGAGGGAAATATTTAGAATAAATATTGAGCAACCTAACCCAAGGGAGGGCTCAGCATGGGCCTGACCGCATAAAAACCAAGTAGAGAGAGATAGGGGCTCACATATGTATATATTTGCAAATAAATAAAACTTTATATTTTCCTCACCCAAAAATATGTTTGTCCATATTGTGTATATTTAGAAACTATTAAAAACAAAATAAAAAAAAAATAAAAATAAAAAAAATTCAAAAATACCCTTCTTCCCATGTGCATAGACCATCACCTTTGTATTTATTTAACCTTATAAATAAATAAAAATACTTTCTAAACTTTTTGTAAATATTCTATGTTACATATTGTAAATATATAAAATAACAAGAAACAAAACAAAAATCAAATAAAAATTACAAAATTGAAAATACAAAAATACATTGTATAAATACCATGTATATAAATGTATTCAACCATTTATTTCACCCTTGTATATAAGTGATAAAAATAAAATAAAAATATTCTTTTATTCCTCATTTTATCTTGTAAATAAATAAAATACAAAATAAGCATAAAAATAACAAATAAAAAAAAAATCAAAAATAAAAATCCATATAGTGTACATATACCTATATATAGAGCTACCCTATTTTTATTTCCAAAAATTAAATAAAAATCACCAAAAAATAGAAAAAAATAAAAGAAAAATATTTCATGTTTTGAGTTTTCTTTAATTCGGCCTATTTCTACCCTAAAATAAATAAACAAAAATCGCGTACACGTGGCCGCTTCTGATTGGTCCACGGGGGACTGTTGACCCCGGTCAACTCCCCCGCGGACTCCTTCCTTTTCTGGAAGAAGCGCGCCACCCCATCTTCTCCGATTTTCCCACGCGTCTCCAGGCTGTCTCCCACGCAAATCTCATGCCCGGATTCTTCGCCGTTCATCCCTCTCCCTCGCCGGATCCTTCGCCATGAAATCAATGCCTTCCTTAGCCGTCGCCCCTCAACCCTAAACGCCCCTGTCACCATTTATATCCCGACCTCCGCCGCCTCCGCGCCCCATCTTTGGCCCTTCTCCTCCTTCCCAGTGACCTCCATAGGCTTCGCGAGAGTGACAGCAAGCGTCTGCCCTTGTTGCAGTGAGGCGAGGAAGCGAATCCATTGATCCGGCGATTCTCGCCGTCCTTGCTCCGCCGCCGGCGTCGAGCATCGAGCCTCAGGCCTTGACGCCCTTCGAGGCTACGACCAGGAGCAAGAGCAGCTCCAGCATAGTCTCCAGCATCCATCAGGTAACCCTAGTTCCTACCCATTTAGTGTAATTTCAGATTACCCCCAAATCGACCCATTGCTGTGTTCCGTTGATTCCGACTGCCACGCTCTATATCTCGATCATCGGACCATCTCATCACCTCCGCCGTATCCCCGTGCACTTTCTACGCCCGCTCATTCACCCCAGCTCGCCCCGGAGCTGGGAATTCGAGTTCCATCGCCTCCGCCTCGCCGGAGCTCGTCCGCCCCACAGCACCGTCCACCTTCACCCCGCCTTCTTGGGTCGAGGCATTTTGCCCTCGACCCGCGAAGCTTCTTGTCCACTTTGCAGGCCCAAAGGAGGTGTCTGAGCCTCCCGTCCATTCAAGACCAGAGCTTCGCGCCGCCAGGCCTCGCCGGAGCCCCTCCAGGGCTCGGCTGGACCATCAGCCATCGTCATCAGCTGCGGGACAGTGCAGCGGAGCTTCTCCGATCAATTGCAGCAGCTGAGGAGGGGTGTAGCGCACGCAGGAGGCCGGCGAAGTTCGCCGGCGATGAGTTCTTGCACCATCCTCCAGAGCCGTCCGATGAAGACCTCGCTCCAGTTCTAATCCTGAGCGTCCATCCTTGAAGGAGCAGCAGCCATCGATCTATCTGAGGAGACATCTGGACCGTTGTAGCCGAGGAGAGAGGACCAGGAGCCCAGCATCGTCAGATCTTCCACGTGGACCTCTCCCAGCCGTTGATCGAGCCGAAGGGACGAAGAGAGAAGAGGCGCAGCACATCCGGACCGTCCAGCCTACACGTGGCGCCTATCCGACCGTCGGCTAATTAAGGGGTAAATATCGTAGGGCCCCCTCGTAGTTTGTCATTTCCTTTTTAGTCCTGTAAATAATTTTAGAAACTTTTTCACGTAGGGTTATTTGCAATCGAGACCTTGTGCTTTATTTTAATTGCATGTATGCCCCTGTGTGTGAGTGACCACGTGCTTCGTCACGTGTGTATCTGGGCTTTTTGCATAATGAATCCTGTAGATCTGGGATGTTAAGGAATGCATGATTATTTTCAAGTAATTGCAAATATACCCCTGTGAGCATTGTTTATGCGCATGTGCGAATTTCGTTGGGCTTTTTGCAACCATATCCCTGGGCTTTTGATACGAGTTATCAAAAGGCCCTAAGATTTGGTTTTTCTTGCAATATGGTCCCTGTGTGCCCCAGCCACGCGCCACGCGCGTGACTTGCTGGGTATTTTGCACCAGAGCCCCCAGGTCTTCGGGTATTTGCACATTGGTCCTTGTGCACAGTGCCCTCTTCTTCATTTTTGAATAAATATCAACCCACCTCCAAATCTAATGAAATTTTGACACATGGCTCCTGCCATGGTGTAGGAATTTCTATGATTTTTGAGGACATTTTTGATTTCATTTGCTATTTTTAAAAATTCAAAAACCCCTATTTTTGCCACTGTTTGACTTTAAAAATACCAAAAAAATATAAAAACATCTCCAAAAATTCTAAAAAAATTAGGTACTGTTTCTTGCTTGTTGTTTGATTTTCTAGCCAATTTTGGCTAATTTTCATCAATTAAAAACCCTAAAAATTGAAAAACCCCTAAAAACTCATAAAAATTGTAATAAATAAATTAAAAATCCAAAAACAATAATTAGGGTGCCTAAATTTTCCTTATTCTTTCTAGATTATAGGAAAATTACCTTCAGGGCTTTTTGAGATCCAAAATTATTTTATTTTTGGGTCTTAAGCCTTGCTGGACAGTACCCTCTGTTTTTCGCATTGTTTGATTTTTAATAAATAATTTACCCATTAGAAAAATTCCAAAAATTCACCAAAAACAGTAAAAAACTTAAAAAAACATAAAAACCATTTTTCCTTAATTTTTGCATTATTTTTGGAGTGTTTTATAAATTGTTGAAGTTGCCTTGCATTCATTTTATTTCATTTTCTCATAATTTAAAAAAAAAAATCTAAAAATTGTAAAAACAAATAAAAACACTAAAAAAGACTCCCTTGGATTTCTGACTACATCGTAGGCCGCAAGGCCAATCTGTGCTCCTTGTGTTCGACCCTGGGAGCTATACCAGGTTAATCCTATAGCTAGATCGCTCTATTTTGTGCTTGGTTGTTTTTATCTGATTTGAGTGATTGATTTCTTCTTGATTGACACGTGCTGAGTGATTGAGGTCGCAACGACCTATTTCTATACCTTTACCTCTGTCATTCGGACCGTCCATCAGGTATCCATTGAGGAAAGCCGTCTTGACGTCCATCTGCCAGATGTCGTAGTCAAGATATGCAGCTATAGCTAGCAGTGTCCTGATGGACTTAAGCATGGCCACAGGAGAGAATGTCTCATCGTAGTCGATGCCTTCTCTCTGTGTGTAGCCCTTGGACACGAGCCGTGCCTTGAAAGTCTCTACTTTCCCATCAGGTCCCCTCTTTCTCTTGAAGATCCATTTACACCCAATGGGTTTTACCCCTTTAGGTGGATCCTCTAGGGTCCATACACCATTCTTATGCATGGAGTCAATCTCTGACTTCATTGCTAGCATCCATCTATCCATGTCATGATCCGCAAGTGCTTCATCATATGAAGAAGGATCATTGTCAGTTTCACCTGACACATGGAATCCATACCTTTCAGGTGGTGCAACCACCCTCGAACTCCTTCGAAGAGGTATGGGTGTTTCATCTTCATTTATCTCTTCAGTTTCTGGTTCAGGAATCTCAGAATCCTCAGGGGATTCAATGAGCTCCTCTACTTCATTCTTGTCTTGACCTTTAAGGAAATCATCCTCTAGAAATTTCACATCCCTAGAGACAAAAACCTTTTGGGTCTCAGGGTCATAAAGTTGGTATCCAATACCATCTTTAACATACCCAATGAAGTAGCACTCATGAGTGCGAGATTCTAGCTTACTTGCGTCCACGTTCTTCGCATGAACCAAGCATCCCCAAACCCTCAAGTGATTGACACTAGGTTTGGTTCCATACCAGAGCTCATGAGGAGTCTTTGGTATAGACTTGCTAGGAATCTTGTTTAGGATATATATTGCAGTCTCTACTGCATATCCCCAGAAACTAAGAGGTAAATGTGCTTTACTCATCATTGAACGGACCATGTCCATGATGGTCCTGTTGCGTCTTTCAGCAACACCATTAAGTTGGGGAGTTCCAGGAGGAGTGAGATTGGAGACAATTCCATTCTCTTTAAGGTATTCCTTGAATTCATCTGAGAGGTATTCACCACCTCGGTCAGATCGAATCCGTTTAATCTTCCTGTCGGCTTGGTTCTCAACCAATGCCTTAAACTCTTTGAACTTTTCAAAGGTTTCAGATTTATGACGAAGCAGGAAGATAAACCCATATCGCGAATGGTCATCGATAAACGTCAAATAATATCGATATCCATTTCTAGTCGCGGTATTGAAGGGACCACATACATCAGTATGTATTAGGTCGAGAATACCCTCGCATCTCGTAACCTTGTTACGGAAAGGCATCCTGGTCATTTTACCTCGAATACAATGTTCACAGGTAGGTAAAGTTTGAACCTGTAGAAAATCTAAAGGTCCATCCTTTATCAATCTATTGATCCTATCAACAGATAAATGACCAAGCCTTTGATGCCAAATCATATTCGAATGATTTCCATTCTCCCTGGATCTCTTGGGGTTTTTATTATTAGTGGTAGTGACATTTATGACACATTCATCAATGCACAATTCATAGAGTCCACTAGAAGTCAGAACACCTTCCGCAACAAATTTATCATATTTATTAATGACTAATTTATTACAGAACAGGAAAGAGTACCCATGTCTAACAAGCTTAGACACAGATATCAAGTTCCTCCTGACCTCAGGTACATAAAGACACTCTTTAAGTACTAGGACTCGACCACTAGATAACGACAGTCTGCATGTCCCGATGGCGACTGCTGCAACACTTGCATCAGATCCCATCTGGATAACTATCTCCCCATGCTCCAGATTCCTAGTTTCCTGAAACAAATGCAATGAATTGCATACATGAACAGAAGCACCAGAATCTATAACCCAACTTCCTTCTCGTCCAACGAGAAAGCTAGTTTCAATGATGAAAGTAGATTTCATACCTGCTGGGGCTTTACCTTTGTCGGTAGACTTCAGGTAATCCGGGCAGTTACGCCGCCAATGCCCCGGCTTCTTGCAGTGGTGACAGACATCGGTCTTTTTCGATGTCATCAGTGTGGAAGCACTAGAAGATGAACCAACTCCTTGATTCTTCTTCTTTCTCTTCGAGGCTGGGCCCTTCTGAGAACCTTGCTTCCGCCCGCGCTTTCCTCTCACCTGTGCAACCATTGCACTAGCAGAGGGGCCGTCCTTCTTCAAGACGTCTTCTGCAGACTTCAATGCAGCTAACAGCCCAGCGTTTGTGAAATCACCTTTGTTCATGTGGTAAGACACAACAAAGTTGTTGAAAGACTTAGGGAGCGACAGGAGAATGAAATCAGCTTGCATTTCAGAATCCAAGTAGGCTCCCAGGGTTTCCAGCTCAGAGAGGTACCCAAATATTTTGAGTACATGTTCTCTGACAGAGGTCCCTTCCTGCATCTTGCAGCGAATAAGCTCTTTCATCACATTATAACGCTGTGTGCGGTTTATGTCACCGAACATTTCTTTCAGACTCAGCATAATCTCTTGGCAATGGTTCATTTCTACATGTTGCTTCTGAAGCACATTGGACAATGACCCAAGGATGTAACATCTTGCCAGATTATTATCTTCATCATATTTTTCATTATATGATTTATCTTCATCAGTCACATGGTCTGCTATCTTGTCCTTGCTAAGCACGTAGGAGATGCGCTCTGCACAGAGAACAAGATCCAAATTTCGAATCCAATCCGAATAATTTGGTCCGGTCAACTGATTGACCTCTAGAAGCCTGCTAAGTGGGTTCATGGACTTCATTTTCTGAAATTAAGAATGCACTATATTAGAATAATTATATATTCATTTTTAAGAATAATTTGATTAAGGCATTTTAAATCAAATTTGTCCTGCCATGTCGACTTTGAAAGATTATTCCCTTATTTTTCTTTCAAAGTAAGAGATATACTTACCGCTATATCTCAAGCAAGATCTGGGATCTCCTCTCTATCCTTATCACATCCCAATAATATGAGAACATGTGACTCGAATAAGAGAAGCGGGAACACATTCCGCCTTGCAAGTCCAACTTGCATTTCCCAATTCGGTCTTTAACACCCGGGCCCACCACCCCTAAGATGATGTTGACCCGTTGTTAATTGAACCAACCGTCAACATGCTTAATACTCGCTATACGCAATCCAATATCGCCCCAATAATATGAGGACCCGATATTGGGGTCACTACGTATACGGCCTTACTCTTTCGAGAAGCAAAGAACCCGATCCAATTAAATCATGCACAGGATCTGTCACTTCGGACAGGCGTCTCCCATACACAACAACTGGCGACGAAATCCTTTGCCTTGACGGGAGACCATGGATGTCACTTATGTGATCCTCCACCTCATATTCAAATTTTATAATTAATTATTGTGAATCATATTCACAAAATTAATTCTTCCAAGGGAAATACACATCTATTCAAAATAGTGTGTTTATTAGGTATGATTAATTTAATCATATTAAATTAATCATTTAGCCCAATCATCAACAAACACGTCTTTTACTTGAATAGTAGGTATAATCTCAAAATACGTATTATTCGAATTTTAATAATTAGAAAAATACATATTGTCTGTCTCCGGTATTATACAATCCCTACCCGCTGTCATGGCCAGTACCGACGAGAGTGGGACGGACCACATACGTTGCAACCCGCGATCCCAATGCTCTCCGACTAGGCACCACATCCGCCTCGGGAAAGGATAATACCAGATAGACCATCATGTATTTTGAGATGTTCATCGGTTTTTCAACCGAAAGTTATACCATATAGTACAAATCAAAACATTTTTGATTATAAGGAGATTTGCTAGACAAATCCCCAATCCTATTCAAGCAAAAGAAGGGTTTTTCATGTAAAAGTTGTCCTACAACTATTGTAGGATAAACTATAGTTTTCATGAAAGCAATGTTTGTTGATGAAACAATGATCAAGATCTAATATCTCATCATTGTGGTTTAGGCAAGTGTCATTCAATGAAATAATTATTTCTTTAAATATTTCACAAATATTTATCACTAATTATTCCAGAAAATTAACAATTAATTTTCATCATGATAATTGAATGACATATCACAAGGTTCAAGATCAAAATTGTTAATTTCCAGCAGTGACCCCCAATCACTAAAATTAACTTATCTTGATCAATTTAAATCCAAAAAATGCAAACTCAGTTTTCAAAGATTGCCTATTTGATTTATTAGAGAACCCAAGTGATAATTCACGCATTTCAAGGTGGATTAAAACCGTAATCATCTCATTAATTACGTTCAAATCCGCAGTTCCCGCAACAGTGAATATAGTCATATTCAAAAAGCCATATCTTGAGCAAATAAAGTCCAAATTTAGTAAACTCAAGTCCTATGGTTTCCTTGTTTAATGGGGAACAAAATCCAATTGAAAATTTCGTGTTTAAACATTTTAAACAGTACGGAAAAATTCAATTAGACAGAGGTGCGAAAATTGAAATGCAGTAAAAATTTTCGCAACCCTTTCAAGAACCAAATCGTCTAAGGTTCATGGATCACATCCAAAACCTTATTCGACCTATGGCTCTGATACCACTTGAAGGATATTGTGAATCCTCAAGCGCATCACGGAAGCGTGTTGATCGTATCGAATACGATCGGAGCAACTAGTCGTACTAGATGCTAGATGCAGCGGAAATAAAAAATTTTAACTTAACGATGAAACCACATGATCACGAGAACACTTCTCGGATCGTTTCATCAAACCACAAAGTACAAGGGTTACCTCTTGAAGCGTGGTTGTGATCGCGAGATCCCAAAGTAGAGATCCTCCTATCTTAAGTCCGACCCACGGAGAATGCGCTTGCGGGCACGATGATGAGTCGCGTCCTTCCCGCAATCCTTGATGAAGATCCAAGCGTCGAAGGCGAAGCAAGATCCTCTCTTCTTCAATATTCAAAGTGGACGGCCACTTGGAAATTGAGAGAGAGACCACACACGAGAATTAGAGAGAGAGAGAGAGAAAAGTTGTCTTTCACAACTCTAGATGATGTACCATGGAGAGGCTACCCTAGCCCTCCTTATATACTAGTTTAGGATCCAATGGATCTCAATCCATGGGACACATGGATCCAAGGGATATGCTTGGTCCATGATAAATCAATGGCTAGGATTTGTTGTTCAATAACAACAATTTAAAATTAATTAATGAAGAGATAACATGATAAATGAGATGGAGTCAACCACCCTCCTAAAAAGGGGGGGGGGGCGTCACCCATAAACAATTCATGGGTGACGCCACCCATGGAGGTGGTTGTTCTCCATTTTATTTATCATATAATTCATTAATTAATCCCAATAAATATTCTCCAAATTAATTCCAAATTAATTTTGTGAATATTTCAATCTTGCCATTGAATAATGTGTGAATCATATTCACAACCCAAACTAGTTAGTAAATTGCATTTCCAATTAATTAACAAATGTGAATCCAATTCACATTATTAATTAACAAATGCTATTTACATAAATTCTCTCTCTTATATATGTATATTATAAATCATATTTATAACATGCATATATCATGGATAGTGTTATCCATATTCTCTTAATCCTTGATAATTAAATCTCATTTAATTATCTTAGATAATCAATATGAATCATATTCATATTTAAGCTTGATAATTAAATCACATTTAATCATCAAGTCCTTGCTTGGATATTTCATCAAAAGAATTATTCTTGAACCCTTTCAAGAATAATGTGCTTTCTCCGCAGATACTTGGAGATAAGGACAGGGCGATTGTATTATTCCACGTATAGTGACTTGGATGTTGAGATCTCATCTCAAATCCAGATCTTACGGACCTCTCACAGATGCTTGATTAAATCAAGGCCGCAAATCCAATCTTCTCATTGAATCTGAATCCCATTCAGATCAATGTCCAATACTTGGACTAAGATCGGATTGCTTCTCTACTGAAAGGAGTCACTAAAATCCAGACCTGTTTCATCACTCCCTCGGAATGGAAGCGTCATGGATATACAATCGTTTATGATCACATCACCCTTCAGGTATTCCCAATACCTGTACATCCTGCATACTGGAAGACCCATGATCAACCCGAAGATCAAGATCATTTTATACTGTCTTCTTCAGGGTTTAATCATTAAGTTTCTCAATCTTGGTCATTGGGATTTGGTATCGATCATATGCTTTCCCAAAGCATATATCATACCTTCAAATTCATGTCATGCTTCCAAAGCACGACGACCATGCATGGAATTTGATCGGTCCCAATACCTCATGAGTGAGCTCATGTCTTCCGGTTCACAAGTGAACCTGTATGATCCCTTTGAGAGATCATATTGCTCATATACCCTTATATGCACACCAGCTCGCCGGTGTATAGACCTTGGTTAGGTCATCAACCTATTGGTCTGCCAAATGTACATACTCAGATATATAGCAATATATCTGTCTCCGGTCAGAGGATGCGTGCCTATGCTGTGACAGCATTCAACATAGGACTTAAGTTATCTCGATCTCGTTAGGTCAACCCATTGACCTAACTAATCTGACACCTCCGAATCACTATTCCCATGCAGAGGACCTGCATCAAGAGGTCGGTCAGATATCAGCCTATGTGAGAAAGGATTGCCATCTCCTACTCAGGCTGGAGATCTCCACTTGACAATCATTTGACGGTGTTTGATGAGTCCTCCATCTAACTCATTAGATATTCATCCAAACACCAACCTCTATGATTCATTTAATGAAACAACAGCTATATGATCATCAAGCTGGCCATGGTACATAACCCTAATTGTACAGAGGGACCTTATAGTGCATTCATTCATATAATTTCAGAAAGGGAGTGAAACATCAATAACTTTTATTGATAAACTTAAATATTACAATAACATTTATTGTAAGAATGGTTCGCCCAGGGCTCACAAGTCTAACAGTTACATCCCAAAAATATGAGAAACTACAACCCGGGTAAAAAGAAGCGGGAACACATTCTGCCTTACAAGTCCAACTTGCAATCCTACTTTGGTGTTTAACACCCATGCCCATCACCCCTAAGGCGATGATGATTCGTTATTAATTGAACCAACTGTCAATAGGAATAGCGCTTGCTATGCACAATCCAATGTCTTCCCAATAATATGAGGAACCGATATTTTGATCACTATGCATAAAGCCTTACTCTTTCAAGAAATAAATATCCCGATCCAGATGCACTTGTATGCAGGAGATGTAATTAGGACAATAATCCCTGGAGACAGAATCCTTCGCCTTGATGGGAGAACATCAATGTTATTTATGTGATCCTCCATATCATATTTAAATTCTAATTAGTTATCATGAATCATATTCACATAATTAATTATTCCAAGAAAAAATATAACTCTATTCATAAGAGAGTGTTTTAATTGGATATAATTGATTTAATAATATTAAATCAATTATCAATCTAATTTTAGTAACCAGCAAACTTGATTGTTATTTGAGGGATGGTATAATCTCAAATATGTATTATTCAAATTTTAATAATTAGAAAAATACATCATGATCTCTTCAAACATTATCCCTTCCTTACCCGTTGTCATGGCCAGTACCGACGGGAGTGAGACGGACCGCTCACGGAGCAACCTGCTACCCCATTGATCCCCAACTATACACCATATCCGCCTCAAGTTATGATAATACGATTTGATCATTTTGTATTTAAGATGTTAATCGATCTTTCAACCGAAGTTATACCATATAATATTTATCAAAACTATTTTGATTAATATTATAAAGAGATTTGCTAAACAAATCCCCAATCCTATTCAAGTAACAAAGTTTTGCATGTAGAGATTGTCCTACAACTATTGTAGGATAAACTAGGGTTTTCTTGAAACACTCATTCAATGATGATTGATGTTTATCAATTATTTTCCATAAATAAACATTATTCATAAATTAATCATGTCAAGTTCTCAATTTTCTTGATTGACATTGAATGATAAACATTTTAAAAAAGAGATCCTGATGATCCAATCATCATCCAACCCATCTCCACTTAACATAAAATATCTAGGGAAAACAGAGTTAAAATCACTTGAAATAAAATCGTACGTTTTACTGGTTTGATTCTATACATAATACAAATATTTATTTCATATTTCATGATGGAAAAGTAGTAAGAAAAATTAATTTTGTTCGAGATCCGTGAGACACACAAAATGATTTTTCATAGCGTAAACTATTCAAATCATTTCATGCACTTCTAAAAGCAATTAAAGGTTATTGTTTTTAGGATATATTTAGACATTCTAAATAAATTTTATTAACCAAAAAACTCGTTCAAATAGTGCACAAACATTTGATTTTTATTTCATAAAAAATGATTCGAATCTTGCATCCAATCAAAAAACAATGTTTCCCGTGCATTCAAAACATGAACCATAATTGTCTAGGGTTTTAGATCATATACAAAACCTGAACAAAGGCTGTGATCCTAGTTGCTCAGTGCAACAGAATTTAAAATTGTTAAATTATGAAAACACATGATCCAAGAATATTTCTCGGATCATTTAATCTAAACCACATACTAGATAAAGTAATACCTCTTGTAACGTGGTTGTGATCAAGTTTCTAAATGAAGAGACTCCTATCTCAAGTCCGATTTGTCTTAGGAGACGCTTGCGAGCACATAGATGAATCGCGTGCCTCTCGTAATCCGAATTGTTGATCCAAATGGTGAGTCTCCTGATCTCGTCTCATGAGATCAAATATATTCTTTACGAGCGAGGCACACCGAAGGAGACATTCTCAAGTAGTAGAGGCAGCATCACAATGACGATGCAACGATGACGACGACCTTCTCTCTAGGGTTAGAGTGGACGACCTTCTCTCTAGGGTTAGAGAATTGAAGTCAACAGCCACAACCCATGCAACATCAGGGAAAGCTCTGCCTCGGGAGAGTTCGAGCAAAGGTCTTGAGATAAGATAGAATTCTCTGGGAGAGGAAGGCCTGATTAGACTCGGAGAGGTGACCTTGATTGTGCTGGACTCCAGGGGCATCAAGTCCAAAATAATAGGAGACACCGGGCTCAGATCTTCTAGATCTGCATGCCTTGGATCCAAGACTACGAGCAGATCCGGACTCCGGCCACCTGTAGCCGGCAAAAGGAGCATCCTCTCCAGATCGCAAACGTTCGGGACACAAAGCCACCAGCTGTATCTTTGAGAAATGGCCCCCCTTCTTCAGCCATTTTGAGGATGCCGCAACAATCTTCGACATTAATGGCGCCTTGATCTTTCGCCTCCACAGGTGCCCGCCACCGCATGCTGTAGAGGAATGCACCTCCTCTGCTGGAATCTAAAATCCCTCTCTCCAGCCACCACCTCTGGGGGCTCGTCCGATTTACCAACCAACCAGGGCCGTCCCTAAGCCCTATCTCCGGGTGCAACGATCCAGGGTCCTGTAATTTTGGGGTCTCATCTTTAAATTGGCTACATGTGGTTAGTTTTTATTATTTTTATTTCAAATACTATAGATGAAAGCAGATCAGATACAGATCAGATATGACTATTCTATATCCATATTCGCTTCATCTCTATCGAATACGAATACGGATACGGATATGATTCGGATATGCATTATGGAAATCGTGTCCTTAAAAAATATAGATACGAATAAGATATTTATCGAATCCGAATATGGATCAAATAAAGAGTGAACCTGAATATAGATTAAATAAAGAGCTAATCCAAATATGAACTAATGAAAGTGTGAATCCAAATATGTATCCAATAAATATGGAATCCAAATATGGGTCTATTAATGATCACATACGAATACAAATTGATATTTAATTAAAGTTTACAATGATTTTAAAAATTGATAAAGAAATATAAATAAATTGCATCCCGACAAAAGAGATTGTCGAGGTGACATGCGTTCTTAACCAGAAGCAAAAGGGGGGATATAGATTGTAACTTTTGTTCGTGTCATCCCCAAATAAATGGAAGTTGATTAATATCATTGATATATTGTATTATATAATATATAATACTAATAATATAATATAGAGTTGTGTCTTGTATTATATTAACTAATATATAAAATAATATTAAATATTTTATTCTGATATCCGGATCCTGATCCGGATATTCAAGCCATTACCATATCTAAATCCATATCTGAAAAATTTAGTAATCCATATTCATATCCGATCCGTATTCCATTAATATTTGGATACGGATATCTGTATCTGGTATTTTTTTGAATACTGTAAGCGGATATTCGGATATATCCGTATCCGTGTTCATCCATATCAAATACCAATCCAATGTCTAAATGGTTACACAGATCCATTAACTATTTAAATTTGCACGTGTCATTTAAATTCTTCATATTCCTAAATGCCTAAAAAGCATTTGGGTTCCTGAATGTCACATTAATATCTTAAAAGTTAAGACCCCACATTGAACTTAAATGTGTCCTTTGGAGACAAATATGACCTCCTCCTCTTGTGATTTGCGATTTCCGCAACTGCTGCAATTTCTCATGTTTTTAATTCATGACTAGTTGTTGTTGTTGGGAACACGCAAATCACGACCTCAGTTAATGATATTTTTTATATTTATGCATTGTAATTTTTCCCTTAGATCCACGAATCAAAGTTATTTTTGGGATTTGCACATCTACTCACCATATTTGTGTAATTGTAAATAATCTCTTATCATTTTTTCTAAGAAATTAAAAAAATTGAAGGTTATTACACATTGTAAGGGATTGGGAATGTGGCGTTAACCGCTTGAATTGTTCTTATCTTTTTTACAAAAAAATTCATCTCTCATTTCTCAATCACAGGACATACATTTTCTTTTTCAATTTTTTTATTTTCATTAATCGGTTTTATATTTTTGGTAAGAATATTTTATGGTTGGATTGTGAATAACCATCAAATAATCTTTTTAGGTAACTTATTTTGTTTTCCGTAAAACTAAATCTTTATTATTTAATTTAGGTTTCAAGATTAATGCTAGTTATGATTGAGAAGTTATTTTATTAACATATATATGTTTGGATCTTGGACTGTTAATAGAAACTATCAACTTGGCCTGATTAGCACTGTCAAATAAAAAACTGATGATTAGATTATTTTTTCCATAACTATTATTTTATTGTCTATTTAAATCATGTATTATTTTTATTGTAATTAATTGTTTAGTGCTTCTTGCTAGAATATTATTATTCTCTAACCATATTTTTTCGATCCATATGATATGAAATATAGACATTAAGAGATAAAACTCTTAATTCTTAAATATTTTTATTATTGTAGTCAATGGATATATGTGCTTATGTGCTTGAACGTTCTCAAGAATCCTAACTTTAAAAAACAAGGTCGTACATTTCTTTTTCTAGCTATTTCCCATAGCTTTTGTTTGTATTTCCGTTCATTGAGTTGCATTATATCCATAGATGTCTATTTCGATTGTAGAAATTATTTTTTTATAATTTTAATTCATTACTTATTGTTTGATGCTCGTTGATCATAAGCATAGATAGTTCTTTTTAAAATTTAAAGAATTTTATTTATAGGAAATTTAAAAATTAAAAAATTAAATTATTTTTTATAGGGGTCTTTTTCTTCTCTTTTGCCTAAGGTCCATGAAATGTCATACCACCCATCGATCTCGCCAATGGATTGAAGGGCACTCGCTTCACCACTTCCGCAAAAGAACAGCCCTCCCGAAATGACCTCCGCCACCTTCCACTTCGCCGCTCCCTCCCGAGCGCCATCAGCGTCCGTCACAACCTTCCCACGATCAAAAGTGCATCTTCCAGTGCTTAGATGACACGAGTTCCCACAACCAAATCTTCGGGGTGCTCGACTCCACCGCAAGCGAAGCACTGTACCACCGTCATACAACTCAAGCCCACAACGTAAGTATCTTCCCGCAGCACACCTACCTTCTCCCTCCATTTCCAATGTCCTTTGCCCTTCGTTCTCTCCACTCTCCAGGAATAGAAGGATGACCCATCCCTCCCCTCCTATAACAAAACGAGCCTAAGTAGCTTTTTTTTAAAAAAATCTGGATCGTATGTTGTTAAATACATGATTGACGATATTATTTTAGCCAAACCATTTTTCATAGTTGAATCTAGCAATGAATGATATATGTCACTATATTATTAGCTGTGGGGGTAGTTCCGCTTATTGATAATGGGACTTGGCTAACTCGGATTAAGTTGATTAATAACAATGTCGTTGTCACCCAGATCAATTGAGTCGAAAATTGAGAAAATTATTTAACCATTAAAGAAATCGAACAAATCACACAAGTGGTATATCTACTTTTATTAACCGGGTATAGCGATCATGGTTGAACACAATGAGCACGGTGATAAACTAGGTAGGTGACTCACGGAATCGCATGATTTTTATTCTTTTTTAGTGGTTTTTAATTTTGCAATTTTTTAATTTTGGAAATAAGGCAAGTAAAGACATAGGAGAAAATGCAAACAAACATACACACACACACACACACACCTCTTTTTTGTATTTTTCAAATATAATAAAAATGCACAGAAAAATCAAGTAAAAATATGTTTAGGTTTTATATATTTTATACTATTTTTTCAGATTTTTGAAGAATTTTTAAATATTTTTGGAATTTTCTAAAAAAACTAAGAAAGAATTAAATTGTGAAAAACTAGGAGTATTTTTCAAAAATAAATATCAAATTAACTTAAAATTTTTGGATGTTAATTTTAATAAAAACTAGAAGAAAATATCGAAAAACAGGAATGAAATCACAATTTTTTAGATTTTTAATGGATTTTATATAATTTTTATATGATTTTTGGTGTTTTGCAAAGTTTTAGGGTTTTACAAAAGATACTTAGATGAAATTTATACAGTACTTAAAGATAAAATAAACCTACACTATTTTTTTTGGAATTTTTAGAATATTTTTCACTTTTTTAGGATTTTTATAAGGTAAACGGGGGTATTTGTGTTGTTTATGAATTTTTTAATTATAGTAAATAAAAGGCATAAATCAACCAAAAATACCTATGTAAAGAAAATACTAGCAGGGCTAAACATGATTTTTAAGGGATTTCTGGATTTAATATAACATTTATTGGAATTAATAAAAGAGAACAAACATAAAATAGTGAAGAGATGACCTAATTGCAATTATTTACATTTCTAGGGATAAATATCAGTACGCAATAAAAATCCAAGGGTCCTAGTGTAATTAATCGAGATCAAAAGATGCGTTGCATGTGACAAACACTCGTAGGGGCATATATGCAAATATCATAAAAGTTCTCCAATTGAAATAACATATAAAAACACAGGTAAAGTTATGTAAATTTCCCACAAAACACATGAAGATGCACACGATTCAAAAACGATTGGACTAGAATGCAAATAAAGAAACTACAAGCTCCAGACTACAAAAGTTTACAACTAATTATTACATTTATTGAACTAAAATGAAATAACAGAAAATGTGGGGTAAAAAGGAATATACCCGTCGTAGACATGTGGCAAGCGCTTGGAGGGCCTTTAACATACGATCTTGATGTCGTTGCCTGGCAGATTTGACGGATCAGAGAATATCCGGGATGTACATGTCAGATATGCAGCTGATCTGATCCAATGGACTACTTTTGGGTGTGGATGAACGGCTGTGATCAGATCTGAGAGGAAGCTCTCGATCCAACGGTGAATAGGTATGCTGGATGAAGTGGGAATAAGGACTCGCATGGGATGCTTCAATCAGATATTTCGAGTGTTACAAAGCTTAACGTGATCATCCGAGAGGTCCAACATGTCATTGGAGTGTAAGCATGTCAGACGAGAGCCTCAGATGGATATGTGCTAGGTTGGATGTGGAAATAAAGGGTGTTCCATCTGAAGCAGCTCTGACTGAGAAACTGTAAGTCGAGTAATGCTCCTCTCGATCTCCTGAACCTGCATGGGGTATCGTGACTCGAAGATAAAGCCTCAACAATGGGTATTGCAACTGAAAGTAAGAGAAGTGTAGTGGAATGATGATTGACGTCCGACGAATGTGATGGATGGATGTCGAGGCTTGATCTCACCCCGACGAGCTAGATTTAAGATGATAAGGGTGTGTAAGAAGGATGGGGGCAAGATGGAGTGTCGATCGAAGCGACTAGATGGATGAGATGGTGCTCCAATCTGAAGGGCGTAGCCAAAACAGGGATCGACGACTGATTGGCAAAATCGAGGTGAAAAGATGAAATGAAGTGAAAGCGAGGGTACTTGAAGGTGCTACGGTGATCGGTAAAGTAAGGCAAGGTGGACCCTATGAAGCACCAATCCAAGCACCTAAACAGTCTACCCGAGTCCTATCACTACCCTAGAGATGAAAGTGGAGGGAAATGGCTGCGAGGAACGAGCTACCTTATGACGGAAGGGGAAGAGGGGATTTTATAATGTTATCAGGGTTTAGAAAGATCGGATGCATGTGCAAAATCCTAGGAGGATATGGACCTTCCTAGGGATCCACGAAGATCATAAATGACCAATGAAGAATCAGGTTGCAATCTAAGGTCAGGAGTGGTTAGATTCGGGTGGGAAAATAGGAGAAGACATGTCCAGTGAAGCCTTCCCGAGTCTGACTCTGGGAAAGGAGGGGTTGACCCGGGACGACCAATTAGAAAAATTGATTTTCAAAAATCAAAGAATCATGAATAAAAAATAGTAAATGGTATTAAAATAAAATATGAAAATAAAAATTGTTTGTTATTTTTCAAACTATTTTATGTATTTTTTTATTATTTTTAATGATAAATATATACGTTATATACAGTATATGTTATTATGTACAGGTATAATATACCTATATATTATCTACATGTATTTTTATTTTATTATTTTTACAAAAAGACATTCTATTTTATAGTTTATTTTTTACAAATTATTTTAAAGTGTATAAAAGTATTTTTATTTTGTTTTTACAAATTCATTACATGTGTTATATAAATGGGTATTATGCACAATATATACATGCTTGGCAGCTTGTACAATGAAAAGAGGATTTTATTTTTAATTTAATTTGCGTGATATGAATTTTATTTCAATTTTATATAATTATAAATAATATGTACAAGAGTCAAAAATACAAAATATATATAAGTTATTTACAAATAGATATATGCAAGTATAGGTGTTGTATGTTTGTACACATTCTTATTTTGCAATTATTTTTATTTACAATTTTATTTACACATTTTATTAAGGAAATTGAATTATTTTTAGATTATTTTATTTGGAAATAAAATAAGTGATATATATATATATATGAAGAATAGTGATGAATATACAAATCATAAGGATTCTATCTCTCCCTAATTTATTCCTTGTTGATAATACCAATATTTAGACTTCTCTCGGGATTCGGATCAGTCTGCATTTATTGTATAAATAAATCCTTATTTTATTCTTTTTTGTTTCTTCTTTATTCTTTTATTTTTGATCAAAAAATGTTAATTACACAATATTTACTAATGTATGCACAATGCTAATTATTGTATTTGATAAATATTTACAGTGATTTTGCATAGGAAATTTTGCTAAAATAAAGAATAAAGGATGTGAATCATGGATATCACTTATTCATCGATACTTTTCAAATTTCAACTAACCGAACTATTATTAATTATATAATAACAAATATGATATTTGTTGTTGACTTCGAGTATAAGAAATCATTATGCAATGACTAATCACAATATATTTAATAATTTCAAGTTAACATGCCTTGAAACGTAACAATCTATTCTCATGAATCATGTTGAAGAGCTGTCTTTTGCACCCTCCCACCGCATCATACCCTACATGCACGAGGATCTCGCTACTCAGCCAAGAAACCTGGGGTTAG
Organism: Ottelia alismoides; assembly: GCA_037367405.1. Classification (NCBI taxonomy): domain Eukaryota; kingdom Viridiplantae; phylum Streptophyta; class Magnoliopsida; order Alismatales; family Hydrocharitaceae; genus Ottelia; species Ottelia alismoides. The sequence continues at coordinate 100,909 of JAZKJV010004737.1, read as the reverse complement.
GGTTGGAGGACTATGTGGGGGTTAGGTGTGCCTCAGTACCAAAATGGATTTTTTTTCGATATTTAGATATGTCTGCCTATGAGATCTATCTGTAATGGGAATACTATATAAACTCATCAGGGTTAGGGTTCTTGGTATCCTCTATATTTTCCACTTCACCACATAGTGAAAACGATTGTCGATACTGGATGTAGCCCAGTTACAGGTGAACGTTATAAACCCGTGTGTATGTGATTTGCTTATTTGTCTTTGTACATGTTTGCTTCCACTACTCACAATAGATAATTTTTTTAAAAGCGTCACATATGGGAAAAGAGTTTTAGAGATCCATCACACCTCTTACTTTTTATTACTGCCTCTCAAACTCTTGGAACCTTTATGTGATTAAGAACCTTGATGTCGGCCAATGATCAGCTGCTGTTTTATAGAAGAACATTGTCAAACTCTGCTCTTGTAGTGAATTTATTCGGATGAAAGTCTTCCCAACTTATGAAGCTACAACAAGAACAAGATCGCCCCCAACACTCCCAATTCCTCTTTATGATTCAAATACACACACACACACAAATCTTTATCAAGCTGATGAGTTCAATTGCGTTTATGATTTCTTATTTGTGAACTATTATTCAATGCCTTCTCGCCTACATCACTGACATAATATTTTTAAAAAATTGGGACATGATATATATTAGTTATCAGTAATAATGGTTGTCAACTAACTTTCATTGTCAGATTTTTTTTAATGCACGAAGTACACATTTGAGAAGCACATATTTCTATATTAAAATCCTGAGCAAAAGAACTACTGCTAAATTTCCTGTCACGTTTTTCAGTAAACAATTTATATATCAGTAGATTAACGTTATTCAAACTAATTATTCTACCGCCAAGTCCAGCTCACATGACGTCCACAGCATCAAGGCTACCCTATCCCTTATTTATTTAACAACATTCCATAAAAAAAACATTTAAATGGAATAAGTACATATGATGGGTTCGTTTACATTAAATAAATTCACCTGACTGCTAACAAGAGGGCTATAAAGAGGCAGGCAGCTCGGGTCTCATCTTCCACACCACTGCTCCATCAACTACACATTTCCTCAAAACATGAGCCACTTGGGCTTCTGCCTGCTCCTCCTGCTCGTCATCGTCCTCCCGATCGTGGATCCAGTGAGAGGCAAATGCGTCCCAGACTCCTTGCTTGCATGCCAAGCGGCTGCGAACGGGGCGGCGCCTACGCCGCAATGTTGCGGTGCTGTGAAAGCGCAGGAAAGTTGCTTCTGCACGTACCTGCAGGACCCCAAGTACAAGAACCTCGTCACCCCTGCAACTGTTAGGAGGATCACAGCTGCCTGCAATGTGAGATATCCCAAGTGCTTATGAGCAATCCCTGCCTGGAATATACTGTGTCTTGTCTTCTGTGTGACCATCTAAATAAAACGTGATCTCAATATGGAGCAGCATATTGAGAGTAGTATTTTGTGTTCTGTTCTAAAATGCTTGCTTTTTTTTTGTTTCCAGAGCATCAAATTATCTCAATTACCACAGTTCCAGTACAACCCAAAATTCACCAAAATCATTTAAAAACAACTGACGGCAAAAAAAAAAATCCCAAAGCTTGCATTAATCCACGAACATGCAGAACCCAGAGAGATAGTGAGAGACTTTCTTGGCATGGGTCATTTTGACTGCGCATCCAAAGCCACATCGAGGAGCTCATCGACTTGCTTGGCCAACACATGGTGACAGAATAAAAACGCTGAACGGACTAATAAAGCAATTTTGAAATTTGTATGGTTAGTAGTCCTAACGAGTTAATTTGATGCGCCTTCCAGGTGATTTTAGACAATAGAACTTCTTGAGAAACTTTAAAAACCGAGCGAAAGGTACCCCTGAACGTTCTCGCACATCTCTCCTTTTAAATCAACCACCAAGTGGATGCCGTCTTTGATTGATCAGCCAATTTGAGATCGAATTGAGAAAACTACTTTCAGAAGTATTGAAACTAATTTTGTTGGGATGTTTAATGCAATTTGATGGTCAATATCAAGTTGTATTAAGGTATCTCAATTCATACAATTTAATATTTCAACCCTTTGGGGGTACTGTTTAGTCCCACATCGTGTAGTGTCAAAACTGACACTTGGTTTTTATATGGAAAGTACTGAGACCAATTTGGAAACAAACTAGAGAAGACTTTGGACCACCACAGATATGCATCTACGCACTCGCTTGCTGTGTCATGCCGGTTCTGGCACGACTGCGGCATGACGTGACATGGTGTGGTGTGAAATAAAGACCAGGTCAATTTTGTAACCACAGATTAATTTGAATTACAAGGAACATGTCCCATATTCCTCTCACGTTACGTAACTGTCCCGACGACTTTAACTATCAATCTAAAAGCTATGGACTAGGGTTACGACACGACTCTCATTCTCACCGTCTCTCTTCTCACTCTCACAATCTTGGACTTTGTCTACAGAGGTGACTTTTGAGGACATTCAAGCATGGTGCACACCGTCGATGAGCATGGAACTATTGTACCCTGTGTGCGGCACATCAAGGCCCTCTGCCCTGGTAAAGTGGGGGCGTTGTCTCTCTAAGGGGAGTCGTTGATGAATCTTCATTTCATCACCTTTATTCTATCATTTTGGCCGTAAAAATCTTGGTAAATGCATGTAAATACCTCTAATTTGCATAAATTAACATTCATGCCTTGTTGTATAAATACTGTATAAAATACTATTTTAGTGTCAAAATTATAGAATAAAAAAAAGAAAAAGAATCAAATATCAAAGATATTTTATGACCTTAAACCCCGAAACCTAGGCATCTCGATGATTAGGTCGAGTAGGAATAAAGTAGGAGGAGATAAGTGTCCAAAATAAAATAAAGTTCCTATTTATAAATTCATTATTTATGCATTTTGGGACCTATTTTATTTTCTTCTTTTTCTACCTCAAATAAAGAAACTTTGAACATGAAAGTTGTAGATAATAAAATATAAAAAATACAAAAGTGATTTCATAAAAAATTAACATGCAATGAAAAGTTATACTCCGAATAAAAAGCTAAAATCCCAACTTTTCAGACTCATATCTTTCAAATAAAAAACTCGAAAAAATCACCTTTAATTGTATATAACTTTTAATAACCTATTTAATGGAGGTGATTTCATATTTTTTAGAGTTAAAGTGTGAAAGTTAGGTTTTGGACTCTTATTTTATAGTATACTTGATTAAAATAATCAATTTATTTTTATTCATTGTTTTTAAAATTTTATATTTTTATAATTTTGTAATATTATTTATAACATATATACATATTGAAAATAAAACAAAATCATAAATAAAATACTGAAATAAATTATGTATATAAAATATTTAGATGAAATACCTATATCTATACCTATATATTAAATATATTTATTTATTTAAATATATATTATATCAAAAAATAAAATAAAAATATATTTGTGTATAAAAAAATAAGTTAGAATTTTATAAAATAGAAAATAAATAATAAAATCAAAAATAAAAAATAAAAATAAAATACTTAAAAACATAGATAAATATACCTATATATTAACCCTAAAAAGTAACTTGTTGAATATCCTAAAAAATAAATAAACATCTTAATAAAATAATTTAGAAAATAACAAATAATTTTCATTTTATAACATAAATATAATAAAAACATTCATTATTTTTTTATTGAATTTCTAAATAATTTCTCATTCTGATTTTCTGGATGGCCCACGTGGACCAACCAGCTTTCGCCCCTTTTTAACCTCGGTCAACTCTCTGAACAAGGTCCTAGGGGTGTCACACCTACATTCTGACGAACTTTCTCGAATTTTTCCCCAAAGATCCAAGCATCCTTTGGGTTTGATTCCTTCACCAAATCTTCACCTTGATCCTCCCTCTTGCTCGCCAGATGATATCCTCAGGCTGTGGATTGCTGTATCGCTTCTCGTTCCTCGTTCTTTGGAGCCCCTTCGTCCGCATGTACAAAACCTCTTGATTCCTCCCTCTCCTATTTTGAACCCCTTTTGACCATTTTCTTTCCCTCCTGACGCGTCCGATGGATGGAGGATGGTGACAACATTCCCGCCCCCCACACCTTTAGGTTGGTCAAAGGAGCGGTCTCAAGCAGTCTCCACCACCTCCGCCGCACATCGGCGTCAAGGTCGTTCTTCCCAGTCCAGGCCAGTGAGGTCCCACTTTTTCATCCTTTTCTAGCTTAGATTAGTACATAGGTCTTATTTTCTCTTTTATTTTATGCTTTGATTTCCTGCTTTAGCGTTAGAATCAACCATCAAAGTTTGCCAGAGCTCCGCTCTGATGAACCTTCCACCGCGCCATTCTACATCAATTCCACCCTCTCCATTCCTATGAACCTGCTCTTTTATGCTTGAATTGACCTTGCAGGACCCAGGCGCTAAAGGCCCCCTTCGGGAGCCAAAATTTGTCAAAGAACCTTCCCCAGGTCGGCCTGAGAAGTCTTGAGCCCCAGAGAACATACCTTAGTCTCGACCATCCTTGAAGCCCCTAAAAGGAGCAGAGTGGTAGCAGGAACGAGGATCAACCATTGATATGCGTACAGGTGGTCGGAGTTGTGCGTTTCATCATATCGAAGCTCGCATCGGGTAAGTTCTTCGATTGTTCTTCCATGTGGCTCACCAGCCGTAGGATCAGTAGCATGTTCCAGTTTGATCGACGTCCGTTGGATTGCGCCACACCAGAACCATCTGATCTAGATCTGGGATCTAATCCCAGCCATCCAACGCGAAGGGTATCGCAATAGGAGAATGCGCCGCGTGGCAAGTGGAGAGCGCTCTACCGTTCAATCGCACCTGGCTTTGGGTATTTTGCATTCTCACCAAAGGTAGTTTTATAATTTATTAATTAGTAGATAAACTTTCATTTGCAGCTTTAATATTTTGTAACATTTACAAAGTGGACCAGATTTTTCATAATTGCATCCAGGTCCACGCCACATCACCTCACGTGACCCCCCATGTGAGGTAGCAGTTTTGTAGGCATGCCTCTGGAATTTTGTATATTCGTCTAGGTACATAAATACTTTAATTTCGTTCAATATTTTTGTGAAATTTACTAGAAGGACCTTGTGCTTTATTTTATTTACAAAAATATTCTCGCCAGTAATGTAGTTTCTCTTTGTTTCCTCTATTTATCTTAAATAGCTATATTGCTCAACGAATCCAAAAAATAGGTCTCGATTTCTTATTTCATGAACTTCCCTGGTATATATTTATTTTGCAATTTTAAGATTTTTTAATATTTCTTAACATTCAAAAAGAGCATTGTTTGTTCATGTCTACAATAGAAAATATATTAAAAAAATATAAAATCTTTTTGAAAAATTCCAAAGAAATATGTGTTATTTCTACTTAGTTTTTTTCAACTCTAGAAATTGAAAACCCCAAAAATATAAAAAGAAAATACTGAAAAATTAAAAATCCCAAAAAACACTTATAAAAATATAAAAATACCTAAAAATCCCAAAAATTGTATTTTATATTTCTAATTTTTTATATATTATTATTATATTAAAGTTCATTTGCAAAATTTTAGACTTGATTTTTTATTTCTAAATTCCATTTCAATTTCAGATATTTAATTAAACCCTAATTTTGGATATTTTTGACTTTAAAAATATATGAAAATTAGCAAAAATTCCTAAAAATCATAAAAATAGTAAAAAATCTAAAAAACCAAAAATATTTTATCTCTTTTATTTTAACTATTTTTATTACTATTTATATCAATATTAGTCTTATGTAGAACAAAATGACTTTTGTGCTTGAGCTGACCTTGTAGGATCCAGGCGCTAAATGCCACCTTTGGGAGCCAAATTTTGTCGAAGAACCTTCCCCAGGCCGGCCTAAGAAGTCTTGAGCCCCGGAGAGCATACCTTCGTCTACGAACATCCTTGAAAAAGGAGCGAAGCTGTAGCAGGAACAATGATCAACCGTCGATGGGCGTACATGTGGTCGGAGTTGTGCGTTTCATCAGATCGAAGCTCGACTCGAGTGAGTTCTTCGATTGTTCTTCCATGTGGCTCGCCAACCGTAGGATCAGCAACATGTTCCAATTTGATTGACATCCATTGGATTGTGTCGCACCAGAAATGTCCAATCCAGATCTGGGATATAATCCCAGCCATCCAATGCGAAGGGGTATCCCACTTGGAGAACATGCCTCATGGTAACTGGAGAGCGCTCTGCCATTCGATCGCACTGGCTTTGGGTATTTTGAATTCTGATGAAATGCATTTTTGTAATCTATTAATTAGTACATAGTCTTTCATCTGCTGCTTTAATATTTTGTAATATTTTTAAAATGGACCCAAACTTTTCTTAATTGCTTCAAGGTCCACACCACGTCACCTCAGTGACCCATCTATGTGAGGTAGCAATTTTGTAGGCATACCCCTTGAATTTTGTATATTTCGTCTAGGTATAGAAAACTTTTAATTACATTCAATATTTTAGTGAAATTTACTGGAATGACCTTGTGCTTTATTTTATTTACAAAAATGTCCCTTCCTCTAATTATCTTAAATAGCTGCATTTCTCAAAAAAACCAAAAAATAGGTTTCGATTCCTTATTGCATGAACTTCCAACTATAAAAAAATTTATTTTATAATTTTAGGATTTTTGTGTTATTCCTTATTCCTGTCTACAGTAGAAAATATTTTCATAAAAAATATAAAATCCTTTTGAAAAATTTCAAAAAATATAAAATGTTTGCAAAAAAATGTTTGTAAATATTTGTAAAAAGATTTTGCAAAGTTTTTTTCTTGCATTTAAAAATTTCACAAAAATTTGGATATTTTTGAAAATATTTTCAAAAAGAGTTTTGTAATTACTTGCTTGTATATTCTCTTGAATCATGGTTGGCATTTAAACTGGCCTGGAATTAAATTGAAAAATAAAGCTTGGTTAAGATCTTAATCCACTTAACTTCAGAGGAACCTTATAGGATTGTGGTTAAAACTTTTCAGATCCATAGTGACCTAATTCTTTGAGTTCACTTGAATATGTTCACATGTCGTCTTGATGAGCCTAAGTAGAACACTTAACAACACACGCATGACTCTCAAAGACAGTGGCTTGACTCGGAAACGCACCTTACACATAGCTCAACATAGATGAGGTGGTGAGGAGGAAGAATTTTTTGGCTTGAGGTAGCATATAAGGGTAGTACTGTTAGCCAGAACCTCTCGTCTTCCTCTAAGGAAGGATGTGCACCTCAACCTTGTCTAGTGGCATTGAGGTCTAAAGAGGGATAGTCTACTAGCTCAAGAAGAAAAACTCCGTATGTATATGATGCACCTTGTAGATATGTTGTACATATGCACATAAAAAAGATGTAAAATCAAGAAAAACTACAAAAAAATGGACATGCCTGATTGAAAATAAAATGCTTTCTGGAGTGTATATACTGAATAAAGAAAAGCTTGTGTATTCCACCATCTCATCTCATGGAAGCTTGTAGTTGGGGACTTAGATACACTGGTTAAGCTCCAAGGGCTACGTGGCTACACTCGTCACGGTTCATTCTCTTCTTTCCCCCTCTTCTTGAGGTGGTTGAACTTGAACTTAGAAGGGAATATCCCGTTCCTCGAGGAAAAAACGTCTAGACCGGGGGAATAGAGTTACCTTGTTGAGGGTGGTTGTTTCTTTGCCATTTCTGAGGTGGGGAGCTACATATCACTTACACAGTACAAGGAAAGATTCATAGTCATTAGAGTTTGCGTATGTAGACTTGTTCTGACATGGTTTTTGAGGAGTCTTGACCATAGAATTGTGGAACTTGAAGGTTGTTGATTCTTAAACCTATTTCCCAATAAAGTTCCGACAAACTAATAATCCAAAGGTCTGATTGAGCTTCGTACTCCAATTTAATGAAGATAAGTTTAATAATCAACCTTGGTTCTTTTTCTTTTCTTCTTGTTTTCACTTCTTTTTCAAATAAGTGTTTGCTAAGGGACTAGCAAATTTAAAGTATAGGGGGTGATGAATCTACAATTATCATTCTTTATTCTTTTATTTTAGCTCTTTCTTTTAGCAAAACCACCTATAAATACCTGGAAATACAATAACTTAGCTTTTTGCATGTCATTGTTAATATCTCACATTTAGCATTTTTTGAAAAAAATAAAAGAATAAAAAGAAAAGAAAAAGAATGATACATTTAGAATAAATACAGAGTGACACAAACCCCAAGAGAAGGTCAAGTCTTGACCTGATCGCAAAAGAATAAGTAGAGAGAGATAGGGGTACACAATGTATAGTACATATCACATGTACTTATACAAATTACTTATTTATTTATTTTTGATATTTTTACACACGTGTATATGGTTTTAATAATAACATAAAAATAAATTAAAAATCAGAAAAATAAAATAAAAATAAAAATAAAATAAACAAAGTTGTGTATAGAAGACACTTGTATATAACACAATACCTATTTATTCCATGACCTTAATAATTTATTAAAATAAAATAAAAATCATTTTGAATCCCTTAAATTATGTAGTAAATAAATAAAATATAAAATAAAAGATATTTTGTAAAAATAATAAAATCAAAATATTTGTACATAATACATATTTATATTATACTTGTATATATACTATATATATATACCTTATTTTATTTTTCATAAAAATAATTAAAATTCACAAAAATAGTTTATAAAATAATAAACATTTTTTTATTTTCGTACTTTTATCTAAAATAATTTTCTATTTTCAATTCAATTTTCTTGTATTTTTGTAAATCCTGATTTTTCATTGGTCCACTTGGGATTGTTGACCTCGGTCAACGTCACCCCCAAGCCGTGTCAGGTTGCCATTCCTCTCGTCGGAGCTTCTTCCCCGATTTCTTTCACCTGACACTGACCTGTATTTCCCTCAATTCCTCGCCCGAGTCTTGTCCTAGGATCCGTAATCCTCGCGGATCTCTAGGGAGGATCAGATCTTCTTATTGTTGTGCGCCTCCTTCTGATCTTTTTGGACCATTGGGAATCCTATAAAAGCTCTCTTCAGCCTCCAGCACCTCTCAGCTCGTCCCTCACACCTTTTTTCTTCCACCAGCTGCTCCAGGACAGTGACATGGTCAGTGGGCAACCTTTGAGAGCTTGGATTTGTGCTTGGTTGCACGATGCTCGTTTCGTGGCCAGAAGTCCACCGTGAGTAGCCTCTCTTGCTTGACGCAGACAGATTGAGGCCATAACCCCACCGATCACTTTGCCAACCACCATAACATACTCAAGTACACTCTCTTTCACGCATATTTCCGTTCTTTGCTTCGATTCATCTGTTAGTCACCTCTTGCCACTATAGCTCCGACTATCAGGTCTGAGCTCAGTTTCACTCATTCACCTGCACCGATCGACTCACCAGCTCATCCCCTATCTCCCTACGCAACCTATTCACCCTACATCTTGCTCACCAGAGCAAGATTAGGACTGAGACCTCCTTCCTTCATCTCCTCCAGAGGTCATCTAGCATCCAACCCCGCTTCTCTTATTGTTATGCAGAAATAACCCTAGCCGGAGCTCCGTCTTCAAGCATAACACCCTTTGCAGGGACTGGTTTGCGCAAGGAGCACCCTTTGGACCCCTATTTGCTCAGGCAGAGTAGCTCCACGTGAAGTTCCACCATCATGCACATCCGACCGTCCACCTTCACATCGAAGCAACCCAATAGACGTAGAGGAGCTTTACGATGGTGTTGGACCTTTGAGCGATGACATCTAGCCTGTGGATCTCCCTCCATGGTCGATTGAAGGCTGCCGGAGCCAAGTTCTTCCTTCACCCTCAGCCTCCGTCCGATCGGTACTCCATCTGCCAGATCCAATCTCAACCGCCCATTCAGCCCCTTTACAGACGCATCAGATCCACCTATAACGACCATAAAGGCCGTATATAGCCCGATATTCCCTGTGTCATCTGATCTCATGAGACCATCAGAACGATACACATACCCCCACCCCCTTTACAGATGCCAGATCTTTTCAGCGGGGGTGCCTTAGAACCGTAGGACTTGTCACGCGCCAGGCACACACTTCAGGGGTAACTTTTGCTTTTTACCCTATCTTTCATGCCATTCCTATTTAGTCCAATTAATGTAATAGTTAGTTAAAAGAAATTGTTGTTAGGACCTTGATGTTTTATCTATTTGAATTTCAATCCTGTCGAGTTGAGTTCACGTGCGTCCCCACATGGTATTTTGGGTCATTTACAATATTTGCTCCGAACTTTCTATCCGTAATGGAATGATTGCCAAGTTTTTAGTATTTTCTTACATACCCCTATGAGCCTGACTCACGTGTTGTGTGTGTCTTGATTGGATTATTTACATCTTTGACCCTACGGCTTTGTTATGTGTTACGTTATGACTTACAAACTGAAAATAATTGCAAAAAGGTCCCTATTACACTGTTTTAACTCATTGAATTTTATTTAGCATAATAAAAATTAAATTAACTTTAATAATTATCTAAAAATTACATTTAGCTTATGTTAGGTTGTTAGGTTGTAGTTTTTATGGTGATTTTCCTAGGTTGATTTGATTTCATTCTATATTATTAAAAACTGAAAACCCATAAAACGTGTCGTGTCTAAGTTTCAAAAATCATAAAAAATTGAAAACTGTCTTAAAATTTCACAAAACTTCCTATTTTTGTCTTTTATTGAGTTTTTACTTCAATATTAATTGTGTTTGAAAAATCTTTGTAAAACCCTAGAAATTACAAAACTATAAAAAAACTTAATCATATAAAATAAAAGAAAAAAAAATCTAAAAATTGTGTTTCCGATTTCTTTTGTAGCCTTTTGCCTATATTTTATCATAAAATTGCCACCTATGATCTTTGGGCATTTTAGATATTTTTAATTTGCAAATTAGTCCATGATGTCCATTGTTTTGAGTTTTTAGCATGGTTTGACTTTTAAAAATTTTCACAAAAACATTTGAAAAACCTACAAAATTAACAAAAAACACTTTAAAACCCTTAAAATCCAAAAAATATTTTTACTTTAATTTTTGAGCATTTTTTATAGTTTGAAAAATCCAAAAAGAGTCTTGTGTGTTTGCTTTATATTTTGTACTTGTTTGTCTTCTATAAAAAATTAAAAATTTGAAAAATTAAAAACTACTAAAAATATTTTCATTAGGGATTTGAATACTTAGTTTTTAAATTTTGCTCCTTGTGTTAGTCCCTGGTAACTATACCATGTAAATAAAAATAGCAAACCGTTGACATTGATTGCTTTATTTTCATTAGTGGTTCATTTTTCTTGTTGATCGAGCTGATTGATATGTGACACAACAACCTTTTCTTATTTCTTACTTAACCATAGTCAGTTAACCGCTCATCAAGGGTCTAGAAATCTCATAAGGTGAGAGATCCAATCGTTGCGTTACCCGCTCACAAAACCCTACTTCAAACAACAATTTACCCACAACTTAAGATCAAGCAATGAAATGTAAACTTGGAGTTAAAATTTATTATATCTCTACAATGTATGTGTACAGTGTGCAAGCTTGTAGAGGTCGAACACATGAAACAAGAAAGATTGATCGGGCAAAAATACACAAAAGTGAATGTAAGGTATTTGTCTTATGTTCTTTTTTGTGAGTTTTTAATTTTTAATTTCAAATTTTATTTTTTTATATTTTGTATTTTGGTTTTTTTTAATTTTCTATTTTGTATTTTCTTTTTATATTTTATATTTTATATTTATTTTTCTTTTAATTTATTTATAAAGATATATAGGATATATATACAATATTGGCTAGTATAGATATAAATATTAATAAAAATAGTAAAAATAAAGTAATAAAATTTTTTTATTTTAATTATTTTTTTATTTTTTTAGAATTTTTACTATTATTGTATATATTTAGAGTAAAAAATACCCTAAACATGGTTTAATTAAATTCTTGAAAGTAAAATGGATATTAAAAATAGAAAACAGAATCAAAATTTATCCAAATTAATTTTAATATATTAATAATAATATAGATAAAAATATAAAATATAAAGAACAATTTTTGAAAATTTTGGGAATTTTATATATTTTTATAAGTGTTTTTGGGGGTTTCTTTTTTTTGAGTTTTTTTTATAATTTTTAATGATATTTGATCTGAAGCTTAAAAACACATAAATAACCAAAATCTATTTTTTTTGGAATTTTTCAAAATTTTTTTATATTTTTCATGTATTTTCTATTGCAAATAAGGAGAAAATAGCTCTTTTTATTTTTAATAAATGGTAAAAATTCCTAAAATTGCAAACTAAAAATAGGCCATGAAACTATATGTAATCAGGAGCTTAAGACTATTTTTGTATTTTTAGAGTAATGTAGTAATATGAAATAAATTTAATAAACAAAGAGAAACTACATTACTTGTTGGGGGCATTTCTATTAAAATCAATAAGTTCAAATTTACCAAAAAATTATAAGTAAATTTAAATGTTATGGGACTCAAATGAAATATCCAAATCCTCAAGGGACCTTCTGCAAAAATTCCAAGCCCACATGTATAAACACGTGAGCCATGCTAGCAAGGACCTTTATGTAAATAAATGCAAGTTCATGGGCATATCTATAATTTTACTAAAACAATATAACTTTACACCCAAAATTTCCAACTAATTAACAATAAATCAAACCAGCAGGGGCTTGGTTGCCAAATAACTAGGTTCTGTCAACTGACATGGAGAAGGGCTAAACAATAAATAAAAGTAATACGAGGTCCTTTATGAAAAAAAGTATAAAATATTAAAGCTTTCGATGAAAGTTTGTGTACTAATAAATAAATACAAGAAAAATACATGGTGAAAGGGCACAAAATACCCAAGCAAGCCGCAGATCCAACGGTGAGAGGAACTTCGGTTGACACGCGTCGCGCGCAGATGCGGCGATGACGCTTTGCTTCTTGACGGCTTAGATTAGATCTCCTCGGAGTAGATCAACGGTACTGTGCGACTCATCCAACGGTAGTTGGCGAATCTGGGCTCTAGAGGAGATCAGACAACTAGGATGAGCTCTCGGAGGAACAAGGAAGAACTGGGGTTCCTTCGAGCTTCGATCATTGATGGGACGTGTCACCTACTTCCATAGCGCCCGCGGGGGACTCAAATTGTTGTCCAAGTCACCTTGCATCGGCTGGTTCCTTCAATCGAGGTCTTGGAGCTCCGTCGATGTCGAAGGAGCTCGGGGAAGATCTGGGCTCCAGCCTCCAGGAACCTCACACTTCTGCAAAATTGGCCATATAGTGGGGTCTTAAGACTCCAAGACCTATAGTTAAGCACACACAACAAAAGGGAGTTTCGTGGGGCTCTTAGTGGTGTTGGTGGATGTGAGGGTGGCTTAGGCGAAGATCTCCGACGTTCGGCGGGGAAAGAGAGGTCTAACGAGCTAGATCCCATATGGATCTAGATGGATGGTTTATGGCACAAGGTAATGGGGCGAAGGGGTGAGAGAATGAGGGTGGTTGGCGAGTCGGGCACGGTATATGAAGGTTGTGGTCGGAGTGGAGCTCCGATGGGGGATTAGGTCTAACTGATGCAATTAATGAACAAAATCAAAGCTGGGATTAACCTAGGGACTAAAGCTAAGCTAAAAATGCAATAAAAGAGGGTAGAAAATGTCCTCGATGGCCAAGAAGACCAAATATGGAACCTTGACGGTGACCGCTCATTGGAGGCAGAGTGGAAGCACCTAAAGTCCTCGTCGGAGCTCGCCCAAGGTTGCTGGAGGCTTCCCTATAATGGGAGTCGATCCAGAGCAATGGAGGAGGGCACAAGCATAGTCAAAAGGGTTAAAATGGAGAAGGGAAGTCGGGGTAGGCATTTGTACCGGTGACCAAGGCAATGGGAAGATCGAGGAAGATGGAGCGAATCACATTACACACACATGATAGCGTGTAGATCGAGAAGGAAAAAACGTTAAGGAAGCGCGGTGGATTAGTTAAAGGTTTGGCTAGGAAAAAAATCTAGAAGTGGACCTAGGAGTTAGGTCTGACAAGGCACAAGGGGGGGAGGGTCAAAGGAGTTGACCGTCGGTCAACTCCAGACCGCACCAAGTTGGTCAACGTGGACCAACCAGGAAAAACCTGGCCCAAAAAAGATTAGAAATCTATAAAAAAATAAAAAATGATTTTATTATTTTTAGAATATAAAATAAAAAATGTATATTATTTTAATATTATTTATTATGATATTTATTTATTTTTTAGAGGTATATAACTACAAATTAGTTTTTAAGGTTCTATTATAGGTTTATCCATCTATGTATTATAGTATTTTTTTATTTTGTATTTTTATTTTATTAATTTAGTTTTTATATAATTATAACTTATTTTTAGGTACTTAAATATATTTTTATTATATTTTTATGATATATTGTATACACTTAATTAATTAGATGTATTAATTATATAGATATAGATATAGGTAATTCGTCTATGTAGTTTTATACATATTTTATTTTATAGTTTTATTTATGTTTTATTCCTATTTTAATATGTAAATATATTTTAAATAATATTTTAAAAAATTAGGAAAATATAAAATTATATAAATAATGAATAATATATAAAATGAATATTTTAATCATGTAAACTATACATTAGGGATCCAAAACCTAACTTTTACACCTTAAATCCAAAAAAATGAAAACCCCTTGTTAAATAGTTTAAAGTGATTTTGATATATTTTGAGTTTTTATTTAAGAGATATTGGTCTGGGAACTTGTGATTTTGTAACTTTATTCAGCTTGTATCTTTTATTATGTATATTATTTTTATGTAAACTAAATTTTGTATTTTTCTACATTTTATTATCTACAACTTTAATGTACAAAGTTTCTTTATTTGATGTATAAAAATAGAAAATAAAATGGGTCCCAAAAGTGAATAAAAAGGGATTAATAAAAGGGATTTTTTTTGCATTTTTGGCCCTTATCTCCTCCTACTTTATTCCTTGTCGACCTAATCATCAAGATGTTTAGGTCTCGGGATTTAGGGTCATAAAATATCTTTAATATTTTATTCTTTTTATTTTCTTTTATATTTTACACAATTTTTACACAATAATGCATGAATGCTAAAATGCATGAACTTAGGGTATTTACATGCATTTACTATGATTTTTAAGGACAAAATGATAGAATAAAGGTGATGAAATGGAGATTCATTAGTGATCTGAGGGTTGAGTACGCACCATGTGGCAAGATGAGCGGCTCCGGTGGTATATTGCTTCATTGAATTTTAAAGACCCAGATTAGATCTGGGTCCTCTACCTGATCCGATGATGGGGGAAGGAGCTAGATGAACACATGAAGAGCATGCCTCTTCCCTCGCTGAAAGTCTCCTCTCCTTCTTGGAAGCTTCACACATCTGCAGGTATCTTCGGATGCGTTCGGGCTCGTCGGAGGAGCCTTGGAGCTCAGGTCACCTGTAGCTCCTACTCGAGCTCTAAGCTGGTGCTCCATATGTCCTTATTGATCACGGACCTGCACCGAATTGTTAAGGACACTAAGAGGGATGCGGATGACCCTCTCTTGAAGCTGATAGCACACTGGGGAAGCATGGCAATGGGAATCTGGAAAAGGTGGAAGAGGTGGAGTTCGGTGGCTCAGTTTCGTGCAGTAATTGAGATGAAAACAGAGGGATTTCGTGGAGAAATGAACAAGGAAGGAAATGAGATGAAAATGGGGGTCGAAGACAGTGAGTTCACAGCAAATTTGGGACTGAAGCCTAGTGCTCCAATGTTTTTTATTTTTGATATTAGGCTAAATCTACAACTAATTGATCAAATTAAAAACTAAATTAAACTAAGGAAAATAAATTCAAGGAAAAGAACATAAATGACACCTATTTACTGTTGTTACATTTATTTTGTGTAGTAGATCTTGCGTGATGATTTTTTGATGACCCAACAACCGAAGAAAGTAAGTGACCCTTGGATCAAATATTTTTGACCAGAGCATAGAATGGAAAGTTGATCGCTTCCCCCGTCAATCATCAGGGTATATATTGTTTTGCTTAAGCCGCATCTTTGTCTACACTCTGAAGTTGGAAAGATGCATTTATCATCAAGATTATCTTCCCCTCTAGAATAGATTTGGTCAATGAGTTTTTTTCCACCTATCCAAAATGTTCATCATTCCCACAGGTAGCCTATTTTTTATTTATTTAAACCAATTATTTTTTGCTCTCCATGTTGAGAGAGATGTGCTTACAGAGGCGTTCTTATTCTTTGAATTTACCCAACACTAGGGATATTCAATCTTGAAAGGTTTGTTATCCTCAATAGAGTCCTTTCAAAAGGAAGTAGTTTTCCCATTGTGGATCCTTTTCAAGATAACCGGGGACAAACATCGGGCTCCTTTTAAATGATCTTTCCATAATGGTGATTGGTCAACACTGAGTTTTTTGTCCAGTGCAATTGGACCTTTGTGGTATGAGCAAACACTCAGTATTTTCAAAATCCATGGTTTTTTGTGTTCTACAATCTCTAACAATGATTTGGTAAGTAGGGCATTATTAAAAGATTGTAAGTCCATGATACTCCAGCCGTCATTTGCTTTTGGTCTTGTGACTTTTTTCCTTACAACTTTTGCCTATTTGTGGTACTAGAATTCCCATTCCATAAGAAATTTCGTCTAATCTTGTCAATTTTTTTATAACCTCTCCAGGCATTTTTAGGCATGATAACATGTGGGTGGCTAGTGGAGTTAGACTTGAATTTAAGAGACAAACTCTAGAGGGCAGTGGTAGTATTTTAGCCTTCCAGCCCTGGAGTTTTTTTGAGAAACTCTCACTAACATTTGTTCAGTCCTTGTTTTGTAGTCTTCCTATGGTTAGTGGGAAACCTAGATAATTCATCGGGAATTTTCCTTGTGACCATCCCGTGATTTTTTCAGCTTTCTCCTTTTCGGAATCTTCCAAGTTTATCCCCATGTTTTCAGATTTAGCTTCATTTACTTCCAGACCAGAGAATTTGCTAAAGATTTTTAATGTGGTGCGTATATTTTTAATTGACTCATGAACGTATTCAAGGAAAATTAATAGATCATCGGCAAATTGAATGTTTGAACCATAGATTCCATTCCCGATCTAAAAATCCCTTGCATTTTCCAGCTTTCGCTAATTTTGATAGCATTGCATCCAGCACTGGCATTGATTGAATGAAAAGAAACGAGGAGATAGGGTCGCCATGTCTGGCTCCTCTCCCCGGTTGTAGGAATCCAATGGAAGTGCCATTTAAATTGAATGAAATTCTCGCAGTATCTAGCAACGCTTGGATCCAATTTATAAAGATCTCAAGCGCTCGTGAGGCTTTCAAAGTCCCAACGATAAAAGGCCATCTAAGTGTATCAAAAGCTATTCGAAAATCAATTTTGAGAATCAAGGCTTTCGTGTCCGTTCTTTTCCATGAGTCAATAATAGTGGATGTCACTAAGAAGGTGTCTTTTGCCGATCTCCCTTTTATAAAATTACATTGAGTAGGTGGAAAATTTTCTTGGATCCTTAATATCCACCTGTTCACAATGACCTTCGAGATGATTCTAATAGGAAGATTTATTAGGCTAATCGGACTATAGTTTTCAATCTCATGTTTGGCACCCTTCTTATAGATGAGTGAGACAAGTGCATTGTTTATGTGACGCAATTCTCTTCCCGTTCTGATCGCATCCATTTTAAAAAAAGTCAGACCTAATTGTTGGCCACAATTTGTTTATGAATTCGATATTTACACCATCTGGTCCAGGAGCTTTGTTCATCTTGAAACCTCTAATTGTTGCCTCTACTTCGGACAAAGTAAACAGGGCCAGCAACGCATCTGAGTAGATAGTGGGTGCTACAAGATTGCCATGAATGAGCACGCACGCCTGCGAGTCTGAGTTATTTCCCATAAGGTCTTGGTAAAAAGCCAAAATTATCCTATTTAGGCCTTCAAAGTCTCTCACTAATCGTCCTCTCGAGTCTCTAAGCTCCATTATCTCATTTCGGGAGCAGTTTTTTGAAGCTATGATTTTTAGAAGTTTTGTATTTTGCAGACCCTCCTTCAAGTATTTTATTTTTGCTCTTTGTTTCCAGATGGTTTGCTCTTCTATTCTCAATGATTCCAGAATATTGTGGAGATTTTTTAGTGACTTGGACATTTCCACATCAGGTTCTGTGATCTCTTCCTCTAAGCAATTGATTTTGTCCTCAATGCGGCAAATTTCTTTGGTGATGTCCTGCTTGTTTTCTCGCTTCCAAGTCTTTATCAGTAATCGTAGTCTCTTGATTTTCAAAGCCCATCTATGAAATGGATCCTCAAAGTTTTGTGAGGTGGACCAGGAGCTTTTTACCAAGTCAATAAAGTCTGGTTTGTCTAACCAAGTATTTTCAATTCTGAAGATTTGGTTCTTTAATATGAACTTTTCACAGGACAGCAGTAGTGGATTGTGATCAGAGGTCTTTGGTAATGCTTTGAATCTAGATAAAAGTAGAATTTCCGTGAACTCTATGTTTGCCAAAATTCTATCCAGTTTGGCCCAAGATCCACAGGCTGTAGAGCCCGAACATGTGAAATTTACCCTCCTTTCGTTGTATTCTGAAAGACCTCGGTTGTTAATCCATTTGTCAAATTTCTTATCGGCGCTCCTAATGGGTGCCCTTGATAGCGTCTCCGATCTATTTCTAATTAAGTTAAAATCCCCCAGTATGAGGGCGGGGATCCCATCAAATTCTAAAGTATTTAACTCATCTAGAAAGATCAATTTCTCATGCTCACCTGGAGGCCCGTAAATATTAAAGATTAAGAAATTCCAATTTTCCGCCCTCAAGCAGAATTGTAGTTTTATGTAAAAATAACCGTCAGTTATTGATTGGAGGTGATCTTATTATGGTCCCAGCCTGACCAAAGTCCTCAGGATTTGACCCTCTCATTGGAGTGCCGGTGGACCAATTTGTTGAAGACACCCTTGTTCTTGTTTCTTGAAAAGGCATATATTTAGATTGTAAAATTTTATCAAATTTCTTAGCCTTTCCCATTTATGCTCTCGTCTTCCCAACCCTCTGATGTTCCATGTAAGCACATTTAATTCCATTTTGAAGGTTTTTTATTTTTTTCCCTTTTTTGATTTAGTCAGAAGCGATTTCTCTCTTAAGATTTGAAGTTGGATTTCACCTAAGTTAGCATTTCCACGCCATCAAGTTCAAACTCAAAAAACTCAAGTAAATTTTTTGTTCTTAACATCGAATTTGGCGAAAACAAAGTTAAAAGCTTTTTCAACGGGGAATTTGAGAGTTGTTTACCTTTGTCTTTGTCTTTTTCAGGAGTGATCTCGGTTCGAGTATCCCCGTCCTTCCATTCCTTGATAATGGGAGTTGGGTGTTTGGTAGGAGTGTCATTGTCACCAGCGAAAGACGGAAAACTTTGGAGGTATTTCAGGATAGAGGGATCAATGAACTTTCCTAGACTCTCCACCAGTAAAATAGCTTGGTTCAGTTTAGCCTTGTCTGAGTTTGCTAGTCCCCCACCGATCTTCCTCGGTGTGATGAAAATGGTGCTATGTTTAGGTTGACTTTTTTCCAAGATGTTGATGGGCAGATATCGAAGATGGGCTTGTTTACCTCAACCATTGGGTTTTTTTTTTGCTTTTTTCTCTGATCCATCTGAAAGGTCTGCTATTCATTTCTTCCTCAATTTTGAAGCTAATAGTTGGTATGTAGAGCGTATTATTTTCAACTAGTGGAGAATCATAATGCAGAAGTCGAATGACTCTATTATCCTCAGGCAAGTGGAAGGTTACCTCGAAGATTCCATCCACCGTTATTACTTCAATTGCTCGTGGGATGTTTTTGACATCTAGAATGTCAACCAGGAGTTTGATGGAAGAGGCATCCGTACAGTCATTGTCCAAATCCGGGCACTCGTAATCGATTAGCTTGCCGAATTGTTTTACCATGTTGGCTAAAATATACGGGTATTGATGATTTAAAGGTGGCCTAGAGCTTGAATCCAGTAAGCTGAGATCTCTTCGACCTTCTTGGCATCGAATGAGGGTGACCATTTATAAACCAGGTCCAAATATCATTTGTTGTCTGTATGGAGGAGTGGGCCAAGGCCTCAAACGTTCCCGGCGAATCAGGTTCAGCAATGAATTGGAAACCTGAGACCTTCCACAACCGTCATATTGCTCCTGCTCCAGTTTCTATTTCCAAGATCTCTCTCGCATTTTGCAATGTTGTTATCTCTTTCAAGAATTCAATTATCAAACAACCCTTAAAATTTATTCCTCAAGATTCTTGCTTTCATAAAGGTAAGATAGTTTACCATGGATGTCCTGTTTCAGATTTTGTCCACGCGTGGAGAGCCTTCTGGATTCATTCTCAATAATCTCCCTACCCCAATCAGCTGTAACTTTTCCTTTGTCCATCTTGAGCTCCATTGGCTTCGGGGTGACGCTCCTGTCTTTTTGGCCCTCCTGAGGTGAAGGATATCTCCGCTTGTGGGTGTGAGAGGAAGACATGGTGTCTGGGGGTAATTTTTTCCTTGGGTCTGCTTTGTACCGTTGTAAGCAGGAGGCAATTGTATGCCCTTCCTTTAAGCAACATAGGCATCGAATTTGTTTTGTGCAATCTTTAACTAAGTGCCCCTTACGTAGGGAACGGAAACAGCTTCTTTGGTCGGTGTGAAAAGTACCGCCCGTCTGATAGCATGCAGTGTTCGTCTTTGTTCTCTTTCCTCTGCCATATCTAGTCGATAGGGCAGCTCTCGCTGACCTAAGTTCCTGCGAGTTTTTTTTTATATTCATGTTATGGGTTCCCTACACTCGTCATCATGGTGACGACGTCTTTTGGACGTCAGATCTTGTTAATGCAAAACTTTCGGCCTTCTCATAAAGGCTTTTAGAGGGTCCCTACCTCCAGTAGCCCTCTGATCGCGGCTTCCAATAGCCCTGGTTCGGCCTTCTCCCGGGACCTGGACTACTCCAGCCCCGCCTCGCCTTTGGAGGGTCTTCTGGGCATCCTCGACAGGACTGAGGCCCCATCTCTGGAGCGGGGGCCTTGCTCTTCTTCCGCGAAGCTGGCGAGCGGGTCACGGCTGTCGGACCCGTATGCTCTCGGACCCGATGCGTCTACTGATGAGGCGGTGGGGGAGGTTGATGCAAATTCAGCTCTTGGGCGTGGGACTAGAACGCCGGCTGGAAGGCCTTTCTGCGCTTTCCCCTTCGGGCCTAAGGCTCTCCTGCAGCGCCCACCGGCCCCAGCAAAGAGGGCGGTTGCCAGGGCCACGGCGGAACTTGACCTCAACACCCCGCTTCTCCAGGAGCACTCTGCCACCTCTGGGGGCCCAAGCGGGGCCCCGATGCCCCAGGTTGTGGTCGTGAGTAATCCTTCCTGGGTCACTGTTTCAAACAAGAAGAAAAAGAACGTCAATGGTGCTGGGAAAAACCAAGGCCGTGCAGGTCAACCACCCCCTCCCTAAATGTCAATTGCTGTCCTTAATGTACGTGGTCTCAATAGGCCACGTAAGCAGAAGAAGTTGCTGGAAGCCTTGACTAAAAGAAATGGACAATTCAATGCCGAAATTATTGGACTCCTGGAAACAAAGATTCACCCGGCCAATAGGATCTCATTCGCCTCGCGAATTCCTACGGGTTGGAATTTTGTGCATAACCATACAAAGCTGGGTCGCATCTACGTTCTGTGGAAGGAATCCGCGTGGAAGTGCACGCCGCTAAATGTTCACAGCCAGGCTATCACCCTCTCCTATTTAAACCACGGAGGGCTTAGCATCATCGTTTCCGTGGTTTATGGGGACACTAACGCTTCAGGCCGTAGAGGGCTTTGGGAAAATTTGAAGAGCTTGCACATCCCAGTCCTCACTCCTTGGGTGGTGATGGGCGACTTCAATGCAGTGCGTTTCAGCTCGGAAAAAACGGGAGGCCTACCTCCGAGACGAGGTGCAATGAACGATTTTAATAACTGTATAGATGATTGCCAACTTGTGGATCTTGATGCAACAGGGAACACCTGGTCTTGGTCTAATTCCGCGATTGGGCCTACCAGGATCGCTGCACGACTTGACCGGGCACTAGTGAATGAGGCATGGATCTCCCACCTTCCACATTCTAATCTCAACTACATTGCAGTGAAGGACAGTGACCATCTGCTATTGTCTATCCGTTTTGTTCATCGGCCCAAAAGACGACCCCCATTCCGCTATTTCGACTACTGGGTGTCGAGGCAGGGATATGCGGAGTTGGTTGCTGCTGCGTGGTCGTCTCGGGTGGCTGGTAATCCGCTTTTTCATCTACTTCAGAAGCTCAAGGCCGTGAAGAGGGCTTTGCGGGATTGGGCGGCCAAGGAAGCACATGTATTTAATGAGGGAAAAGAAATGGAGAATGCGCTTCAAAAGATTAATGATGTACTTAGTGTAGATCCGTTGGACCCGCACTTCGCGCAACTAGATGCGGATGTTAAAGATTGCATGTTTAAGCTGGAAGATGATTTAGAATCAGCTTGGAGGCAGAAGAGCAGAGTCGATTGGCTCCATCTTGGAGACAGGAACACAAAGTTCTTCATCACTTCGGCAAAGGCTAGGATTTCAAGGAATTATATCCCTGAACTCCTGGATGCGGATGGGAACCACTTGGACTCGAGCGCTGAGGTTGCAAATGAGGCAGTCAGATTTTTTGGAGATCTCATTAGCCCCGGCTGTCCACGCCCCATCAGACCTGTCCCCCCCGACCCGCGGTGGGTTCTCTCGTCTGAGGCCTGTACCTGGTTGGTCCGCCCTTGGGATGATCAGGAGATTTGGGCTGCTCTCCGCAGTATACCTTCCACTAAAGCGCCGGGTCCGGATGGGTTTAATGCGGGTTTCCTAAAAAGGCACTGGAGTTTGGTTAAAGCTGATGTCTGCGCCGCCATGGGCTTTCTTTATAAAGGGGGAAATATGGTAAGGGAGGTAAATCATTCTTTTCTCACTCTTGTCCCAAAGGGGACATCTCCCACGGGCCTGAGTGATTACCGCCCCATTGCCTGTTGTAACGTGATATATAAGATCTTTGCGAAGCTTCTGGCCACTAGAATGGCCACCGTGCTGCCTGAACTTATTTCACCCAATCAGACGACTTTTCTCAAGGGTAGATCAATTGGCGATTGTACCGGACTGGCCCAGGAGTTGATTGGTTCTTTTGAGAGGAGAAGGAATATGCACAAAGCTTGCCTTAAGGTGGACCTCACAAAGGCTTTTGACACAATTGAGCACTCGTTCATTCTTAAGAGTTTGGAACTTATAGGCTTTCATCCCACTTGGATTGGATGGATTCAGAATTGCATCACTACTACTTCCTTTTCCATCCTATTGGGAGGGACCTCTGTTGGTTTCTTTAACGGCACGCGCTGCCTTCGTCAGGGGGACCCTCTTAGTCCGCTCCTTTTCGTTTTGGGTATGGAATCTCTCTCCTTGTTGGTGGAGGAGGCGGCAGCCAAAAGGAAGATCAAACCACTGGGTCGGGGTCGCACTCTGGCTCCCACTCACATCATATATGCCGATGACCTCCTATTTTTCTGTAAGGCTTCTTCGTCCTCTCTCCTTGCTGTGGCTGTTGTCCTTGATGAGTTTGTGTCCATCTCCGGGCTTAGAATGAACGCTCGCAAGAGCAAGTTATTCATGCCTAAAGGGTCCCCTGCGGACTTTGGTAGTACCACTACAACAGAAATGAGTTATTGTGACAGAACTTAGATGACAGATTGAATATGACGGATTTCTGTTGCAGACCTCCGTCACCTAAATTCCACGTAGACCTTTTATATAAAATGCTGTTAAGAAAACCCTAAAATTCGCCCCCCTTTGCAATCTCCTCGACGGCGCATGGCTGCCTTCCCCTCTCATAGGCTCAACAACCATCCTCATGACGGTTTTCCTTCCTCTTCTCACCTCCGTCGATCTCCATCAGCCCGAGGTATATATACAACCCTCTCTTTGCCATGTCTCATTTCAAACATTTCTATCACTGTTCAAATGGTTGTCTTCCTCCTTTGGATTTAGGGCTCGGGTTCGCCCCCCGTCGTCCCACCTTCTTCTACCTGAATCCTTTGGCGGCAGCAGCGGCGAGATCGCTCATGGCATCTAGGGTTTGCGGAAGCGTAGATGGATCCCCCGGGCGAGGTAAGTTCTCTCCTCTTTACTCTCATTATCTCTGTGTCATTATATTTATCTCCACTTTTTTCTAGTATTATTTTTCTCGATCTGATGGGTTAAAAAATGCACACTCGTTTTCCCTACCGATTATCATCATCATGTTTGTTTAAGTTGGATTTAATGTACATAATATGATGCTCGATACTAGTCTTCACATTTTGTTTTAGGGTTTAATTAGGGCTTTGGGAGGTATCACAGTTTTCAGGGGGAATGCATTCTCGTTTACGGATATGCGATTTTTGTTTCGTCTTCTCAAGTAGTGATATATCCTATCGAAGTCACTATTTTGTTGTGTTTTACCTTTAAAAAGTGTGTTTATTAAGTAAAAATGATGCGGGAATTCATGAAATAGCTAATAGTTATGGGTTTCTCGGATTATTATGTTGGAAAAATAGTGATTTGAACAATGTGTAATAAAGCTGGGCTGGATATCTAATGAGTGAAGCTTTGGTTTGACGATGGTGGCAACATGAACACAATTGAAATTGTGGTGATTTTGAGAGGGAGTTGAGTTGTTTTGATCGGAAATTTTATTGGTCTATATAGATAAGTTATAGATGTGACAAAAACGAATGTATAGTCAGATAGTCAATACAATGTTTGCTCCTCCAATTTTACTTTCTGGATAATATCATAATCTGCAGCATATTAATCTTAAATTCCACTCCACTAACTTGCAGATTTTCTCCCTTTTTAGATTGAAAGAAGGCCCCACATATCTCTATATCTGTAGCCAATTTATCTCTTAAACGGTGCTTTGTGCTCTCTGGACCCTGTTAATAGATGACTTGCATAGTTGCATGGAAGAGAATATATGGGATCAATCCATAAGTCTCATGACAGACATCACAAATGACGGCAAAATTGATCAGATTGATCTGTGGATTTGCTTTGTTTTATATATCTCGGTGTAAAATGTAAGCGGGTTGCTTGAGATTTCTATATCACCTGGGTTTGGACTAGGTTGCCTACTCCTTCTGGGATATGCAATATTAGCCATGGTTGGATTCTTAGTTGGGTCGATATCTGTACTATATTGGCGACATTTATTCCGATATTGAGACAATTATTCTGTTTCGGTTCTACATCTTATCGCGAGAGCAGGTGATTTTATATTTTGTTATTAACCATATGCATCTTTCTGTTTTCTGTTATTGAGACAAACTACTTTTACATTATGCCCTCAATGAGCTTGATTGCAGGTTCAGTTGCTATACAAATTGGTAGCTTCTTATTTTTGACATTCATAGAATTATTTGATATGTAACTTCCTAAACTGCCTAGTTAGTTAGATCGGATCTCATTGAATGTTATTGATTGTCCTCTGCTTTGATTAGATATGATGCATTCATGATGAATACTCATTCATCACTCTTTATTCTATTATTTTAGCTACAAAAACCTTTGCAAATACATGTAGATATGTGTAAATACAAATAATTACCAAAAGCATGCATTGTGTAAAAACCTATAATTAGCATGTTTTTGTGCAAAAATAAAAGAATAAAGAGCAAAAAGAAAAAGAGGGAAATATTTAGAATAAATATTGAGCAAACCTAACCCAAGGGAGGGCTCAGCATGGGCCTGACCGCATAAAAGCCAAAGTAGAGGGAGATAGGAGCTCATGTGTATATACTTCTGTAAATAAAACTATATATTTTCCTCACCCAAAAATATGTGTGTATATTTAGAAAATATCAAAAACAAAATAAAAAATAAAAATCACAAAATTCAAAAATACCCTTCCTTCACCATGTGTATAAACCACACCATTGTATTTATTTAACCCTGTAAATAAATTCAACTATTTTCTAAACTTTTTGTAAATATTCTATGTTATATTTTGTAAATAAAATAAATAAAAAGAAACAAAACAAAAATCAAATAAAAATTACAAAATTGAAAATACAAAAATACATTGTATAAATACCATGTATATAAATGTATATATCTATTTATTTCACCCTTGTATATAAGTAATAAAAATAAAATAAAAATATTCTTTTATTCCATATTTTATCTTGTAAATAAATAAAATACAAAATTAGCATAAAAACATATAAATAACAAATAAAAAAATCAAAAATAAAAATCCATATAGTGTACATATACCTATATATAGAGCTACCCTATTTTTATTTCCAAAAATTAAATAAAAATCACCAAAAAATAGAAAAAAATAAAAGAAAAATATTTCATGTTTTGAGTTTTCTTTAATTCGGCCTATTTCTGCCCTAAAATAAATAAACAAAAATCAGGAACACGTGGCAGCGTCTGACTGGTCCACGGGGGAATGTTGACCCCGGTCAACTCCCCCGCGGTCTCCTTCCTATTCTGGACGACGCGCGCCGCCCCGCCTTCTCCGATTTTCCCACGCGTCTCCAGGCTGTCTCCCACGCATACCCCACGCCCGGATTCTTCGCCGTTCATCCCTCTCCCTCGCCGGATCCTCCGCCATCAAATCCATGCCTTCCTTAGCCGTCCACCCTCAACCCTAGTCGACGCTGTCGCCATATATATTCTTCCCTCCGCCGCCTCCGTGCCCCATCTTTGGACCCTCTCCTTCTTCCCAGTGACCTCCATAGGCTCCGCAAGAGTGACAGCGAGCGTCAGCCCTTGTTGCAGTGAGGTGAGGAGGCGTATCCTTTGATCCGGCGAACTTCGCCGTCCTTGCTCCGCCGCCGGTGTTGAGCATCGAGCTTCAGGCCTTGACGCCCTTCGAAGCTACGACCAGGAGCAAGACCAGCTCCAGCACAGTCTCCAGCATCCACCAGGTAGCCTTAGTTCCCTCTAATTTCTTCTAATTTAGGATTTCGCCCAATTCACACCACCGACGCATATCTCCGATTCCGACCATCTCGCGCTACGTTTCGACCATCCGACCCGATCATCACCTCCGCCGTAACCCCGCGCACCTTCTACACCCACTCACTCAACCCAGATCGCACAGGATCTGGGAGTCGAGTTCCATCGCCTCCGCCTCGCCGGAGCTCGTCCGCCCCACAGCACCGTCCACCTTCACCCCGCCTTCTTGGGTCGAGGCATTTTGCCCTCGACCCGCGAACCTTCGTGTCTACTTTGCAGGTCCAAAGGGAGGCATCTGAGCCCCCCTACAGTTCAGACCGGAGCTTCCAGCCGCCAGGCCTCGCCGGAGCCCCTCCAGGGCTCGGTTGGGCCATTGGCCGTCACCGTCAGCTGCGGGCAACCACCAGGAACGTGTTCAGACCATTAGCAGCAGCTGAGGAGGATCGGAGTGCACGCAGGAGGCCGGCGAACTTCGCCGGCCATCAGTTCTTCCTCCACCTTCCAGAGCCGTCCGATGAAGCCCTCGCTCCAGTTCTAATCCCAGCCGTCGATCTGTAGAGGAGCAGCAGCCGTCGATCCATCTGAGGATCTCATCCGGACCGTCGCAGCCGAGGAGAGAGGCGCAGTAGCCCAGTACCGCTTGATCATCCACGTGGACCTCTCTCGACCATCCGATCTGAGCCTGGTTTCCTTCGAAGAACCACGTTGCATCTGCACCGTCCGATCACCCACGTGGACGCACACCAGTCGTCGGATCAGGCCAGCGCTTCCAGAGTTAAAGGCGCGTTTGTTCTCCACCGTCAGATCTGCCACGCGTCAACATCAGGCCGTCGCTATTAATAAAGGGGTAAATATCGTAGGCCCCCCCTCTGTTTGTTTCATTTCTTTTTAGTCCTGTAACTTTCAAGTCAAGTTGTTTATTTTCTGGGTTATTTGCATCAAGGACCTTGCGCTTTATTTTAATTGCATTTATACCCCCGCCAGTAGTGAACCACGTGCTTCGTCACGTGTTACTTTGGGATATTTGCATAAGACCCCTTGTAGTTCTGGATGTTATTCATTGAATGAAAAGTTTTGTTTATTTGCATATATACCCCTGTGAGCATTGATTTTGCACATGTGCGAATTATTTTGGGTAAATTGCATATAAGCCCCTGGACTTTTGATACGAGTTATCAATAGGTCCTTGGAACTTATTTTTATTACATTTAGGTCCCTGTGTGCCCCAGGCACGTGCTTGGCACGTGTGTTGCTGGGTATTTTGCACCAGGACCCCAGAACTTCTGGGTATTTGCACATAGGTCCCTGTGCACAGTGCCCCACCTTTATTTTTGAATAAAATATCAAACGACCTCCAAATCCAATGAGATTTTGACACATGGCTCCTGCCATGGTGTAGGAATTTCTATGATTTTTGGGGACATTTTTGATTTCATTTATTATTTTTAAAAATTCAAAAACCCATATTTTTGCCACTGTTTGACTTTAAAAATACCAAAAAAATATAAAATCACCTTTAAAAATTCTAAAAAAATTAGGATTTGTTGTTTGCTGGTTGTTTGATTTTCCAGCCATTTTTGGTGACTTTTCATCACTTAAAAACCCTAAAAATTGAAAAACCCCTAGAAACTCATAAAAATTGTAATAATTAAATTAAAAATCCAAAAACAATAATTAGGGTGCCTAAATTTTCCTTATGCTTTGTGGTTTATAGGAAAATTACCTTCAGGGCTTGTTGAGATCCAAAATTATTTTATTTTTGGGTCTTAAGCCTTGCTGGACAGTACCCTATTTTTGTCGCATTGTTTGATTTTTAATAAATAATTTACCCATTAGAAAATTTCCAAAAATTCACCAAAAACAGTAAAAAACTTGAAAAACCTAAAAACCAATTTTCTGGAATTTTTGCTTCATTTTTGTGTGTTGTATAAATTGTTGAAGTTGCCTTGTATTTACTTTCTCTCATTTTCTCATCTTTTAAAAAATCTAAAAAATATAAAAACAAATAAAAACCATAAAAAAGACTTTCATGGATTTCTGACTACATCGTAGGCCGTAAGGCCAATCTGTGCTCCTTGAGTTCGACCCTGGGAGCTATACCAGGTTAATCCTATAGCTAGATCGCTCTATTGTGTGCTTGCTTGTTTTATCTTATTTGAGTGATTGATTTTTCTTGTTGATCGATTTTCGAGGGATTGAGGTCGCAACGACCTGTTATTTATCTCCCTTGATCTCTCGTGATCTCTCGGTCAACAATTCACACCAATGATTTTTTTAAACTTCTTCTAGTTATATGGTCCATTTTCATGGTATTTGTATCTCAAGGTAATTACAGTCCATTTTATTTCATTAATAAGATGTCTTCATTTTTTGTCAATCATGTGGTGGTACGACATCCCATCCTTATGTATTTCCATGTTGTATCCTTGTTTTCTGAAGTCGATATGAATTGAGCTTTGATTATTTGGATGGTAAGTTCACTGCTACACCACCTGACCATTCGATGGACTTTCAAACTGTAACAGTCTCCCCCTAGATGACTACTTTAGCCACAAAAACACTTGAGCTCGGGTATAATCAATTAGATGACTGCTTTGTCTAGGTGAGCAATTTGTCCCGTTTATTTACTTATCAAGATTTTTATCATATGGAATGGACATACAATATAATGCCGATTATATGTAATTTGCATACAATTTGCATTTCTAACTATTCTTTCTTAGTATCTTTTATGTAATTTACATTTCTAACTCGTCACATTTCTTAGTATCTTTTTTTCTTGTAGTTTTGTGCACGAGATTTGGAGACACACAGAGGTAGGCTGTGTATGCGCTATAGGACATTTCTTAGATTTCTTAGATTTTTTTTGTAATTCGTTTTTGTGGACTAACTTTATTCTGATTGAGGAATACTATATTTTATCTGGACACCCACATTATTTTTCTAAAAAAATTTGTGAAGATGGACACCAACATTTTTTTTCAAAAAAAAGAATTTGTCAAGAATACAGTGGCATCCTTCAGCAAACAATGTGTGCTAAAACTGCAATGAATGGTATTGTGGTTAGGAAGTTGTACCACTATGGTTCCTTGCCATATGGTCTAGGCGGGTTTTTACCCATGAAGTTCAGACCTAAAAGGTGTATTAAGCAACACCAAATTCGATTAGCCATCAAAAGGTATGCATACCTTTATCATTGACTGCTTTTACTCATTCTTCCCGATTGCAAGGCTTGCTTTTGCTCACGTGCTTCTTTTACTTGCAGTTAACTTAGATTTGCATGTTATTCAACTTGATATTAAGAGCCTTCTTGTATGGTGGTTGTTTTTTATGCATTAGCCTCCTGGATTTGCTGCTTTGGGGAAGTTGTTCGAAGGTCATCATTCCCTCTATTATTAGACGTGTTATGTGGAGTTGGGATGATTAGATGTAAGATAACATATAATCCTATGAATTCTTAGGTATACCTTGCCACTGATGAGAGTCTGAAGCTAGAGGATGTGACTTGCTACAAGGTTATGATTGGTAAAATTCTTCTTATTTATGATGATTATACCAACTGCTGCATGTTTGGGAAGACTTTGCCAATTTGCACAGAAGCCTAGAGAAGTACATTAGTTATTTGTGCCTGGTTTTTAAATATTTGAATAGCTCACCTGGAAAAGGAAACTCTATCATGAACCATGACCATTTGAATATAATGGACTATTGATGCTGAACATGATCATTTGGATATGGTCTTTTCAGATGTGGTTTATGCAGGGGCTCTTGCATATGGAAAGTCTACATATCATTGCACCTCTCCTGGAGGGAATGGATAGCATGGGGGAGCATGAAGCAGAACGTGGTCTCACCTCTTAGCCCAGAATCTAAAAAGTATTATTGCACAAATGACCTGCGAGCTCCTCATGATTATTGGGCTGATGTATATTTGATCAACCATATCACAACATGTTCATGTGTTTGCATGATAAGAAGACTGCCACGATTCATGCAAGTTGGCAAACCCATGTAACCTCAAATTTTTTAATGAACAGAGGTGCCTTCGCACTGATTCCTTGTTGAAGGTCATGGAGCGATTGTCAAGCCCAAGTAACCTCAGAATTCTGACCGTTTATTCTTGGTAGGATGACAAGTGATCAGCGCACTCAGAGATCTCAGCAGCCGCCAGGACCCGTGCAGTATCAGCGGATAGCACGGGTTGATGCAGGTCCATCCAGTTCGTCCACAGTTGCGGCCGCACAGGCAGAGTCGGCCACTGCGGACATGGGGATTATCAGCGAGAAGTTGGACCGCATGGAAATAATAGAGAAGAAGCAGTGCCAAGGCATAACTCAGATGGAGCAAATGGCACAAACTCTGAGCGACATGAAGACCCAGCTCTTGTGTCTTCAGGAGGCACAGACGGCTCCTCAGCCCCGTCTTCTGTCGCGAGGCGATTCCGGCGGCAGCCGCAGCTCGTCCCAGCGCTCCAGTTCCTTGCAGCAGCCTAGACAAGTTCACCTTGTACAGGCGGAGCCGTACCAGCAGCAGCAGCCCTCTTACCAGTCACCACCATCTCCAGACTTACAGATGGTGGTATATCAGCCGGATCAGCCTCTGGCAGCACTGCCACCAGACCCCTTTGATGCTGAGCCGTTGATGGATGTCAACGGGATTTGGTATGACCGTCCTCAACCTGGAATCCGACGAGACCATCCCGGATTCAGGTGGGGGAATGGGGGTAACCAGTCCCAACAGCAGCCAGCCGGTCAGGAAGGGCAGTACTCCCAGCAGAGAGATCACCAGCAGCCCCCTGCATATCAGCCACACCAGCCATCATCCTTCGTACCTCGTCCCTATCAGCAGCAGGGACAGAATTGGAGACGTGAGCAGCAGGCTCACCAGCAGCAGCATCCTTCCTCTTACCCCTCTCAGCAGCAGCAGCACCAGGTCCAGCAGCCTCATTATCAGAGAGGCAACCCGTCGGGCTCCCATGAGAGCCCCGCCATGGATGATCTAGCCCGCCTCTTCACAGAGCAGCAGGCTACATTTAGACGGGAGATGGACGAGTTCCGCCAGGAGATGCGGGACCTGATGAGAGGGAAGGCCGCCATCCCTGCACAGATCGAGCCGAATCCGAATAGCTTGAAGAGGAAATCTGAGCAGGTAGTTCACACTGAATTTGCCACTCCTAGTGACCCATTTGATGATACATCTTCGGATTTATTTGATGCTGATTTTGTCACACTTAGGAGCGGTAGAAGACCGGCAGGCGGCGCCTCATCTGAGCGACCACACGAGGATCCATCTAGAGCGCCAGATAAGGAAGAGGAGAGCGGTACTGAGGCCACACATCATGATGACGGTGGTACTGATGCCACCCGAGATGCTGATTCCACCGGCGGTACTGAGGCTGCCGTCTCACCACATAGAGGAGGTGGTACTGACGCCACCAGCAGAGCCGAGTCAGCCCGCGGTACTGAGGCCGCAAGACGTCTAGTTGTAGAGCCAGCTAGAGGTGGTACTGACGCCACCAACATTTATTCTGATAGAAATGTTGTCTTTCCTCGCATGAATGTATCTCGGAACTCTGATTTGAATAAAGGAAAAGGTTTAGTTTCTTCTGATCCCACTGTGATGAATGATGTTTGTGAGGATCCGGTCATCGAACCGTCTAGGCCTATTCCTAGTCCTTCATCTGAGAAGGACCCTGTGATCCCCTTCCCTAGAGCCCTTGAGTTGGGGAAGGGGAAGAAAAAAGAAAAAGATCCAAAAAAGAGAGAGCAGGAGGAGTTCAGCCAGAGCATGATAGACCGATTTCATATCCAGCTGACCCTCAATGAGGCTTTGCAGCACATTCCTCTTCTTCAGCGATCCCTAAGAGATAGGACCACAGTCAGGAGGAAGAAGAGGAACAAGACCGCAGAAATTCATGTGCTAACAAAAGCCACGTGTTACGCGATCCAGAACCATCTGCCGACTAAGAGGCCAGATTTAGGGGCCCCGTATGTCAGATGTCAGATTAGTGAGCAGAGGTTCGACCGTACTCTCTTAGATAGCGGATCGTCGATCAACCTTCTTCCGGCAGCCCTTCTCGACCACTTAGAGTTGGGCACTCTTGTACAGAGCAGGACATACCTTCAGTTTGCTGATCGGTCTGTCAAGAGGCCAAAGGGGTTGTTGCGAGACGTTGTCGTCACGATTCAGGGTTTGCAATTCCCCGTGGACTTCGTAGTGCTGGACATGGAGACCCCTGACTCATTGACCGATTCCCCCATTATCCTCGGTCGCCCGTTCTTGGCCACAGCCAAAGCGGTGACTGACCATGACAGTGGGAAGGTATTCTTTCGCGTTCAGGGCGAGAGTATACAAATAGAGACGGTTAAGGACCACAGAGCCAGAGCTAGATCCCGCTCACATGGCAGTACAGATTCAGAACATCTGTCCGATACAGAGCCAGACATCCACCAGGACTGTGATTTTGTGATCACAGATGATGAGGCAGCTTGGGCAGATCCTGCAGCACAGACCATCCTCTCATATTCAGATACAGCTGATGCAGAGATGATAGCAGAGGATAGTCTGGAGAGCACAGCCCTGGTTCAGGATACTATTGAGTCAGCAGAGTCGGACCTTGATTGCGACACGATTTCCAGTGATGGTGGTACTGAGGCCACCCTGCTATATGGTGGTGCTGATGCCACCTTGTTCTCCGGTGGTACTGATGCCACCGAGTCTGATATAGATCCCTCGGATTCAGAATCTGATTGGGCAGATTGTGATGATCAGATGCCAGATCTGGATCCACCTGAGCCTACAGATGAGGAGGAGGTAGAGGCAGAGCAGAACAGAGACAATGTAGAGGACCCGCCTTCTCCAGATCCAGTTTGTGAGAGTTCGTTATCATTTTCCCAGGCAAATTTGGCAGAATTGTCTGCATACACACATCTTCTTCAGAAGCCAGATTTGCCAGCACCCAGCTGTCCAGAGCTTAAGCCGCTCCCTACGTCGCTGAAGTATCGATTCCTTGCGGGAGAGTCTGAGATGTACCCAGTCATCATCTCTGCCGATCTGACTGGAGAACAAGAATCCCGCCTGATGGAGGTTCTTGAAAAGAACCGCAAGGCAATTGGATGGAGCGTAACAGATCTCCATGGGATTAGTCCCTCATTGTGCTCCCACCATATCTATCTCGAGGAAGGGGCGAAGCCGTCGCGTGAGTTCCAGCGGCGACTGAACCCCAACCTAAGAGAGGTTGTCATGAAGGAAATATCAAAATGGTGGAGTGCAGATTTTATTTATCCCATTTCCGACTCCAAGTGGGTCAGCCCCTTGCATGTGGTGCCCAAGAAGACGGGCATCACGACTGTGATCAGTGAGTCGGGAGAGGAGATCGCTACACGAGTACCCACCTCTTGGCGGGTCTGCGTTGACTACAGGAGACTCAACCAGGCCACCAAGAAGGACCATTTCCCCCTGCCCTTTATAGATCAGATCATTGAGAGACTGGCAGGGAAGAGCCATTATTGCTTCCTAGATGGGTACTCGGGCTACAATCAGGTGGCCATCGCTCCTGAGGATCAGGAGAAGACCACCTTTACCTGTCCCTTCGGTACCTACGCCTTTCGACGCATGCCATTTGGGCTATGTAACGCCCCTGCGACTTTTCAGAGATGCATGCTGTCGATATTTTCGGACATGGTAGGGGAGTGTTTAGAGGTCTTCATGGACGACTTCTCGGTTTACGGCGACGGATTCGATTCCTGTCTTGACTGCCTAGACCGAGTGCTTCAGCGATGTATTGCTACCCGGTTAGTTCTATCTTGGGAGAAGAGTCACTTCATGGTGACTCAAGGGACGGTGCTTGGCCACATCATCTCCAACAGAGGCATGGAGGTTGATCCGGCCAAGGTCGATGTCATTAGAAAACTCACACCGCCGTCCAATTTGAAGCAGTTACGGTCATTTCTAGGGCATGTTGGTTTTTACAGGAGATTCATTCATGACTTCAGCAAGATTGCCCGACCGTTGACTGATCTCTTGACGAAAGACACCGAGTTCCTTGTTGATGACAAGTGTCTTTCGTCCTTTGAGACTCTCCAGCAATGTGTTATTGAGGCTCCTGTCCTTCAGCCACCCGATTGGTCTCTCCCATTCGAGATCATGACGGACGCCTCTGATTTTGCCGTAGGGGCCGTGCTAGGACAGAGGAGGGATGGAGTACCATTTGCTATACACTATGCTAGCCGCACATTGGATTCCGCCCAGCGGAATTACACAGTCACAGAGAAGGAGATGCTAGCAGTAGTGTTTGCCCTAGATAAATTCAGATCGTATATCATTGGATCTAGAGTGACTTTGTATACCGACCACACCGCCATCAGGTACCTCATGTCAAAGAAGGATGCCAAGGCCAGACTTACTAGATGGATCCTTCTACTCCAGGAGTTCGACATCGAGATCAAGGATAAGCCTGGAGTCAAGAATGTGGTGGCGGACCATTTATCCCGATTAGAACAGCCTGAGGAGACAGAGCAGATTGATCCCATTTGTGATACCTTCCCAGATGAGGCGATCCTTGCTATCGCCTCACTCCCGTGGTATGCCGATATTGTGAACTTTCTCGTTGCTGGGAAAGTCCCACAAGATTGGCCCAGGCAGAAGCTTGAGACCTTCCTTGCGAAGGCCAAGTCCTACCACTGGGAGGATCCCATTCTTTACCACGAAGGAGGGGATAGCATCTGGCGTCGGTGTATTCCTCAGGAGGAACACCATAGTGTCCTCACGTACTGCCACAAGCTTGAGGCAGGAGGACATCATTCTGGGAGGAGAACGGCACAGAAAGTGCTCCAATCCGGCTTGTGGTGGCCTACACTCTTCAAGGACTCTGATGAGTTCGTGAAGAGGTGTACTGACTGTCAGAGGATGGGCACTTGTGGACAGCGTGATATGATGCCGATGCAGCCCATTCATTTCTGTGAGGTTTTTGACGCATGGGGCATCGATTTCATGGGTCCATTCCCTAAGAGTCAGGGATTTGAGTACATTTTGTTAGCCGTAGATTATGTTAGTCGTTGGGTTGAGGCTATCCCCGCCCGAGCCGCAGATGCAAAGACAGTTTGCAAATTTTTGAAGAAGCACATCATCATGCGGTTCGGGGTTCCACGAGTTCTGATTTCAGATGGGGGATCTCATTTCATCAACGACCAGGTGAAGGCACTTGCTAGAGAGTTCAGCATAGACCATCGTGTTGCCACTCCATACCATCCACAGACAAATGGTCTAGCTGAGGTGTCGAATAGGGAGATCAAGAATATTTTGCAGAAAGTCGTCCGCCCTGACCGAAAGAATTGGTCACAGCTTTTGGACTCGGTCTTGTGGGCATATCGGACATCTTTCAAGACTCCATTGGGTACATCTCCCTTTCGCCTCGTTTATGGCAAACCTTGTCACCTACCAGTTGAGCTGAGGCACAAGTCACTCTGGGCAGTTACAGACATATTGATGGATCCAAATGGTATAGGAGACCAGAGGAGGGCAGAGTTAGCCGCCTTGGAAGAGCTTAGAGATGCAGCGTTCTCAAGCAGCCTACATTATAAGGAGAAAATCAAGGAGTGGCATGATTCTCATATCAGCCACAAGCATTTTGAGATTGGACAGAAAGTATGGCTGTTTGATGCAAGGCTTAGATTATTTCCAGGGAAGCTACAGAGCAAATGGAAAGGACCCTATTTGGTCAGAAAGGTACACGATAACGGTAGCATTGATATATCTGAGTTATCTTCTGAGAGTACCTTCCGAGTGAACGGCCAGCGGCTCAAACCATTTCTAGATCATGAGCCGCGGGACGTTATTATTGCCGCTATTCATTTTGCGTGAGATGTGGTCTTTTGACTCACATCTTTTACATCTCACGCCTGATTTTCACTGTTCCTTCGCCTGTATAGATCCAGTTGTCCATATCATTCTATTCTTTAGTCCCACATCCCGTCTCTCATCTTATGATTATGCTATACTTAGGGTGTACTTTACCCTAAGTATAGGGGGGATGTCGGACCTGTGAGTATTCTTTTCATTCTTTCTGCTCCTGTTTTTGCTGCCTATACTTAGGGATATTTTACCCTAAGTATAGGGGGGGCAGAGTCTATATATTCTTCACTCGGCTTTTCCCTTCATGTACAGCTTTCTATACTTAGGATTAGTTAATCCTAAGTATAGGGGGAGACCACCGAGTTCCTCTCATTCTATTCATTTATTCGTTTCTGTACTTAGCCATTCCTTTTCACTTCCCTTTTACTAAGCACGAGTTATGTCTTCTTCATCGCTCTTGATCACTCTGAGGACATCGCTCGAGCTAAGTATAGGGGGGTGTGTATATATTTCATATATACTTTAGCCATAACTCGTACTTTGTGTGAGTGTGTTAATAAATAAAATGGCTAAAAATCACAAAAATTAAAAATTTTTCATGAACATAAACCTCTTTTATTCCTGCACATACATAGCTAGTGTACAAAGTATTTTTGTAAAAAAATGATTTCAAAAATCTTTTGTGTAAAGCTTCTGTAAATATTTTGTATCAAAATTATGTATATAGTACAAAATTTTTCAAAATGTTTTGAAAATCAAAAGTTTGCAAAAATTATGTGTAAATATGTGTAAATATCTTTTTGCAAAAACTTGCACTTCATGCATCATTCATTCATGATTTCAAAACATTTTTCAAAAATTTTTGCATGATTGTAAAATATTTGTAAATAGCATCTTTTGTACATATATGTATATAGTTTTTCCTGGATGAGAGTTGACATTTAAACTAAGTCTGGAATTAAATTGAGAAATGAAGCTTGAATAAGATCTTAATCCACTTAACTTCAAGAGGAACCTTATAGGACTTAGGGTTAAGGCTTTTCAGGTCCATAAGGACTTAATTCTTTGAGTCCACTAGGCTATGAGCATATGTCATCTTGATGAGCCTAAATAGAGCACTTAACAACACACGCATGACTCTCAGAGACAATGGCTTCACTTGCACCTGCACTTTACACATGGCTCTCCATGGATGAGGTAGTGAGGAGGCAGTTTCCTTTGGCTTGGGGTAGCATATGAGGGTAGTACTTCTAGGCGGAACCTCTCTTCTTCTTATAGTGAAGGAAGTGCACCTCAACTTGGTCTAGTGGTGTTGAAAGCTAAAGACAGAAGCTGTGGGTTGCAATAAAGCTTCAAAAGAGGGATAGTCTACTGGCTCAAGGAGAAATTTCTTATATATGCTGCACCATGTAGATATGTGTACAGAAGTCTTGAAAAAAAAAATGCAAAAAGAACTCCAAAAAAGTGGTGGGTCGGATTGAAAATTTAATAACCCCACCGGAGTGAAAAGCAAAAGCTTATGGTATCATGTTACATCTCTTGAAGCTTGCAGCGGGAGACTTAGCTACACTGGCTAAGCTTCCAAAAACTCTATACTTCTACCCCCTCTTCTTGAGCCGGTTGCACTTGAACTTAGAAGGGAATACCCCGCTTCTCGAGGAAAGAGTTGCTAGACTGAGGCATTAGAGTTACCAGGTTGAGGGAGGTTGTTTCTTTGTTACTTCTGAGGTGGAGAGCCATATATCACTTACACCGCAAGGAAAAGATTCATGGTCATTAGAGTTTGTGTATGTAGACTTGTTCTGATCTGGTTTATTGAGGAGTCTTGCCCATAGATTGGTGGAACTTAGAGGCTGTTGAGTTTTAGGCTTAAGTCCCAATAAGGTTCCGACACATTAATAATCCAAAGATCTGATCAAGCTCCATATTTCAATTTAATGAAGGAAAATTTAATCAGTCAACCTTGATCCATGTACATCCTCTTTTTCTTTTTCTTTTTCTTTCTTTTTCACTTCTTTTTCAAATAAGTGTTTGCTAAGGGACTAGCAAAGTTAAAGCATAGGGGGTGATGAATACTCATTCATCACTCTTTATTCTATTATTTTAGCTACAAAAACCTTTGCAAATACATGTAGATATGTGTAAATACAAATAATTACCAAAAGCATGCATTGTGTAAAAACCTATAATTAGCATGTTTTTGTGCAAAAATAAAAGAATAAAGAGCAAAAAGAAAAAGAGGGAAATATTTAGAATAAATATTGAGCAAACCTAACCCAAGGGAGGGCTCAGCATGGGCCTGACCGCATAAAAGCCAAAGTAGAGGGAGATAGGAGCTCATGTGTATATACTTCTGTAAATAAAACTATATATTTTCCTCACCCAAAAATATGTGTGTATATTTAGAAAATATCAAAAACAAAATAAAAATTAAAAATCACAAAATTCAAAAATACCCTTCCTTCACCATGTGTATAAACCACACCATTGTATTTATTTAACCCTGTAAATAAATTCAACTATTTTCTAAACTTTTTGTAAATATTCTATGTTATATTTTGTAAATAAAATAAATAAAAAGAAACAAAACAAAAATCAAATAAAAATTACAAAATTGAAAATACAAAAATACATTGTATAAATACCATGTATATAAATGTATATATCTATTTATTTCACCCTTGTATATAAGTAATAAAAATAAAATAAAAATATTCTTTTATTCCATATTTTATCTTGTAAATAAATAAAATACAAAATTAGCATAAAAACATATAAAAATAACAAATAAAAAAATCAAAAATAAAAATCCATATAGTGTACATATACCTATATATAGAGCTACCCTATTTTTATTTCCAAAAATTAAATAAAAATCACCAAAAAATAGAAAAAAATAAAAGAAAAATATTTCATGTTTTGAGTTTTCTTTAATTCGGCCTATTTCTGCCCTAAAATAAATAAACAAAAATCAGGAACACGTGGCAGCGTCTGACTGGTCCACGGGGGAATGTTGACCCCGGTCAACTCCCCCGCGGTCTCCTTCCTATTCTGGACGACGCGCGCCGCCCCGCCTTCTCCGATTTTCCCACGCGTCTCCAGGCTGTCTCCCACGCATACCCCACGCCCGGATTCTTCGCCGTTCATCCCTCTCCCTCGCCGGATCCTCCGCCATCAAATCAACGCCTTCCTTAGCCGTCAGCCCTCAACCCTAATCGCCCCGGTCACTCTATATATTTTCACCTCCGCCGCCTCCGCGCCCCATCTTTGGACCCTCTCCTTCTTCCCAGTGACCTCCATAGGCTCCGCAAGAGTGACAGCGAGCGTCAGCCCTTGTTGCAGTGAGGTGAGGAGGCGTATCCTTTGATCCGGCGAACTTCGCCGTCCTTGCTCCGCCGCCGGTGTTGAGCATCGAGCTTCAGGCCTTGACGCCCTTCGAAGCTACGACCAGGAGCAAGACCAGCTCCAGCACAGTCTCCAGCATCCACCAGGTAGCCTTAGTTCCCTCTAATTTCTTCTAATTTAGGATTTCGCCCAATTCACACCACCGACGCATATCTCCGATTCCGACCATCTCGCGCTACGTTTCGACCATCCGACCCGATCATCACCTCCGCCGTAACCCCGCGCACCTTCTACACCCACTCACTCAACCCAGATCGCACAGGATCTGGGAGTCGAGTTCCATCGCCTCCGCCTCGCCGGAGCTCGTCCGCCCCACAGCACCGTCCACCTTCACCCCGCCTTCTTGGGTCGAGGCATTTTGCCCTCGACCCGCGAACCTTCGTGTCTACTTTGCAGGTCCAAAGGGAGGCATCTGAGCCCCCCTACAGTTCAGACCGGAGCTTCCAGCCGCCAGGCCTCGCCGGAGCCCCTCCAGGGCTCGGTTGGGCCATTGGCCGTCACCGTCAGCTGCGGGAAACCACCAGGAACGTGTTCAGACCATTAGCAGCAGCTGAGGAGGATCGGAGTGCACGCAGGAGGCCGGCGAACTTCGCCGGCCATCAGTTCTTCCTCCACCTTCCAGAGCCGTCCGATGAAGCCCTCGCTCCAGTTCTAATCCCAGCCGTCGATCTGTAGAGGAGCAGCAGCCGTCGATCCATCTGAGGATCTCATCCGGACCGTCGCAGCCGAGGAGAGAGGCGCAGTAGCCCAGTACCGCTTGATCATCCACGTGGACCTCTCTCGACCATCCGATCTGAGCCTGGTTTCCTTCGAAGAACCACGTTGCATCTGCACCGTCCGATCACCCACGTGGACGCACACCAGTCGTCGGATCAGGCCAGCGCTTCCAGAGTTAAAGGCGCGTTTGTTCTCCACCGTCAGATCTGCCACGCGTCAACATCAGGCCGTCGCTATTAATAAAGGGGTAAATATCGTAGGCCCCCCCTCTGTTTGTTTCATTTCTTTTTAGTCCTGTAACTTTCAAGTCAAGTTGTTTATTTTCTGGGTTATTTGCATCAAGGACCTTGCGCTTTATTTTAATTGCATTTATACCCCCGCCAGTAGTGAACCACGTGCTTCGTCACGTGTTACTTTGGGATATTTGCATAAGACCCCTTGTAGTTCTGGATGTTATTCATTGAATGAAAAGTTTTGTTTATTTGCATATATACCCCTGTGAGCATTGATTTTGCACATGTGCGAATTATTTTGGGTAAATTGCATATAAGCCCCTGGACTTTTGATACGAGTTATCAATAGGTCCTTGGAACTTATTTTTATTACATTTAGGTCCCTGTGTGCCCCAGGCACGTGCTTGGCACGTGTGTTGCTGGGTATTTTGCACCAGTACCCCAGAACTTCTGGGTATTTGCACATAGGTCCCTGTGCACAGTGCCCCACCTTTATTTTTGAATAAAATATCAAACAACCTCCAAATCCAATGAGATTTTGACACATGGCTCCTGCCATGGTGTAGGAATTTCTATGATTTTTGGGGACATTTCTGATTTCATTTATTATTTTTAAAAATTCAAAAACCCATATTTTTGCCACTGTTTGACTTTAAAAATACCAAAAAAATATAAAATCACCTTTAAAAATTCTAAAAAAATTAGGATTTGTTGTTTGCTGGTTGTTTGATTTTCCAGCCATTTTTGGTGACTTTTCATCACTTAAAAACCTTAAAAATTGAAAAACCCTTAAAAACTCATAAAAATTGTAATAAATAAATTAAAAATCCAAAAACAATAATTAGGGTGCCTAAATTTTCCTTATTCTTTCTAGATTATAGGAAAATTACCTTTAGGGCTTTTTGAGATCCAAGAGTATTTTATTTTTGGGTCTTAAGCCTTGCTGGACAGTCCCC
Source organism: Ottelia alismoides (assembly GCA_037367405.1). Lineage (NCBI taxonomy): Eukaryota > Viridiplantae > Streptophyta > Magnoliopsida > Alismatales > Hydrocharitaceae > Ottelia > Ottelia alismoides. The sequence continues at coordinate 58,681 of JAZKJV010004737.1, read as the reverse complement.
TTTGTTTTTCGCATTGTTTGATTTTTAGTAAATAATTTACCCATTAGAAAATTTCCAAAAATTTACCAAAAACAGTAAAAAACTTGAAAAACCTAAAAACCAATTTTCTGGAATTTTTGCTTCATTTTTGTGTGTTGTATAAATTGTTGAAGTTGCCTTGTATTTACTTTCTCTCATTTTCTCATCTTTTAAAAAATCTAAAAAAATATAAAAACAAATAAAAACCACAAAAATATGTTCTCTGTGTTTTAGTTCAAATTGACTACATCGTAGGCCGCAAGGCCAATCTGTGCTCCTTGAGTTCGACCCTGGGAGCTATACTAGGTTAATCCTATAGCTAGATCGCTCTATTGTGTGCTTGCTTGTTTTATCTTATTTGAGTGATTGATATTTTTCTTGTTGATCGATTTTCGAGGGATTGAGGTCGCAACGACCTGTTATTTATCTCCCTTGATCTCTCGTGATCTGTCGGTCAACAATGACACCAGAGCTTCAGGGTCTGGTGAATGCTTCTTGCGGCGGGTCCTACTTTGCCAAGGACCACAACCAAGTCTGGGCCATCTACGAGGAGATGGCAGAAAATTACATGGTGATGTCCCAGACTCGGTTGTACACTCAGAGATCTCAGCAGCCGCCAGGACCCGTGCAGTATCAGCGGATAGCACGGGTTGATGCAGGTCCATCCAGTTCGTCTACAGTTGCGGCCGCACAGGCAGAGTCGGCCACTGCGGACATGGGGATTATCAGCGAGAAGTTGGACCGCATGGAAATCATAGAGAAGAAGCAGTGCCAGGGCATAACTCAGATGGAGCAAATGGCACAAACTCTGAGCGACATGAAGACCCAGCTCTTGTGTCTTCAGGAGGCACAGACGGCTCCTCAGCCCCGTCTTCTGTCGCGAGGCGATTCCGGCGGCAGCCGCAGCTCGTCCCAGCGCTCCAGCTCCTTGCAGCAGCCTAGACAAGTTCACCTTGTACAGGCGGAGCCGTACCAGCAGCAGCAGCCCTCTTACCAGTCACCACCATCTCCAGACTTACAGATGGTGGTGTATCAGCCGGATCAGCCTCTGGATGTACTCCCACCAGCCCCTTACGATGCTGAGCCGTTGATGGATGTCAACGGGATTTGGTATGACCGTCCTCAACCTGGAATCCGACGAGACCATCCCGGATTCAGGTGGGGGAATGGGGGTAACCAGTCCCAACAGCAGCCAGCCGGTCAGGGAGGGCAGTACTCCCAGCAGAGAGATCACCAGCAGCCCCCTGCATACCAGCCACACCAGCCATCATCCTTCGTACCTCGTCCCTATCAGCAGCAGGGACAGAATTGGAGACGTGAGCAGCAGGCTCACCAGCAGCAGCATCATTCCTCTTACCCCTCTCAACCACAGCAGCACCAGGTCCAGCAGCCTCATTACCAGAGAGGCAACCCGTCGGGCTCCCATGAGAGCCCCGCCATGGATGATCTAGCTCGCCTCTTCACAGAGCAGCAGGCTACATTTAGACGGGAGATGGACGAGTTCCGCCAGGAGATGCGGGACCTGATGAGAGGGAAGGCCGCCATCCCTGCACAGATCGAGCCGAATCCGAATAGCTTGAAGAGGAAATCTGAGCAGGTAGTTCACACTGACTTTGCCACTCCTAGTGACTCATTTGATGATACATCTTCGGATTTATTTGATGCTGATTTTGTCACACTTAGGAGCGGTAGAAAACCAGCAGGCGGCGCCTCATCTGAGCGACAACACGAGGATCCATCTAGAGCGCCAGATGAGGAAAAGGTGGACGGTACTGAGGCCGCAAGACGTCTAGTTGTAGAGCCAGCTAGAGGTGGTACTGATGCCACCAACATTTTTTCTGATAGAAATGTTGTCTTTCCTCGCATGAATGTATCTCAGAACTCTGATTTGAATAAAGGAAAAGGTTTAGTTTCTTCTGATCCCACTGTGGTGAATGATGTTTTTGAGGATCCGATCATCGAACCGTCTAGGCCTATTCCTAGTCCTTCGTCTGAGAAGGACCCTGTGATCCCCTTTCCTAGAGCCCTTGAGTTAGGGAAGGGGAAGAAAAAAGAAAAAGATCCAAAAAAGAGAGAGCAGGAGGAGTTCAGCCAGAGCATGATAGACCGATTTCATATCCAGCTGACCCTCAATGAGGCTTTGCAGCACATTCCTCTTCTTCAGCGATCCCTAAGAGATAGGACCACAGTCAGGAGGAAGAAGAGGAACAAGACCGCAGAAATTCATGTGCTAACAAAAGCCACGTGTTACGCGATCCAGAACCATCTGCCGACTAAGAGGCCAGATTTAGGGGCCCCGTATGTCAGATGTCAGATTAGTGAGCAGAGGTTCGACCGTACTCTCTTAGATAGCGGATCGTCGATCAACCTTCTTCCGGCAGCCCTTCTCGACCACTTAGAGTTGGGCACTCTTGTACAGAGCAGGACATACCTTCAGTTTGCTGATCGGTCTGTCAAGAGGCCAAAGGGGTTGTTGCGAGACGTTGTCGTCACGATTCAGGGTTTGCAATTCCCCGTGGACTTCGTAGTGCTGGACATGGAGACCCCTGACTCGTTGACCGATTCCCCCATTATCCTCGGTCGCCCGTTCTTGGCCACAGCCAAAGCGGTGACTGACCATGACAGTGGGAAGGTATTCTTTCGCGTTCAGGGCGAGAGTATACAAATAGAGACGGTTAAGGACCAAAGAGCCAGAGCTAGATCCCGCTCACATGGCAGTACAGATTCAGAACATCTGTCCGATACAGAGCCAGACATCCACCAGGACTGTGATTTTGTGATCACAGATGATGAGGCAGCTTGGGCAGATCCTGCAGCACAAACCATCCTCTCATATTCAGATACAGTTGATGCAGAATTGATAGCAGAGGATAGTCTGGAGAGCACAGCCTTGGTTCAGGATACTATTGAGTCAGCAGAGTCGGACCTTGATCGCGACACGATTTCCAGTGATGGTGGTACTGAGGCCACCCTGCTATATGGTGGTGCTGATGCCACCTTGTTCTCCGGTGGTACTGATGCCACCGAGTCTGATATAGATCCCTCGGATTCAGAATCTGATTGGGCAGATTGTGATGATCAGATGCCAGATCTGGATCCACCTGAGCCTACAGATGAGGAGGAGGTAGAGGCAGAGCAGAACAGAGACAATGTAGAGGACCCACCTTCTCCAGATCCAGTTTGTGAGAGTTCGTTATCATTTTCCCAGGCAAATTTGGCAGAATTGTCCGCATACACACATCTTCTTCAGAAGCCAGATTTGCCAGCACCCAGCTGTCCAGAGCTAAAGCCGCTCCCTACTTCGCTGAAGTATCGATTCCTTGCGGGAGAGTCTGAGATGTACCCAGTCATCATCTCTGCCGATCTGACTGGAGAGCAAGAATCCCGTCTGATGGAGGTTCTTGAAAAGAATCGCAAGGCAATTGGATGGAGCGTAGCAGATCTCCATGGGATTAGTCCCTCATTGTGCTCCCACCATATCTATCTCGAGGAAGGGGCGAAGCCGTCGCGTGAGTTCCAGCGGCGACTGAACCCCAACCTAAGAGAGGTTGTCATGAAGGAAATATCAAAATGGTGGAGTGCAGATTTTATTTATCCCATTTCCGACTCCAAGTGGGTCAGCCCCTTGCATGTGGTGCCCAAGAAGACGGGCATCACGACTGTGATCAGTGAGTCGGGAGAGGAGATCGCTACACGAGTACCCACCTCTTGGCGGGTCTGCGTTGACTACAGGAGACTCAACCAGGCCACCAAGAAGGACCATTTCCCCCTGCCCTTTATAGATCAGATCATTGAGAGACTGGCAGGGAAGAGCCATTATTGCTTCCTAGATGGGTACTCGGGCTACAATCAGGTGGCCATCGCTCCTGAGGATCAGGAGAAGACCACCTTTACCTGTCCCTTCGGTACCTACGCCTTTCGACGCATGCCATTTGGGCTATGTAACGCCCCTGCGACTTTTCAGAGATGCATGCTGTCAATATTTTCGGACATGGTAGGGGAGTGTTTAGAGGTCTTCATGGATGACTTCTCGGTTTACGGCGACGGTTTCGATTCCTGTCTTGACTGCCTAGACCGAGTGCTCCAGCGATGCATTGCTACCCGCTTGGTTCTGTCTTGGGAGAAGAGTCACTTCATGGTGACTCAAGGGACGGTGCTTGGCCACATCATCTCCAACAGAGGCATGGAGGTTGATCCGGCCAAGGTCGATGTCATTAGAAAACTCACACCGCCGTCCAATCTGAAGCAGTTACGGTCATTTCTGGGGCACGTTGGTTTTTACAGGAGATTCATTCATGATTTCAGCAAGATTGCCCGACCGTTGACTGATCTCTTGACGAAAGACACCGAGTTCCTTGTTGATGACAAGTGTCTTTCGTCCTTTGAGACTCTCCAGCAGTGTGTAATTGAGGCTCCTGTCCTTCAGCCACCCGATTGGTCTCTCCCATTCGAGATCATGACGGACGCCTCTGATTTTGCCGTAGGGGCTGTGCTAGGACAGAGGAGGGATGGAGTACCATTTGCTATACACTATGCTAGCCGCACATTGGATTCCGCCCAGCGGAATTACACAGTCACAGAGAAGGAAATGCTAGCAGTAGTGTTTGCCCTAGATAAGTTCAGATCGTATATCATTGGATCTAGAGTGACTTTGTATACCGACCACACCGCCATCAGGTACCTCATGTCAAAGAAGGATGCCAAGGTCAGACTTACTAGATGGATCCTTCTACTCCAGGAGTTCGACATCGAGATCAAGGATAAGCCTGGAGTCAAGAATGTGGTGGCGGACCATTTATCCCGATTAGAGCAGCCTGAGGAGACAGAGCAGATTGATCCCATTTGTGATACCTTCCCAGATGAGGCGATCCTTGCTATCGCCTCACTCCCGTGGTATGCCGATATTGTGAACTTTCTCGTTGCTGGGAAAGTCCCACAAGATTGGCCCAGGCAGAAGCTTGAGACCTTCCTTGCGAAGGTCAAGTCCTACCACTGGGAGGATCCCATTCTTTACCACGAAGGAGGGGATAGCATCTGGCGTCGGTGTATTCCTCAGGAGGAACACCATAGTGTCCTCACGTACTGCCACAAGCTTGAGGCAGGAGGACATCATTCTGGGAGGAGAACGACACAGAAAGTGCTCCAATCCGGCTTGTGGTGGCCTACACTCTTCAAGGACTCTGATGAGTTCGTGAAGAGGTGTACTGACTGTCAGAGGATGGGCACTTGTGGACAGCGTGATATGATGCCGATGCAGCCCATTCATTTCTGTGAGGTTTTTGACGCATGGGGCATCGATTTCATGGGTCCATTCCCTAAGAGTCAGGGATTTGAGTACATTCTGTTAGCCGTAGATTATGTTAGTCGTTGGGTTGAGGCTATCCCCGCCCGAGCCGCAGATGCAAAGACGGTTTGCAAATTTTTGAAGAAGCACATCATCATGCGGTTCGGGGTTCCACGAGTTCTGATTTCAGATGGGGGATCTCATTTCATCAACGACCAGGTGAAGGCACTTGCTAGAGAGTTCAGCATAGACCATCGTGTTGCCACTCCATACCATCCACAGACAAATGGTCTAGCTGAGGTGTCGAATAGGGAGATCAAGAATATTTTGCAGAAAGTCGTCCGCCCTGACCGAAAGAATTGGTCACAGCTTTTGGACTCGGTCTTGTGGGCATATCGGACATCTTTCAAGACTCCATTGGGTACATCTCCCTTTCGCCTCGTTTATGGCAAACCTTGTCACCTACCAGTTGAGCTGAGGCACAAGTCACTCTGGGCAGTTACAGACATATTGATGGATCCAAATGGTATAGGAGACCAGAGGAGGGCAGAGTTAGCCGCCTTGGAAGAGCTTAGAGATGCAGCATTCTCAAGCAACCTACATTATAAGGAGAAAATCAAGGAGTGGCATGATTCTCATATCAGCCACAAGCATTTTGAGATTGGACAGAAAGTATGGCTGTTTGATGCAAGGCTTAGATTATTTCCAGGGAAGCTACAGAGCAAATGGAAAGGACCCTATTTGGTCAGAAAGGTACACGATAACGGTAGCATTGATATATCTGTGTTATCTTCTGAGAGTACCTTCCGAGTGAACGGCCAGCGGCTCAAACCATTTCTAGATCATGAGCCGCGGGACGTTATTATTGCCGCTATTCATTTTGCGTGAGATGTGGTCTTTTGACTCACATCTTTTACATCTCACGCCTGATTTTCACTGTTCCTCCGCCTGTATAGATCCAGTTGTCCATATCATTCTATTCTTTAGTCCCACATCCCGTCTCTCATCTTATGATTATGCTATACTTAGGGTGTACTTTACCCTAAGTATAGGGGGGATGTCGGACCTGTGAGTATTCTTTTCATTCTTTCTGCTCCTGTTTTTGCTGCCTATACTTAGGGATATTTTACCCTAAGTATAGGGGGGGCAGAGTCTGTATATTCTTCACTCGGCTTTTCCCTTCATGTACAGCTTTCTATACTTAGGATTAGTTAATCCTAAGTATAGGGGGAGACCACCGAGTTCCTCTCATTCTATTCATTTATTCGTTTCTGTACTTAGCCATTCCTTTTCACTTCCCTTTTACTAAGCACGAGTTATGTCTTCTTCATCGCTCTTGATCACTCTGAGGACATCGCTCGAGCTAAGTATAGGGGGGGTGTGTATATATTTCATATATACTTTAGCCATAACTCGTACTTTGTGTGAGTGTGTTAATAAATAAAATGGCTAAAAATCACAAAAATTAAAAATTTTTCATGAACATAAACCTCTTTTATTCCTGCACATACATAGCTAGTGTACAAAGTATTTTTGTAAAAAAATGATTTCAAAAATCTTTTGTGTAAAGCTTGTGTAAATATTTTGTATCAAAATTATGTATATAGTACAAAATTTTTTCAAAATGTTTTGAAAATCAAAAGTTTGCAAAAATTTTGTGTAAATGTGTGTAAATATCTTTTTGCAAAAACTTGCACTTCATGCATCATTCATTCATGATTTCAAAACATTTTTCAAAAATTTTTGCATGATTGTAAAATATTTGTAAATAGCATCTTTTGTACATATATGTATATAGTTTTTCCTGGATGAGAGTTGACATTTAAACTAAGTCTGGAATTAAATTGAGAAATGGAGCTTGAATAAGATCTTAATCCACTTAACTTCAAGAGGAACCTTATAGGACTTAGGGTTAAGGCTTTTCAGGTCCATAAGGACTTAATTCTTTGAGTCCACTAGGCTATGAGCATATGTCATCTTGATGAGCCTAAATAGAGCACTTAACAACACACGCATGACTCTCAGAGACAATGGCTTCACTTGCACCTGCACTTTACACATGGCTCTCCATGGATGAGGTAGTGAGGAGGCAGTTTCCTTTGGCTTGGGGTAGCATATGAGGGTAGTACTTCTAGGCGGAACCTCTCTTCTTCTTATAGTGAAGGAAGTGCACCTCAACTTGGTCTAGTGGTGTTGAAAGCTAAAGACAGAAGCTGTGGGTTGCAATAAAGCTTCAAAAGAGGGATAGTCTACTGGCTCAAGGAGAAATTTCTTATATATGCTGCACCATGTAGATATGTGTACAGAAGTCTTGAAAAAAAAAAATGCAAAAAGAACTCCAAAAAAGTGGTGGGTCGGATTGAAAATTTAATAACCCCACCGGAGTGAAAAGCAAAAGCTTATGGTATCATGTTACATCTCATGAAGCTTGCAGCGGGAGACTTAGCTACACTGGCTAAGCTTCCAAAAACTCTATACTTCTACCCCCTCTTCTTGAGCCGGTTGCACTTGAACTTAGAAGGGAATACCCCGCTTCTCGAGGAAAGAGTTGCTAGACTGAGGCATTAGAGTTACCAGGTTGAGGGAGGTTGTTTCTTTGTTACTTCTGAGGTGGAGAGCCATATATCACTTACACCGCAAGGAAAAGATTCATGGTCATTAGAGTTTGTGTATGTAGACTTGTTCTGATCTGGTTTATTGAGGAGTCTTGCCCATAGATTGGTGGAACTTAGAGGCTGTTGAGTTTTAGGCTTAAGTCCCAATAAGGTTCCGACACATTAATAATCCAAAGATCTGATCAAGCTCCATATTTCAATTTAATGAAGGAAAATTTAATCAGTCAACCTTGATCCATGTACATCCTCTTTTTCTTTTTCTTTTTCTTTCTTTTTCACTTCTTTTTCAAATAAGTGTTTGCTAAGGGACTAGCAAAGTTAAAGCATAGGGGGTGATGAATACTCATTCATCACTCTTTATTCTATTATTTTAGCTACAAAAACCTTTGCAAATACATGTAGATATGTGTAAATACAAATAATTACCAAAAGCATGCATTGTGTAAAAACCTATAATTAGCATGTTTTTGTGCAAAAATAAAAGAATAAAGAGCAAAAAGAAAAAGAGGGAAATATTTAGAATAAATATTGAGCAAACCTAACCCAAGGGAGGGCTCAGCATGGGCCTGACCGCATAAAAGCCAAAGTAGAGGGAGATAGGAGCTCATGTGTATATACTTCTGTAAATAAAACTATATATTTTCCTCACCCAAAAATATGTGTGTATATTTAGAAAATATCAAAAACAAAATAAAAATTAAAAATCACAAAATTCAAAAATACCCTTCCTTCACCATGTGTATAAACCACACCATTGTATTTATTTAACCCTGTAAATAAATTCAACTATTTTCTAAACTTTTTGTAAATATTCTATGTTATATTTTGTAAATAAAATAAATAAAAAGAAACAAAACAAAAATCAAATAAAAATTACAAAATTGAAAATACAAAAATACATTGTATAAATACCATGTATATAAATGTATATATCTATTTATTTCACCCTTGTATATAAGTAATAAAAATAAAATAAAAATATTCTTTTATTCCATATTTTATCTTGTAAATAAATAAAATACAAAATTAGCATAAAAACATATAAATAACAAATAAAAAAATCAAAAATAAAAATCCATATAGTATACATATACCTATATATAGAGCTACCCTATTTTTATTTCCAAAAATTAAATAAAAATCACCAAAAAATAGAAAAAAATAAAAGAAAAATATTTCATGTTTTGAGTTTTCTTTAATTCGGCCTATTTCTGCCCTAAAATAAATAAACAAAAATCAGGAACACGTGGCAGCGTCTGACTGGTCCACGGGGGAATGTTGACCCCGGTCAACTCCCCCGCGGTCTCCTTCCTATTCTGGACGACGCGCGCCGCCCCGCCTTCTCCGATTTTCCCACGCGTCTCCAGGCTGTCTCCCACGCATACCCCACGCCCGGATTCTTCGCCGTTCATCCCTCTCCCTCGCCGGATCCTCCGCCATCAAATCCATGCCTTCCTTAGCCGTCCACCCTCAACCCTAGTCGACGCTGTCACCATATATATTCTTCCCTCCGCCGCCTCCGCGCCCCATCTTTGGACCCTCTCCTTCTTCCCAGTGACCTCCATAGGCTCCGCAAGAGTGACAGCGAGCGTCAGCCCTTGTTGCAGTGAGGTGAGGAGGCGTATCCTTTGATCCGGCGAACTTCGCCGTCCTTGCTCCGCCGCCGGTGTTGAGCATCGAGCTTCAGGCCTTGACGCCCTTCGAAGCTACGACCAGGAGCAAGACCAGCTCCAGCACAGTCTCCAGCATCCACCAGGTAGCCTTAGTTCCCTCTAATTTCTTCTAATTTAGGATTTCGCCCAATTCACACCACCGACGCATATCTCCGATTCCGACCATCTCGCGCTACGTTTCGACCATCCGACCCGATCATCACCTCCGCCGTAACCCCGCGCACCTTCTACACCCACTCACTCAACCCAGATCGCACAGGATCTGGGAGTCGAGTTCCATCGCCTCCGCCTCGCCGGAGCTCGTCCGCCCCACAGCACCGTCCACCTTCACCCCGCCTTCTTGGGTCGAGGCATTTTGCCCTCGACCCGCGAACCTTCGTGTCTACTTTGCAGGTCCAAAGGGAGGCATCTGAGCCCCCCTACAGTTCAGACCGGAGCTTCCAGCCGCCAGGCCTCGCCGGAGCCCCTCCAGGGCTCGGTTGGGCCATTGGCCGTCACCGTCAGCTGCGGGCAACCACCAGGAACGTGTTCAGACCATTAGCAGCAGCTGAGGAGGATCGGAGTGCACGCAGGAGGCCGGCGAACTTCGCCGGCCATCAGTTCTTCCTCCACCTTCCAGAGCCGTCCGATGAAGCCCTCGCTCCAGTTCTAATCCCAGCCGTCGATCTGTAGAGGAGCAGCAGCCGTCGATCCATCTGAGGATCTCATCCGGACCGTCGCAGCCGAGGAGAGAGGCGCAGTAGCCCAGTACCGCTTGATCATCCACGTGGACCTCTCTCGACCATCCGATCTGAGCCTGGTTTCCTTCGAAGAACCACGTTGCATCTGCACCGTCCGATCACCCACGTGGACGCACACCAGTCGTCGGATCAGGCCAGCGCTTCCAGAGTTAAAGGCGCGTTTGTTCTCCACCGTCAGATCTGCCACGCGTCAACATCAGGCCGTCGCTATTAATAAAGGGGTAAATATCGTAGGCCCCCCCTCTGTTTGTTTCATTTCTTTTTAGTCCTGTAACTTTCAAGTCAAGTTGTTTATTTTCTGGGTTATTTGCATCAAGGACCTTGCGCTTTATTTTAATTGCATTTATACCCCCGCCAGTAGTGAACCACGTGCTTCGTCACGTGTTACTTTGGGATATTTGCATAAGACCCCTTGTAGTTCTGGATGTTATTCATTGAATGAAAAGTTTTGTTTATTTGCATATATACCCCTGTGAGCATTGATTTTGCACATGTGCGAATTATTTTGGGTAAATTGCATATAAGCCCCTGGACTTTTGATACGAGTTATCAATAGGTCCTTGGAACTTATTTTTATTACATTTAGGTCCCTGTGTGCCCCAGGCACGTGCTTGGCACGTGTGTTGCTGGGTATTTTGCACCAGGACCCCAGAACTTCTGGGTATTTGCACATAGGTCCCTGTGCACAGTGCCCCACCTTTATTTTTGAATAAAATATCAAACGACCTCCAAATCCAATGAGATTTTGACACATGGCTCCTGCCATGGTGTAGGAATTTCTATGATTTTTGGGGACATTTTTGATTTCATTTATTATTTTTAAAAATTCAAAAACCCATATTTTTGCCACTGTTTGACTTTAAAAATACCAAAAAAATATAAAATCACCTTTAAAAATTCTAAAAAAATTAGGATTTGTTGTTTGCTGGTTGTTTGATTTTCCAGCCATTTTTGGTGACTTTTCATCACTTAAAAACCCTAAAAATTGAAAAACCCCTAGAAACTCATAAAAATTGTAATAATTAAATTAAAAATCCAAAAACAATAATTAGGGTGCCTAAATTTTCCTTATGCTTTGTGGTTTATAGGAAAATTACCTTCAGGGCTTGTTGAGATCCAAAATTATTTTATTTTTGGGTCTTAAGCCTTGCTGGACAGTACCCTATTTTTGTCGCATTGTTTGATTTTTAATAAATAATTTACCCATTAGAAAATTTCCAAAAATTCACCAAAAACAGTAAAAAACTTGAAAAACCTAAAAACCAATTTTCTGGAATTTTTGCTTCATTTTTGTGTGTTGTATAAATTGTTGAAGTTGCCTTGTATTTACTTTCTCTCATTTTCTCATCTTTTAAAAAATCTAAAAAATATAAAAACAAATAAAAACCATAAAAAAGACTTTCATGGATTTCTGACTACATCGTAGGCCGTAAGGCCAATCTGTGCTCCTTGAGTTCGACCCTGGGAGCTATACCAGGTTAATCCTATAGCTAGATCGCTCTATTGTGTGCTTGCTTGTTTTATCTTATTTGAGTGATTGATTTTTCTTGTTGATCGATTTTCGAGGGATTGAGGTCGCAACGACCTGTTATTTATCTCCCTTGATCTCTCGTGATCTCTCGGTCAACAATTCACACCAATGATTTTTTTAAACTTCTTCTAGTTATATGGTCCATTTTCATGGTATTTGTATCTCAAGGTAATTACAGTCCATTTTATTTCATTAATAAGATGTCTTCATTTTTTGTCAATCATGTGGTGGTACGACATCCCATCCTTATGTATTTCCATGTTGTATCCTTGTTTTCTGAAGTCGATATGAATTGAGCTTTGATTATTTGGATGGTAAGTTCACTGCTACACCACCTGACCATTCGATGGACTTTCAAACTGTAACAGTCTCCCCCTAGATGACTACTTTAGCCACAAAAACACTTGAGCTCGGGTATAATCAATTAGATGACTGCTTTGTCTAGGTGAGCAATTTGTCCCGTTTATTTACTTATCAAGATTTTTATCATATGGAATGGACATACAATATAATGCCGATTATATGTAATTTGCATACAATTTGCATTTCTAACTATTCTTTCTTAGTATCTTTTATGTAATTTACATTTCTAACTCGTCACATTTCTTAGTATCTTTTTTTCTTGTAGTTTTGTGCACGAGATTTGGAGACACACAGAGGTAGGCTGTGTATGCGCTATAGGACATTTCTTAGATTTCTTAGATTTTTTTTGTAATTCGTTTTTTGTGGACTAACTTTATTCTGATTGAGGAATACTATATTTTATCTGGACACCCACATTATTTTTCTAAAAAAATTTGTGAAGATGGACACCAACATTTTTTTTCAAAAAAAAGAATTTGTCAAGAATACAGTGGCATCCTTCAGCAAACAATGTGTGCTAAAACTGCAATGAATGGTATTGTGGTTAGGAAGTTGTACCACTATGGTTCCTTGCCATATGGTCTAGGCGGGTTTTTACCCATGAAGTTCAGACCTAAAAGGTGTATTAAGCAACACCAAATTCGATTAGCCATCAAAAGGTATGCATACCTTTATCATTGACTGCTTTTACTCATTCTTCCCGATTGCAAGGCTTGCTTTTGCTCACGTGCTTCTTTTACTTGCAGTTAACTTAGATTTGCATGTTATTCAACTTGATATTAAGAGCCTTCTTGTATGGTGGTTGTTTTTTATGCATTAGCCTCCTGGATTTGCTGCTTTGGGGAAGTTGTTCGAAGGTCATCATTCCCTCTATTATTAGACGTGTTATGTGGAGTTGGGATGATTAGATGTAAGATAACATATAATCCTATGAATTCTTAGGTATACCTTGCCACTGATGAGAGTCTGAAGCTAGAGGATGTGACTTGCTACAAGGTTATGATTGGTAAAATTCTTCTTATTTATGATGATTATACCAACTGCTGCATGTTTGGGAAGACTTTGCCAATTTGCACAGAAGCCTAGAGAAGTACATTAGTTATTTGTGCCTGGTTTTTAAATATTTGAATAGCTCACCTGGAAAAGGAAACTCTATCATGAACCATGACCATTTGAATATAATGGACTATTGATGCTGAACATGATCATTTGGATATGGTCTTTTCAGATGTGGTTTATGCAGGGGCTCTTGCATATGGAAAGTCTACATATCATTGCACCTCTCCTGGAGGGAATGGATAGCATGGGGGAGCATGAAGCAGAACGTGGTCTCACCTCTTAGCCCAGAATCTAAAAAGTATTATTGCACAAATGACCTGCGAGCTCCTCATGATTATTGGGCTGATGTATATTTGATCAACCATATCACAACATGTTCATGTGTTTGCATGATAAGAAGACTGCCACGATTCATGCAAGTTGGCAAACCCATGTAACCTCAAATTTTTTAATGAACAGAGGTGCCTTCGCACTGATTCCTTGTTGAAGGTCATGGAGCGATTGTCAAGCCCAAGTAACCTCAGAATTCTGACCGTTTATTCTTGGTAGGATGACAAGTGACAACCATCCGGTCCGCATTCTTTTTTTGTTTCAGACGTGCAAAGTCTCATTATTGTGGAAGCTGGAAGCAAGTGGGTTGAAGGCATTGCATCACTAAGTTATATATTTAAGATAAGGCACGCGAGGTATGTAAATGCAAACCTATTTTCCCATCCTTTATGTCCTTCGAGTACTGTCATTATCGATTACTTACATAACATACTTGAGCACAAATTGGAAAATCACTGGAATAGGAAAAGTGGCATTTCTCTCATATCAGGGCGTGGATTGTTCGAAGATATTATGCTTTGGTAGACCCTACACAGGATATAAAGTATATCATGCTTCCATTTACTGATGTACAACTAATTTGGTGGTGCAGGTGAAAATTGAAATGCGAGTCAAATGAGTATGGCTTTGGAATGCATTGTGATCTGTTATGCTCAAACTAGCTTTGAGGATCCCTATTCACCAGCGACAGTGGCAGGAGCGGGTCATGGGGGAGGTCCGCCATAACTTTGATCATCTCTTGCACGACCTCCTCGCCCGATCTGATTTTGCCCAATGCATGGTTAGAATCTCCAGACTCTTTGATCAAAAAACGAAACGAAATCATGGATTCCAAATCTAGATGGATGATATAAATTGATCTGGAATAGAAACAAAGTCGAAACTCTGGATGAAATAAACATGTAAAAATGAACAAATTATATATGCTTCAAGTTTGTTTTTTTGTTCGATTGCAAGGATGAAGTACTCGTTTTAGAACTCGGCTAATAGTCATATTTGCATGATTGAATGAAAGGGTTGCGAAGTATGCGCGTGCCAATATTCCAGAGGAGCCATTCTAGGTGTATTGAGATGGATTCATCGTGAAGAGCCATATAAGTTTATCTATGTTGACTATTGCACGTTGAAGCTACCGACAATACCAAAGACCGTAGAAAGAGCATCCTCACTCACGTCGATCTAGGAAGGACTGGATGCACAAGATATAAAGATCACTTGGTGGATCAATCGGAAAGTTCATCATTTTTTATAGCAAATGAACCTTTATTTTGTATTTTCTATATCATGTTTTGTAAAAGTGAAACGAGACAATCTTTTGTTCCCTTTGAATATATATAATATTAGTGTATTAGTATAAGTGTAATTGTATTGCATAGAATACATTTATGTGTATTTGGTGCTTTAAAAAAAGGATTCGTAATTGATGACTACAGCATTCTCCTGTTGTTATAGGCTATGGCGACGGATTTCCGTCATAATCTTATTGTGACGGAAATCTGTCGCATAAGTCTTTGGCGACGAGGTTTTTGATGACGTCATTATAGTGACAGATTATCTGTCGCGTAAAGTTTTTCCGTCGTGAAAAAGGAAGATTCCGTCACCAAAAATCTGTCGCCTAAAGTCTTTTTTTGTTGTAGTGTACCCTTCGGCTGGGGGTGCTAAGATGCGTGTTCCCAACAACATATATTGGTTTGCCTCTCACCACCTCATTCGGTAGAGGCTCACCTTCTATAAACCTGGAGGACCGGATCAAAGCTACTATTGGCGGGTGGAAGGCCTCCTCTCTTTCAATGGCTGGGAGGGTGCAGTTACTTAAGTCGGTCGTGAATGGAATCTCTCTCTATTGGGTGAGCGGGACCCTAATAACCAAAGGCGAGGCCTCCAGGGTTGATAAGCTGTGCGCGAATTTCCTATGGGGAAATGGTAGGCATGACATTAATTGGGACGCCATTTGCCTTCCGAAGGCTGAAGGTGGGCTCGGCCTGCGCTCGACACTTTTGCTTAGGAATGCTATGCTCATGGTGTGGACTTGGAGACTGCTTGCCGATGGAAAATCAATCTGGGCGCATTTCATGAGGAAAAAATACCTGTCCCATTGTGCTTTCGGGGAGGCTGTGGCTAAGGCCGGGGACTCGTGGATTTGGAAGACGCTACTCCGGGGTAGGGACACCTTCAGGAGCTGTCTTCGGAACAATGGTTCTAGCATTAACAATCCTCACCCGCCCCATTTGCTATCTCTCTCGCGTGCTGTGGATGCGATTCAGCATCGTGGTGGGCAGGTAACTTGGGCCGGTGTTGTTTGGTGTAAGGGTGCAGTTCCTAAGCACTCGTGCACGCTTTACCGGGCAATTCTCAACAGACTCCCTACCTTGGATAGGCTGGAAAAGATGGGGATTCATGTCAATGGGCTTTGCTATCCGTGCCAGACTCATTGTGAGACATGTGAGCATATAGTTTTTCAATGCAGCTACGCGGCAGAAACCTGGTATGCGATTCTTGCGGATCTGGGGCTCCCTCAGTCGCCTTCTCTGCCCCTAACCAATATCGTGGATTGGATCTCCCACCTTCCCGGACTTTCAGAGGGTGGGGAGCTTGGCCATTTCGACTGCTGTTTGGGAACTATGGAAGGAAAGGAACTCCAAGTGGATCTCTGGGAAGTCCCACTCCTCTCAGTCGTTAGCAACTTCAATCATTAGAGCTGTGAGGATCTCGGCGTCATCAACTAGGTGTTGAGCTATTCTCTGCCTGTGCCTACAATGTCATCCTCCGTGTTTCACAGAGGACCCTTACTTTTTGGTTTCTTGTGTGTATTCCACTATTTTTGTTTTCGCTTAGTGGGCGTATACAGTTTTATTGTCTCACTCACTGGGATCGATATCCCCTTGTAATTTTCACTCAAATTTACAGAATACAAAGGAAGTTTTACCTATAAGAAAAACTTTCGTCCATTTTCTCTCATATGTCTCTAAAATCCCGTCATTGTCTATTTCTGCCTTGGAAGTAAGGGTATTGTCATGGTCGAAGTGGATCTGGACTGTGCGAAGATCTGGCCTAATCGTTCTCGAAATTTGCGGCATATCTTTCAATAGGCTTAACATCTCTTCCATTTTTTGTAGGGTATTTGTTCGAAAGAGCCTAATCTTATTTTTGGAATTTCTGTTTGATTTGTTACATATGATAGCGGTGTGGACCTCTTGAGGTCCTGAGCTTTCTTCCGTTGTGCCTGAAATTTGACTGAATTTGCGGAGGAGTTGAATTCCTTCTCTTTGCATTGGGATGTTTTATGTTTCCTGAAAGTGTTGTTGGGGTTAACTTCTCTCCATTCAAATGAATCTTTGATATGTTGATATCTTTTCTTGCCAAATGTTTCCATATCTGATAGTTTTAAATTTTTGTGTTTCAAGAACTCTGGTAACTTTGCAAGACTTAGCGAACAGACTTTCCTTTTGCTTTTCACCCCGCTCCAATTCCTTTGTGAGTTATTTTCCGAGAGAGGATAGGTTTTTAAGTGGTTTATATATTCTTGCTGAGGTTTTTCCAGGGTAGTTGAGGGAGAAAACCCGACTGAGTATTCTTTGATTTTGTTCCCTCCTGTGAAGTACATGAAGGAGGTTTTTAAATGTCTGTATTCTTTGTCTTCCTTAATTACCCACAAGATGAAATCGCCTTCTTTCTTGATCATCCGTTCGTTCAGGATTTCAGCTTCTTGAATCTTTATTTTTCCAGAGTTTTGGGCTAAAGTCATGAGTTTCACCAGTCTTAGCAACATATTTATGTTGTTGACTTGATTTGGATCTCTTGTGTCCGTCTGTCCCAATTTTCCTAATGTTGCGAGGGAGGGGGATGGAGCGCACGAGCAAGGGCGAGGGAGGGAGGCCGAGGGAGGGAGGGCGAGGGGAAGGGAGGGCGAGGGGAAGGGAGGGCGAGCGAGGGAGGGTGAGGGAGTCCAAAATGTATATACTAGTCAATGTAGGGATAAAAACACAATACTTAGTTTTTTTTAGATAAGATGCAAGCTTTAGAAATTATTTATTTCTATTGTAGTTAGAAGTTAGAACTTCAACATATATGAAAAAAAATGGTGAAGCATTGTCTCACTACAATTAGAGTCGGCTAAATGGATTCTTGCTCAGATACGTGTTGAAAGATTCGAACATATTTATACTGGTTGTCGACTACCTAACACAACCTCCACATGAGAGGATTTGAACCTTGGTCTTTTGAGTGGTATGCATACTATTTAAGTGGTATGAGAGGTTACCAGCAGACCATTTAAGTGGGTACTCAATCTATACGAAATATATCTAAGAAATTAAACATATGATTGCTCGTGCCTACATTTCCATTTTTTTCTTTAGTAACCAATCATTTTAACAACAATTTGTATGATGAAATAGTCTAGATCATAATATTTTGTGTTTTTTTATTATCAACATAATATGTAGTATAGTGCCTCCTCTAACTTGGAATCCTGGGTCCGCCACTATCTACAGTATTAGGCATGTGGTGTATTTCTCCCTCATTTCCGCTTTAGTAGGAGAAAAAAAGAATTTCGATTCTTTCTCCTTCCCATTACAACACTTATCCTTAATTCTTTTCCATTGGCAACAATAATCATTTTTATTAGTCCATTGTATCGAATTATAATTCTGCCTCAACATTTTTGAAGCTTGATGTACTTTTCAAATAAGACTACATGTTATTGTTCTTAGTTCATTTCTATATTGACTTTAAGGGTCCCTTTGATTATCGGGGTTACCTGATTTACCTCTCTTCATTCCTGGATTGGAACTCCATCGTAAATTAATGTGACATCACATCGCATTATTTATTCCAACTCTCAGAACCATCCAAACAACTACTGTTCATATATCTCATAAGCATCACTATTCTCAATAATTTCTAGTCATAGATTTTGAGAAAACCGTCACTCTATCTCCATAATTTTTTTAGTGCATCTTGATATTACATAATTATACAAATGTAATTTAATGACAATTTGAATCAAGGTTGTATCTATGCAAAATCAAATTAGCGTTTAAAAAACTATACCAGTTCTTAATTCCCATCTTTTCTCTTTTTTCTTGTATTGTATTCCGTTTGGTTGATGATATGATAGCATTGTTAAGAGATTTTTTTACATATTTGTTACCTTATTTACATTCATGTCCTAATTTACTGCCATGGTAGATTACAATCATTAAGTGCCTATGCATAAATAGCATAATACTCCAGAAAAAACCAACCTTGCTCTTTCTGACTGAGCTCTTATATATACTAACATTTTACTTTTTTTTTATTCTTATTTATATTTTATTTTATGAATTGATGAAATAGTTTTGTTGTTAACTTCCTTTCTGATCCATTTTGTTTTTCTTTACATTCAATGGGTTTCTAAGACGTAGATCTCACAATGCAAGTTTACATCCTGTAAGACAACGTACGGACACATCTTGGTGCTCAACGGAAAACTAGTTACACCCTTGAGAGCATATCCTCTGCAGTACGGGAGAGGTTTGTTGTATCGATCTTGATCGACTGGTTCGTACGATTTTCCACAGTAAGGGCTGACAAAAATACCGAATAAACTGCTAGATCAAGATTGAACGGCTTGGTGGTCGATGATATTACAACAGTCTTTTGCAGTACTGTAGAGGATCTGCTCCCACACCCTTCTAGGTTCACGTTTTCATTCACATTGTATATTTTGTTTTATTTTAATTTATCTTATACACCATGTATGTTCACATAAATCCAATGATCGCTCTTCGAGTAAGATATTTTACTAGCAGAGTTGTTATAACACCGTGTTGCTATAACACCATTTTTTTTCGATTTCGATTCCAAAATTTGACCTTATAAATTGAATCTTAGATTAATACTCTATATATCATTCAAATTTCGCTCAAATCAGAGGTCATTTGCTATTTTATCATAATGTTTGAAAATCCAAGTCATTTTTAAATGGAATTTGAGTTGCTTAAATATTGTCTGGATATTCAAAGATCAAAGGTTTTTTATCAGTTGTGCCCCTTCGAGATATTGTAATATCAGTTATGCCCCTATCTTTTTGGGAATATCAGTTGTGCCCTCAACTTCTTGCTTTTATATCACTTGTGTCCTTTCGTTAGTTTAACCGTCAATGAGTTGACTTAACCATGGTTTTTTCAAACCACGGTGCAGTTAAGAGAGGTATAATTGTCCAGACTTCTTCTTCATCTTCTTCCTCCTCCATTTGTTCTTCTTCCTTTCTTTTCATAATTTCTCTCTCTTAGTTACACCTTCATTCATCCATCGAATCTCTAATTTTTTTGCATTTTCACGGATAGATCACTATTATGGATCAAACGGTGAATTTTATTGAATTTTTTGATGAATTTTCATGAATTAATTAAATTATCTTAGCTTAACAAATACTAAAATCCCTCAAGCAAAAATTACTTGCCGGAGAGTACAGAAGGATTAAATTCAAGTATTTATCAATCTACGAATACATCGCCAGAACAGAATCATTTGCATCTCATTGATCAGAGATTTAAAAAAAGGGCAGCTGGAATATTTTCTGCAGTGTTCGATTCCAACAGTTAGTGGTGCTCGAAGCCACGGATGAAAGATGACCACCCAGCAGTAGTTATCTCCCCCCAAGGCGTTTCCGCTGGAGGGAAGGCGTATTGAAGTACCATGGACAGTTCAATCTTACACTACGACCTCGACAGCGAGGGGCAGAGGGAGGTACTGGGGGCGGAGAGGGTGAGCTGCGACGGAGGGGGGAAGTACGGGGGCCGGAGAGGGAGGTGCAGGGGGAAGTGGAGGATGATAACGGGGACGGAGGTGGGGAGGCGCATGGGCGGAGGGGGGAGGTGCGAGGGCCGGAGTGGGAGGTGCAGGGGGCAGAGGGAGGGAGGAGGATGACAGGGACAGAGGTGGGGAGGCGCGTGGGAGAAGGGAGGATTTGATGAATTTTCATGAATCAATTAATCAAAAATTATCTTAGCTTAACAAATACTGAAATCCCTCTAGTCAAAAATTACATTGCCGGAGAGTACAGAAGGATTAAATTCAAGGATTTATCAATCTACGAACACATCCCCAGAGAGTACAGAATCATTTGCATCTCACTGATCATAGATCTAAAAAAAGGGCAGCTGGAATATTTTCCGCAATGTTCGATTCCAACAGTTGGCGATGCTCGAAGCCATGGATGAAAGATGACCACCCACCAGTAGTTATCCCCCCCCAAGGCGTTTCCGCTGGAGGAAGGCGTATTGAAGTACCATGGACGGTTCAATCTTACACTACGACCTCGACAGCGAGGGGCAGAGGGAGGTGCAGGGGGTAGAGGGAGATGTTGGGGGCGGAGAGGGTGAGTTGCGACGGAGGGGGGAGATGCGGGGTCGGAAAGGGAGGTGCAGGGGCGGAGGAGGATGATAACGGGGATGGAGGTGGGGAGGCGCGTGGGAGGAGGGGGGAGGTGCGAGGGCCGGAGTGGGAGGTGTAGGGGGCAGAGGTAGGGGGAGGAGGAGGATGACGTGGACGGAGGTGGGGAGGCGCATGGGCAGAGAGGGAGGTGCAGGGGGCGAAGGGCGGAGGTGACTGGGGAGGGGGGAAGAGCAGGCTGGCGGAGGTGGTTGGGGAGAGGGAGGTGCTGGGGGCGGAGGGGAGGCTGCAAGAGAGCTCAAGGCAGAGGAGGGAGGAGCTGTGGAGGAGCAAGAGAAGGGAGGAAGAGGAAGAAGATGTTAGAGGAGGAAGAGAATGGATGAAGAAGATGGGGGAGGAGGAGGAAGAGGATGGGGAAGGAAGAAAGATGATAAAATAACATTTTTCATCTTTTACTTTTAATTTAATTCCCGTTATATCCCAAAATTAACGTATGTTAGCATTGGAAATGAACGACAACTAACCTGAAGGGCACAACTGATAGAACGGCAATAAGTTGGGGGCACAACTCATATTCCCAAAAAGATAGGGGCATAACTGATTTTGTAATATCTCATAGGGACACAACTGATAAAACTCCAAGATTAAAATGAAATCGCAAATAACCTCTGATTTGAGAGAAATTCAGAGGATATGTAGAGCATTAATGTAAGATTCAAGATTCAATCTATAAGTTGAATTTTGAATTGAAATAAAAAAAGGGATTACAGAGGATCCGCTTCCACCCAAAAGAGGATTAGCTTCATATTCCCCCTTTGGTAAGAAAGGAAAAGGATTAGCTTCACATTTCCTCTTTCGTAAGAAAGGTTAATAACAACCAGTAGTAAAAGCAATAAGTTAGCATTTTAACCAACCATCACTACAAGAAAAATGAGTTGTGGCTACGGAAACTTGTGGCCACGATAATTCCGTGGCTACTAATTTCTCATACCTACAATCCGTGGCCAACCTTGTGGCCACGACATATTCGTGGTTAGAAAACTATCGCGACGAGATGTGTAGCTACGGGTAATGGTCGACATATCGTGGTCAAAGCCTAATTCCGTGACCACAAACCCCACATCTGTGGACATAGTTTTGTAGCCATAACTTGTTTTGCTTGTAGTGCATTCTAGATAGCGATTTAGATATATCAGAAATTTGTAAATCTATCTATCATTATTTAAAGGGTTCCTTTCCAAAATCTTTACCTCTTTTAAACAACAATTCATACACACACACAGACACACACAAAGAGAGAGAGAGAGAGAGGAGTGATCCTATGAGAGAAAAAAAATGTGAGAGCATGAGAGCATGCATTCTGGACCACATGATTATGTTTTCTCTCTCCTGGTTGGATCCTGTGGTCCAGAATGCATGCTCTCATGCTCTCACAGGTTTTGCCTCTCACAGGATCACTCCACTATATATATATATATATATAAAAGAAATTGTAATATCACTACAAGAAAAATGAGTTGTGGCCACGGAATGTGGCTACGGAAACTTGTGGCCATGATAATTCCGGTACCACTAGTTTCTCGTAGCTACAATCCGTAAAGTCTTCATACAAGAGTTGTGTCCACGATAAGTTCTGTGGTCACTTGTAGTGGCCACGTCATATTCGTGGTTAGAAAACTATCGCGACGAGACTTGTAGCTACGGGTACTGACCACGACGTATCGTGGTCAAAGCCCAATTCATGGCCACAAACCCTACATCCGTAAGTATAGTTTTGTAGCCAGAACTTGTTTTCCTTGTAGTGTATATTTTTTATCAATAAAATTTTTACTGCACACAATTACACAATTGTATACAATTAAAAAAAATCGCACCGTGGACAGCAAAGCGCGGTGAAACCACTAGTATGATATTAACAATCGGGACTTTACATAATAAATAATTCTTTACATGTACAAGACACTAGTTTTTTATATGTGATAAGCTTAACAGTGGCGCAAAAAAAAAAGGAAATGGTGGCCATGGCAGCGAATACCTGGCTCATCTAGGGAGAGCGTGCATCCTCAATGCTAACTTCTCACTACAATAAAAATAAGTTGTGGCTACAAAATTATATCCACGGATGTGGGGTTTGTGGCCACGGAATTGGGCTTTGGTCATGATATGTCGTGGCCAATAGTCATAGCTACAAGTCTCGTCGCGAGAGTTTTCTAACAACGAATATGTCGTGGCCAATACAAGTGGCTACAGAACTTGTCGTAGGTACAACTCTTGTATGAAGACTTTGGCCACGGATTGTAGCTACGAGAAACTAGTGGCCACGGAATTATCGTGTCCACAAGTTTCCGTAGCCACATTCCGTGGCCACAACTCAATTTTCTTGTAGTGTCTGCTAGTAATACGGAACGAAAAATTATCGTGATGGTAAGGATTGCATTTGTTGAGTTCATATTAGCTGTTTGTAAAGCTTTTTAGCAACAACTGTGACAAATTTCATGTGAATTTACCTTACT
The DNA here is from genome assembly GCA_037367405.1 of Ottelia alismoides. Classification (NCBI taxonomy): domain Eukaryota; kingdom Viridiplantae; phylum Streptophyta; class Magnoliopsida; order Alismatales; family Hydrocharitaceae; genus Ottelia; species Ottelia alismoides. The sequence continues at coordinate 35,178 of JAZKJV010004737.1, read as the reverse complement.
CTGGAGCAATTCCCGATGTAACAGTACAAGGAAAACAAGTTGTGGCTACAGGATTATGTCGCTGGATGTGGGATTTGTGGCCACAGAATTGGGTTCTGGCCACATCGCATAGTGGCCAGTAGCCGTAGCTACAAGTCTCGTCGCGAGAGTTCTCTAACCACGAATATGTCGTGGCCACTACAAGTGACCACAGAAATTATCGTAACCACAACTCTTGGATGAAGACTTTGGCCACGGATTGTAGCTACAAGAAACTAGTAGCCACGGAATTATCGTGAGCACAAGTTTCCGTAGCCACATTCTGTGACCATAACTTATTTTTCTTGTAGTGTAACTATCGTTTTTTGATTTATAATATACTTATAGAAATTACCCCGCAAAAAAATTAGCATAACCAAGGTAAAGGAGGGGAAGGGAGTTAAAGGTTCGTGATAGACAAAAGTTGGCTTGAATTCATGTGCAGTACGTAGGTGTAATCTGCAACTTGAGCATGCCACCTACCTGCAGACACATCTCACTTAAACACACACATCATCCATGTAATCATACACGAGGACTCACAAAATTACTTGCATTAAGTAAATCAATCCTCAAGATAAACGGAGACAGCACTGGACTACGTACTGAACGGTGCCTACGCACAATACATTACATGATGATTCAGCAACAAAAGTTCACACACATATTTCTGGTATAACACAAAAAAAAAGAAGACATGCTCATACTGAGAGAATAATTTATTTGATGACTATCCACTGATGAAGCAGCACACAAAACGCAACAAATAATTAAGAGAAACAACAACGGTGGCAAAAGCTTCACTTGCAGGTGGGAATCGTCACCTTGCAGGCAGCCGCGATCCTCTTGGCAGCAGCAGGGTTGATGAGCTTCTTGTAGCTAGGGTTCTTCAGGTACGTGCAGAAGCAAGATGTCTGCCCTTTCACTGCATTGCAACATTGCGGTGTGGGAGGGGCTCCATTCGCGGCGGCTTGGCATTGAAGCAGGGAGGTGGGGACGCACGCGACGGCCTCGGTTGGATCCACCGTCCCGATCGCGATGAACAAGATGAACATGGAGAAGACCGCGCACCTCATTTTTTTATGGGATGTGTATAAGTCGAGGCGAAGGAACAAGAGAGATGAACGACGTTTCTGGCAACGGGTCGTCTGGAGAAACAGCAGTGGTTCATGTGCCTTTTTTATAATTACAGGTTATGTACTAGTTGTGGGAGGCCATTATAAGCTAGTAGTTTGTTTAATGGTTAAGGTCGACCACCATTTTTATTTTTTTTATTTTGTTTTAGTACATGGAATGCACTAGATGGAACTATATACTAACGTATTATTTGGTATGGTTGACATCAATTGGATAGTTTTTTCCATATTGGTTTTACCATAAAATCTGTGAGTACTCATGCAGATGTCCTTGTACTCATCAGACATTGCAAAACAAATCCAGTTATCTTAATATGCATCCTAAACGAAAAAACTGCGTTTCTACTTGTGGCCCTCCTTTGGGTGAAGTACTGGTTTGAGAAGATATCAGTTCTCTTAGTAAATGTTCATCATCACAGACTCGAGACGTCGGATTTTGAAGAAAAGTTACAGATGGAAAGTTAAGTTTTACAGCATGTATTAAAGGGCTACTGAACGTTTAGCGTCACTTGGAATGGACGCCTAGAGAATTAAGAAAACGTCGACTTTGACAATATATTTGTTGATAGCATAGCATACTGGTTTATATTATTTGATCAGAGGCTATTTCTTGTTGATAATACCTAACTTACATGCTCTTGGAACTGATATTCATGTATTTGAAACTGAACAGGAGAATGAATTAAAATTCGGATATGGAAGGTTGAATCTATCTAACTACTTATCCCAGTTCGATATGTTGGCTATGAACGTTTGAGTCCACGCCATTCCCAACTGCGAAATCTAAAAGCACGATCTCCAGTGACCCTCTTCATTTTTGCTCAAATGTTTTTGTCCTATGAACTAGGGTTTAAAAAAGAGATCTCACCGACCGGTCGATCCTGTTGGACCTGAAATTGGCCCCAACCTGGTAGTTTCGGCCGGTTCCATGTAATTAATTTTTCAGAAAAAGAAAATAAAAAATCGGGTTTGACCGGCGGTCGGACTAGGTTGACCCGGTGGTTGGATCGGATTGACTCGGATTGACCCAATTTTGATGGTTTGGTAAATTTTCAAAAAAAATAAAAGTTCAAATAATAAAATAATAGTGTTTTTATCACCTGTATTCTTCTTAACTTGTGAAATATCAATCATGCCTCTCTCTTTTTTGTAATATCAGTTGTGTCACTACTTTCTTAGAGTAATTTTCTAGAAACAACTATAAATAAATGATTACAATATTGCATTGATATACAATGCAAGAAAATGTGAGTACTTTTGTAGAGTTTTAGTCGAATAGACAATCATTTTTCTATTGACAGTTGATATATAAACACATACTTATATGGGTTAAATGGGGATGCCCCATGGGGGAGCTAACTTGGCTCCCCCTGTCCCATTGTGCCTATTTTTTATTTTTTTTGAAAATTATTTCCGTGGATTTTCATCAATATATCCTTATATTATGTCGTTCAAATTTCACACGAAACAGAGATTCCTACGACCTCCATCCAGATGGGGTCATTTTTAGCAATTCTGTAACTGTTAAAAAAAGGATGTCTGGATGGAGGTCGTAGGAGTCTCTGTTTTGCATGAAATTTGAATGACATAATATAGGGATATAGTGATGAAATTCCACATAAGTAATTTTCAAAAAAATAAAAAAACGAGCAAAATGGAGCGGGAGGAGCCAAGTTAGCCTCCCATGGGGCAGCCCCATTTAACCCTACTTATATATATGTATCCGTATTTATCGATTAAAAAATCGGTCCGAGTGGTCAGACTAGTAAATTAAGCCTGATCCAGCTTTTTTCGAGTCGATAGGAATGAAGATATCGTGCTGACATCGTCACCAGTCCAACCGGTTTGGATCGATGGTCCAACTCGATTGGAACAAATCTAAGACTAATTGGTTCAACGATCCAATTTTTAAAAACTTGCTATGAACATTATAATCTTTTCTGGTCTGGGTGGCAGTTGTCAATTGTACTAAATACCGAAGTCCCAAATTATGGTTATTTTTGTTTTTTGTTTGCTGGGTTGTTGTAACTTTTGTGCCCACAAACTCTATTTTTATGAAGAGAATATGATCTAAAAAAAGTTATCCGAGTTTGATTAGATGAGAACGTCATCAATCGTTTAAATTGGATTAAACTAAATTGACAAGCTAAAAATGAGAAGTTGACAATACATACATGTATAATTCATCATCCAAATTTTATAAAAAATTATATAGATATTGATGGGAGACGGGCAACAAGCTATGCCGCCAATCCCTTTTGAATGAGTGAAATAGGAATTGGCTCGTCGGTTTTATACTAATTACCGTTAACAATTCATTTGGTTTTAATCTAAGGTGTCGATCTATTCATCCATATCTCAATGCAATTTATTGTTTTTTCTGATCAAATTTTGTAATCTTTTTGTCAATCTAACTTGCATTAACTCATGCTCTTCATGTACTCTCTACACTTTTATTGGTAATTGGAATCATTTCTCCAACGTTAACTCTCTATTGTTTTTTTTTGTTAATTTTACTTTTTTACGTGACTCAATTTGGATAAGAAAACAGCAAAGCCTTCTTACACTATAAGCAGAGTCCGCTACATAGATTCTTGTTCAAATTCATGTTAAAAGACACTACAAGAAAAGTGACCTAAAGCAACGAATAATTTAATACTCGTTGCTATATCTTTCGTAGTTAAATATATAACAATGAGTATTATCCGTTGCTTACTTCTTTAAATTCGCAACTAATAATGGTATTCATAGTTATATTCCTCACAACGAATCTTATACCATGATTATTCGTTGTCCTTTTCTTCTAATCGTTGTTAAATTTGACAACGATTATTGTGAATTTTATCGAATAATTCAACGAAAAAATCGTCATTATATTGATCTTTGACAAGAATATGATATTCATTGCTAATTACAAATACAAAAGAAGATTTGGCAACGGATAATATTAGTTTTTATATCTTTAACATCTGAAGATATGACAATGAATATTCAAATTATTCGTTACCTTAGGTCCAATTTCTTGTAGTGAGATTCAACTATCTTTTATGTTGCTTGTTGACTACCTAATGCAACATTTACATGGGAGACTGGAACCTTGTTCTTTTGGTGGTAGACACACTACATTACATATTTGGGTACAAATTTCGATAGAAGAAAAAAATTAATCGTGGAATCATCATGTTATAGTAACAATCAGAATAAATACCGGATATGAATATATTCATGTCCGTCCATCATCATATCCATTTTTAATTAGACATAGACATGAAATTTTTATTTGGACAAATACATATATGGATATGAGTTTTTCTTTTTTCGCAGATACAAATATTTTTATCAATTTTTCTAAAGATATGGATCCGCATATGGTTATATATTTTTTTATGGAACATATACATATATCCGTGCTACCAAATCTATGCATGTATATTGTGTATACATACATCACTTATTTGTGTATCTCCAAATATATTATAGAATTACACGCCAAATATGCATCTACATTCATTTGCAATCTTTATATTATTTAATCATTTATTATGAAAGTTATTACAATTAGTATAATAATATTTTTTGTATCTTTCTATCTTCGTAATTTTGATTAAATTAGCTATTTACAAAAAGAATCCTACTGGATGCAAATGTTAGAGGATATTTATTATCCACAAGATAATTTGTTTTCCATTTATTAATTATCATAATTATTTGTTTTTATTTAAGGATATGGTTTGCAAATTTCAATACCCATAGGTATGTATCTGTTCCCGTATCCATATCCATATTTTAAAACGGATAAAGATACAGTAACACATGTATTTGTCTCCCTATCCATCGGTTTGCATCTCGAATCAAGTGGCATCGATATAGCATTCATGCGTGATAAAAACGTTAATTGATAGAAAAACAACGAGTTAAAGACGGGTGAGGAAATTATATGTCGTTATATAATTAGCAACGGTCCACATAGCGATTGCTATTTTTCAAAATATCAACTAATCGTCGCTATTTTTTTAATTCAAAACGACAATTAATTAAAATTTTGAAAAATAGCAACGAATAAGCGTCGTTATGTGGACCGTTGCTAATGATATAACGATAGATATCATATTCGTTGCTAATTTTGAGTACGAAAACTCATTTCGTAACGAATAATAGTGTCATTATATATTTAACAACGGCTAATTTAGTGACGGATTTTTTCAAAACCGTCACTATAGCTCAATTTTTTTTAGTGAACAAAGGAAATACATGATGGGTTAAGAGGGGATGGGTTATTATTCGAATGTTTTAGTCATCCAACATGGATAAAGTAAGATCACTTTAAGCACAAGCCGAGAACTAATCTTGACTGCCCTTCTGCACTCTTCCTTCCAAATTAGTCACCAAGTTGATGTCGCCTTCGTCTTTATCGTCTGCCAACAAATTTTGTTCATTACCAAGTGCGCCATATATATTTGATTGTGCATAAACTTCTATCAATTTTATTTTGATCAATATAAGGAATATGATACTTGACAACAGAACAACACCGGAGCACAACATATATGTGATGATTTAACAACATGATGCACAAACATTTCAGATATAACACAACACAAACAGACACATTTCTCTCTAGACGCAAATAACGTACTCCATTTGGAAGCTCAGTACACTCAATGATGAAAATGGATTAGGGCAGAAGCTTCACTTGCACTTGGGGTATTTAACCTTGCATGCGAGTGTAATGGTCTTAGCAGTAGCAGGGTTGATGAGCTTCTTGTAGCTCGGATTTTTCAGGTATGTGCAGAAGCAAGGTTGCTGCGCTTTCACCGCCGCGCAGCATCTGTGCGGTCGGCACGGCTCCCTTCGCAGCAGCTTGGCATGCAAGCTAGGAATTCGGGTTGCATGGGATCCCCTCAGTCGGATCTATAGTCGCGACGACGACGATGAAGAGGACGAAGGAGAATCTCAAGTAATTTATCTCTTTTGGAATTTGTTTGAGTTGATACGGAGGGATAAAAGAGATGAATGTTGTAACTATGAGTTCATGTGCCATTTTAATAGATGTTGTGTTACTAGTTGTGGGGAAGCTGTAGGTATCGGTTTAGTTGTTATCGACCACCACTTTTTTGCCTGAGAACATGAAGTGCACTCGATAGACATAAGATGATTTAATTTATTGACTATATAGTTTTTTTCTTGTTAGTAGTTTTCTGCCAGGTAAGACACAGATGGTGTAGTTCATTAGAAATATCAAGACGTGAGGGAGCGTGATTAGGAATGCAAGTGGATATATCTGTATCTGATCCGTCACCTTATTTGTTTTATACATATGTTCGCATCAGTATCCTTATCCGTTTTAAAGTAGACACAAATATGGATATCACTTCATTATATGCAAACATCTGTATATGCATCCGTACATCCATTTTCTAGTTATAGATTTATATATTTATTTTAAATCATATATAACAATTTTAGACATGCATTCACCACATTTAGTGTAGTTATTATAATATATGCAAGTTTAGATTATTTAGAACATGTCTTTCTGTATATTTGAGCTAATTTTTGGAATATTTTCTAATATTATTCGCATGCGATCAGTATCTATTTTTCAAGGACACGATAATATATTTTTCATATCCATCAATATCCGTATCACATCCATATATAAAAACGGATAATGATATTGTAACACATATATCAATATCTGTATCTATCCGTCTACATCCCTACTGTATGAAGCACCTCAAGGAAGTTCCCTCAAAATTCGTCAAAAGATCTACTTTCCAAAGTGAAAATAGTGTGACGCAATCCTCAAACATAGTCCCTCTCTAAACTAATGAAGTGTGGGTGTAGATTATAAGTGGTGGGGATTACTACTTGACAACCTGGACTTAAGCATTTTGGATGGTTGTCAACGAGTCCATTCGGATCTGAACCTAATAAATTGCTAGGGGTTGTTCTCTCCGTTAACAGATCGAGAACATTTTTTTAAGTAAAGAGGGTGAGATCCCGAGTTGGGATTCACCGTCAAAAACTTTTCAATTTATATAAATAATATAAAAAATACACTACCTTGTGGACCAGAAACGGTAAAGGGAAAGACAAGAAGCAATTACATTTTCAGAATAGAACCTCTGACTCTTAAAAATCAGATCATTTCTTCCTCCCCAGATGGCCCAAAGAACTGCAAACGACAAAGAACAGTCGTCCGTCGAGTTCTTCCCTACTGACCTTACCGACCGCCAGAAATCCGTGGAACCACCATGCATTACCCAAGTTGGTCCTACCTCCGTCCAAACCTGTTCCGACGAAGGACATGTAAAAAACAAATGCTCCGCATTCTCTGTATGGGTGCCACATCTATCACATCCCAAATCCTACCCCTTCTGAGACACCACAGAAAAATCTTCACTCTGCACGGGATCTTGCTTGCCCAAATAATCTTCATATCATGTTTCATGTCCGGGTCCAAATCCACACTTCTCCCTCTGAACTCCTTGTATGCTTTTTTTACAGAGAATCTATCTCCTTCCCAAACAAAATGGTCCCTTCCTCGAGAGATGCAATCAGGGGAGGGCAGCTCAGACAACATTCTTTCCAGCTCCACTCTTCTTCGTCCAGAGATGTCATGTATGAAGTGAGGAACCCACGAATCCGAGCCACCAACTTCAGATACGGTACAATGTCTACTTGCCGCCAAAGCAAACAGATCGAGAACATAAGTTCAGAATATTACAAATAAAGTTTCTTGTGTGCCCATTTACGAAAATGCCACTACAACATAAAGTGGTTATTGCGGCGGATTTTATCCGACGGAATTTTATGTGACAGAAATCTGCCACTTACACTCGTCGCTTAAGTGTCATCAAGTAATAAAATTCCCAAGTGGACTTTTATTATTGATGCTTACCATTTGCATCCGAATAACATCTCACATGAGCCGGCTCGAGGGTAAATATGACCACCCGTCGGCTCGAGGGTTCCCCTTTTTTGTTACAAAAACCCTAACCCTATGAAACGAGACCACCCGCCGTCATTTGTCTCCCCTCTCTCAAGTCTCTCTTCTACTCAACATCTTGACTTTTCTCGGTGATGGCGGTATTTGGTGATGCAGCCGATGGTGCTGGCGCTGAGGGCGGTGCTGGAGGGGGTGCTGGTAGTTCCATTGGCGGAGGTCGAGGAAAATGGAGGAGGATGGATGACGGTGATTGTAGATGGGTAGATCGTGATTTTGATCGGCAATGTGTAGAGAGTGACGGTGGCGAGATATGGTCAGGGGCAACCGATCATGGAAGAGGCAATGCAAGGAGGGAAAGGGTGGCTGTGGAGGGTAATGATCTATGGTCCGGTGATAAATGCTGATCAGGAGCGATTGGCGATAGATGTACTAGGATGGGTAGTGGTAGAGGTAAATGTCAGTGGATAGGGATGGGAGTAGAAGGTGGAGGTCAATGGGTCGTGACTGGGAATGATGGACGGAGGGAGAGGACCGTGGGTAGTGGGCGGACGATGGGTGATGGTAGAGGTGAAATGCAGTGGATGAGGATGGGAGTAGAAAGTGGAGGACGATGTGCTGAGGCTGTGGACGATGGGCGAAGGGAGAGGCCTGTGGGAGAGGCTATGCAACGGACGTGTTCGCAAGCACGGAGTGGTGGAGGTCAATGTCCAGAGGCTGCTGATGATGGGCGAAGGGAGAGGTATGAAACTAAAATTGATGTTCCATTTTACCAAGCACTGTGATAACCGCCCAAACGACTAAGGTAAAGGTAAAGAAATGGTCGTCGCGACCTCAGTCACTCGGGCTAAGTATATCTAGAAAAATCAACCACTCAGAACATGTAAAACTAATCGAGCACAAAAGAGAGCGGTCCTGCTATGAGATTAACCTTGTATAGCACCCAGGGTCGAACACAAGGAGCACAGATTGGCCTTGCGGCCTACGATGTAGTCAGAAATCCGAGAGAGTATTTTTTAGTGTTTTTAAGGGTTTTTATATTTTTTAGGATTTTTGGAATATAAAGAAAACCGGAAAAGCACACAAACAATTAACTTGAACAATTTATTTAATGCATTAAAAAGCAAGCAAAAATTCAGACAAAAATATTTTTATGTGTTTTATATTTTTTTATGTTTTTGGTGAATTTTTGAGATTTTTCTGATGTTTATTTTATTTCCTAAAAATCAAACAGTGCGAAAAGCAAGGGGTACTGTCCAGCCAGACCCAAAACCCAAAGATAAAATATCTAAGGATCTCAAAGGGACCTGGAGGTAATTTTCCTGTATACTAGAGAAAACAAGGAAAATTTGAGCACCAAAATTATTGTTTTTGAGTTTTTAAGTTATTTATTATGATTTTTAGGAGTTTTGAGGTGTTTTTAAGTTTTTAGGGTTTTTACTCAATGAAAAATAGCCAAAATTGGCTAGAAAATCAAGGAACACAAAATAAACAGTAACTAATTTTTATGGAATTTTTAAAAGGGTTTTGATATTTTTTTGGGGTTTTTGACTCTAAACAGTAGCAAAAATAAGGGTTTTTGAATTTTTAAAAATAGCAAATGAAATCAAAAATGTCCTCAAAGATTCATAAAAATTCTACACCATGGAAGGAGCCATGTGTCAAATTTTCATCGAATTTGGAGGTGATTTGATATTTTATTCAAAAATAAAGGAGGGGCACTGTGCACAGGGACCAAAGTGCAAATACCCAAAGTTCTGGGGGGTCTGGTGCAAAATACCCAGCAAAACACGTGCCAAGCACGTGCCTGGGGCACTCAGGGACCCAAATGTAAGAAAAATAAGTTCCAAGGGCTTATAGGTAACAAGTACCAAAAGTCCAGGGGCTTATCTGCAAAATACCCAAAATAAAACGCACATGTGGAAATAAATCACGCACAGGGGTATAAATGCAAATAAGTAAAAGATTTCATTCACTAAAGAACATCCAGAACTACAAGGGTCTCTATTGCAAATAAACCAAAATATCACGTGTCGATGCACGTGTCCACAACTGGCAGGGGTATAAATGCAAATACGAGAAAGTACGAGGTTTAATATGCAAATATCCCAACGTAAATAAAATTCCTAAAATATTTACAGGACTGAAAGCAAACACATAAACTACGAGGGGGCCTAAGGTAATTTACCCCTTTATTAAGTCGAACCGATGGATGAACGCCACGTGGATAAATGGACGGCTGAGAAGGGGGTGGCGCCCAGGGCTCCAGTCCTAGACTGTGATCCGACGGTCCAGGTGCTGCCACGTTGCAGATCGAACGGTGGACGGACGACGAAGCTGAGCTGCGCTGGATCGACGGTGGAGATCGACCCTCGAATGGATCTGACGGTTGACGCTGCTCCTCAAATGGACGAACGTGATTGGATCTGGAGCTCGGGGGTCAATCGGACGGCGGAGGAGGATGGTGGACGAACATGGCTCCGGCGAACTTCGCCGGACTCGTGGCGGCGCTGGTCTCCTCGTGGACGCTCGCTGAAGGTTGGAGAAGGAAGCTGCGAGCCCTCCGCGTCTAATGGAGCCCTCCGATGGCCCAACCAATCCTCTGGGAGGTCCGGCGAGGTCGGCGGAGGTGGAGCAGCTGGACCAAGTGGTCCAAGCCCTCAGATGGGCTTGGATAGACCTGCAAAGTATCCCAGCAAACTCGCGGGTCGAGGGCAAAGTGCCTCGACCCTGTTAGGCGTGGTGAAGGTGATCGGGGAGGCGAAATGGGCAAGCTCCGGCGAGGCGATGGACGGAGGAGCTCGAATCCCAGCTCCTGTGCGAGCTGGGTTGGGCGAAGGGGTGAAGAAGATGCGGAGAAGTCTGGCGAAGACGATGGTCGGGTCGGAATGACAAATGGGGTATCGGAGGTGGCTGGCGACGGCGGTGGAGCTACGCTAACAGTAAACTAAAAATCGATATTTACGCTAAACTATGGCCTAAAGGATCTACCTGGGTGGTGCGGAAGACTGTGCTGGAGCTTAGCTAGCTCCCGGTCGTAGACTCGAAGGGCGTCAAGGCCTGAGGCTCGAGCTCCTGCAAGCGGCGGAGCACGGCGGCGCGAAGCTGTCAGATCGATGGTCGGGGCACCCTCTCCTCACTGCAACAGGGGCAAACGCGAGCTGTCACCTCGGTGATTGCTCTGGAGGTCACGGGAATGAAAGTGGCGAGCCAAAGATGAGGCGCGGAGGCGGCGGAGGTCGGGATATATATGGAGACAGGGCCGATTAGGGTTGAGTGGAGGCAGCTATGGAAGGCGTGGATCCCACGACGAAGGATCTGGCGAGGATGTCGGATGAACGGCAAAGAATCCGGGCGCGGGGTTCGCGGGGGCGACAGGCTGGAGACGCGTGGAGAAATCGACGAAGTCGGGTCGGGCGCGAGTCGACGCAAAAGGAAAGAGTCCGCGGGGGAGTTGACCGGGGTCAGCAATCCCCCGTGGACCAATCAGGAGCTGCCACGTTTTTATTTTTTTTTGTTTATTTAATTTAAGGTAGAAAAAGGCCGAATTAAGAAAAACTCAAAACATGAAATATTTTTCTTTTATTTTTTTCTATTTTTTGGTGATTTTTAATTAATTTTTGGAAATAAAAATAGGGTAGCTATATATATATAGGTATATGTACACTATATAGATTTTAATTTTTGATTTTTGATTTGTTATTTTTATGTATTTTTATGCCCATTTTATATTTTATTTATTTACATCATAAAATAAAGAACAAAATGGTATTTTTATTTTATTTTGATTATTTATACACAAGGGTGAAATAAATAGTTGTATACATTTATATACATGGTATCTATACAATGTATTTTTGTATTTTTAATTTTGTAATTTTTATTTGATTTTTGTTGTGTTTCTTTTTATTTGCTTTATTTACAAAATATACCATAGAATATTCACGAAAAGTTTTGAAAATAAATACATTTATTTATAGGGTTAAATAAATAAAGGATGATGGTCTATGTACATGGTGAAAGGGCATTTTTGGAATTTTGATTTTTAAATTTTTATTTTGTTTTTAATAGTTTCTAAATATATAAAAGCATATTTTTGGGTGAGGAAAATATAATTTTATTTATTTACAAAAGTATGTACACATGAGCTCCTATCTCCCTCTACTTTGGCTTTTATGCAGTCAGGCCCATGCTGAGCCCTCCCTTGGGTTAGGTTGCTCAATATTTATTCTAAATATTTCCCTCTTTTTCTTTTTACTCTTTATTCTTTTATTTTTGCACAAAAACATGCTAATTATATCTTTTTACACAATGCATGCTTTTGGTAATTATTTGTATTTACACATATTTACATGTATTTGCAAAGGTTTTTTGTAGCTAAAATAGAAGAATAAAGAGTGATGAATGGGTATTCATCACCCCCCTATGCTTAACTTTGCTAGTCCCTTAGCAAACACTTATTTGAAAAAGAAGTGAAAAAGAAAGAAAAAGAAAAAGAAAAAGAGGATGTACATGGATCAAGGTTGAATTATTAAACTTTCCTTTATTAACTTGAAATATGGAGCTCGATCAGATCTTTGGATTATTAATGTGTCAGAACCTTATTTGGACGTAAGCTTAAAACTCAACAGTCTCCAAGTTCCACCAATCTATGGGCAAGACTCCTTAATAAACCAGATCAGAACAAGTCTACATACACAAACTCTAATGACCATGAATCTTTCCATGCGGTGTAAGTGATATGTGGCTCCCCACCTCAGAAGTAACAAAGAAACAACCTCCCTCAACCTGGTAACTCTAATGCCTCAGTCTAGCAACTCTTTCCTCGAGAAGCGGGGTATTCCCTTCTAAGTTCAAGTGCAACCAGCTCAAGAAGAGGGGGTAGAAGTATAGAGTTTTGGAAGCTTAGCCAGTGTAGTTAAGTCTTCCGCTGCAAGCTTCATGAGATGTAACATTGATACCATAAGCTTTTGCTTTATTTGACTATGTACACTCCGGTGGGGTTATTAAATTTTCAATCCGACCCACCACTTTTTTGGAGTTCTTTTTGCATTTTTGCATTTTTTTTTCAAAGACTTCTGTACAACATATCTACATGGTGCAGCATATAAGAAATTTCCCCTTGAGCCAGTAGACTATCCCTCTTTTGAAGCTTTATTGCAACCCACAGCTTCTGTCTTTAGACTTCATCACCACTAGACCAAGTTGAGGTGCACTTCCTTCACTATAAGAAGAAGAGAGGTTCCGCCTAGAAGTACTACCCTCATATGCTACCCCAAGCCAAAGGAAACTGCCTCCTCACCACCTCATCCGTGGAGAGCCATGTGTAAGTGCAGGTGCAAGTCAAGCCATTGTCTCTAAGAGTCATGCGTGTGTTGTTAAGTGCTCTACTTAGGCTCATCAAGATGACATATGCTCATAGCCTAGTGGACTCAAAGAATTAAGTCCTTATGGACCTGAAAAGCCTTAACCCTAAGTCCTATAAGGTTCCTCTTAAAGTTAAGTGGATTAAGATCTTTTTCAAGCTCCATTTCTCAATTTAATTCCAGGCTTAGTTTAAATGTCAACTCTTATCCAGGAAAAACTATATACATATATGTACACAAGATGCTCTTTACAAATGTTTTACAATTATGCAAAATTTTTGAAAAATATTTTGAAATTATGAATAAATGATGCATGAGGTGCAAGTTTTGCAAAGAGATATTTACAAACATTTACACAAGATTTTTGCAAACTTTTGATTTTCAAAACATTTTGGAAAAATTTTGTACTATATACATAATTTTGATACAAAATATTTACACAAGCTTTACACAAAAGATTTGTGAAATCATTTTTACAAAAATACTTTGTACACTAGCTATGTATGTGCAAGATAAAAGAGGTTTATGTACATGAAAAATTTTTAAATTTTTGTGATTTTTAGCCATTTTATTTATTAACACACTCACACAAAGTACGAGTTATGGCTAAAGTATATATGAAATATATACACACCCCCTATACTTAGCTCGAACGATGTCCTCAGAGTGATCAAGAGCGATGAAGAAGACATAACTCGTGCTTAGCAAAAGGGAAGTGAAAAGGAATGGCTAGGTACAGAAACGAATAAATGAATAGAATGAGAGGGACTCAGTGGTTTCCCCCTATACTTAGGATTAACTAATCCTAAGTATAGCAAGCTGTACATGAAGGGAAAGCCGAGTGAAGAAGATACAGAATCTGCCCCCCCTATACTTAGGGTAAAGTACACCCTAAGTATAGCATAATCACAGGATGAGAGAAGGGGTGTGGGACTAAAGAATAGAATGATATGGACAACTGGATCTATACAGGCGGAGGAACAGTGAAAATCAGGCGTGAGATGCAAAAGATGTGAGTCAAAAGACCACATCTCACGCAAAATGAATAGGGGCACAAATAATAACGTCCCGCGGCTCATGATCTAGAAATGGTTTTAGCCGCTGGCCGTTCACTCGGAAGGTACTCTCAGAAGATAACTCAGATATATCAATGCTTCCGTTATCGTGTACCTTTCTGACCAAGTAAGGTCCCTTCCATTTGCTCTGTAGCTTCCCTGGAAATAATCTAAGCCTCGCATCAAACAGCCATACTTTCTGTCCAATCTCAAAATGCTTGTGGCTGATATGAGAATCATGCCACTCCTTCACTTTCTCCTTATAATGTAGGCTGCTTGAGAAAGCTGCATCTCTAAGCTCCTCCAGGGCAGCTAACTCTGCCCTCCTCTGGTCTCCAATACCATCTGGATCCATCAAAATATCTGTGACTGCCCAAAGTGACTTGTGCCTCAGCTCAACAGGTAGATGGCATGGCTTGCCATAAACGAGGCGAAAGGGAGATGTGCCCAATGGAGTCTTGAAAGACGTCCGATATGCCCACAAGACCGAGTCCAAAAGCTGTGACCAATTCTTTCGGTCAGGGCGGACGACTTTCTGTAAAATATTCTTGATCTCCCTATTTGACACCTCAGCTAGACCATTTGTCTGTGGATGGTAAGGTGTGGCAACACGATGGTCTATACTGAACTCGCTAGCAAGGGCCTTCACCTGGTCGTTGACGAAATGAGACCCCCCATCAGAAATCAAAACTCGTGGAACCTCGAACCGCGTGATGATGTGCTTTCTCAAAAATCTGCAAACTGTCCTCGCATCAGCGGCTCGGGCGGGGATAGCCTCAACCCAACGACTAACATAATCTACGGCCAACAGAATGTACTCAAATCCCTGACTCTTAGGGAATGGACCCATGAAATCGATGCCCCATGCGTCAAAGACCTCACAGAAGTGAATGGGCTGCATCGGCATCATATCACGCTGTCCACAAGTGCCCATCCTCTGACAGTCAGTACACCTCTTTACGAACTCATCAGAGTCCTTGAAGAGGGTAGGCCACCACAAGCCGGATTGGAGCACTTTCTGTGCCGTTCTCCTCCGAGAATGATGTCCTCCTGCCTCAAGCTTGTGGCAGTAAGTGAGGACACTATGATGCTCCTCCTGAGGAATACACCGACGCCAGACGCTATCCCCTCCTTCGTGGTAAAGGATGGGATCCTCCCAGTGGTAGGACTTGGCCTTCGCAAGGAAGGTCTCACGCCTCTGCCTGGGCCAATCTTGTGGGACTTTCCCAGCAACGAGAAAGTTCACAATATCGGCGTACCACGGGAGTGAGGCGATAGCAAGGATCGCCTCATCTGGGAAGGTATCTCGAATAGGATCAATCTGCTCAGAATCCTCAGGCTGCTCTAATCGGGAGAGATGATCCGCCACCACATTCTTGACTCCAGGCTTATCCTTGATCTCAATGTCGAACTCCTGGAGTAGAAGGATCCATCTAGTCAATCTGGCCTTGGCATCCTTCTTTGCCATGAGGTACCTGATGGCGGTGTGATCTGTAAACAAAGTCACTCTAGATCCAATGATATACGATCTGAACTTATCTAGGGCGAACACTACTGCTAGCATCTCTTTCTCTGTGACCGTATAATTCCGCTGGGCGGAATCCAATGTGCGGCTAGCATAGTGTATGGCAAACGGAACTCCGTCCCTCCTCTGTCCTAGCACGGCCCCTACGGCAAAATCAGAGGCGTCCGTCATGATCTCGAATGGGAGGGACCAATCGGGTGGCTGAAGGACAGGAGCCTCAATAACACACTGCTGGAGAGTCTTGATGAATACCCATTCATCACTCTTTATTCTATTATTTTAGCTACAAAAACCTTTGCAAATACATGTAGATATGTGTAAATACAAATAATTACCAAAAGCATGCATTGTGTAAAAACCTATAATTAGCATGTTTTTGTGCACAAAATAAAAGAATAAAGAGCAAAAAGAAAAAGAGGGAAATATTTAGAATGAATATTGAGCAACCTAACCCAAGGGAGGGCTCAGCATGGGCCTGACCGCATAAAAGCCAAAGTAGAGGGAGATAGGAGCTCATGTGTATATACTTCTGTAAATAAAACTATATATTTTCCGCACCCAAAAATATGTTGTAAGTATTTGTATATATCTTATTAAAAACAAAATACAAAGAAAAAAATCAAAAATTCAAAAATACCCTTTCACCATGTGCATAAACCACACCATTGTATTTATTTAACCCTATAAATAAATGAAATTATTTTCAGAACTTTTTGTGAATATTCTATGGCATATTTTGTAAATAAAATAAATAAAAAGAAACAAAACAAAAATCAAATAAAAATTACAAAATTAAAATACAAAAATACATTGTATAAATACCATGTATATAAATTTATATATCTATTTATTTCACCCTTGTGTATAAATAATTAAAATAAAATAAAAATATTCTTTTATTCCATATTTTATGGTGTAAATAAATAAAATACAAAATGAGCATAAAAATACATAAAAATAACAAATAAAAAATCAAAAATAAAAATCCATATAGTGTACATATACCTATATATAGAGCTACCCTATTTTTATTTCCAAAAATTAAATAAAAATCACCAAAAAATAGAAAAAAATAAAAGAAAAATATTTCATGTTTTGAGTTTTCTTTAATTCGGCCTATTTCTGCCCTAAAATAAATAAACAAAAATCAAGTCCACGTGGCC
This sequence comes from Ottelia alismoides, assembly GCA_037367405.1. NCBI lineage: Eukaryota > Viridiplantae > Streptophyta > Magnoliopsida > Alismatales > Hydrocharitaceae > Ottelia > Ottelia alismoides. The sequence continues at coordinate 17,966 of JAZKJV010004737.1, read as the reverse complement.
GCTCCTGATTGGTCCACGGGGGAATGTTGACCCCGGTCAACTCCCCCGCGGACTCCTTCCTTTTCTGGAAGCTGCGTGCCGCGCCTCCTTCTCCGAATTTCCCACGCGTCTCCAGGCTGTCTCCCACGCATATCCCATGCCCGGATTCTTCGCCGTTCATCCCTCTCCCTCGCCGGATCTTCCGCCATCAAATCCACGCTTTCCATCGCCGTCGAGCCTCAACCCTAAACGCCCCTGTCACCTTATATATTCTCACCTCCGCCGCCTCCGCGCCGCATCTTTGGATCGCCATCCTCGTTCCCGTGACCTCCAGAGCGAAGCCCGAGGTGACAGCTTGCGTTTGCCCCTGTTGCAGTGAGGTAAGGGTGTCCCTACCATCGATCCGGCGTTTCTCGCCGCCTTGCTCCGCCACCGGCGTTGAGCATCGAGCTTCAGGCCTTGACGCCCTTCGAAGCTACGACCAGGAGCAAGAGCAGCTCCAGCATAGTCTCCAGCATCCATCAGGTATCCGATTAGATCTTCCATTTAGTGTAATTTTAGATTACGCCCAAATCGACCCATCGACGCATCTCCTTGATTCCGGCCATTTCACGTAACATCTCGATCCTCCGACCCGACCATCACCTCCGCCAACCCCTCACGCACCTTCTACGCCCTTTCATTCAACCCAGATCGCACAGGATCTGGGAATCGAGCTCCACCGTCCTCCGCTCGCCGGAGCTCGTCCGCCTCACAACACCGACCACCTTCACCCCGCCTTCTTGGGTCGAGGCAATTTGCCCTCGACCCGCGAAGCTTCTTGTTTACTTTGCAGGTCCAAAGGAGGTATCTGAGCCCCCCTACAGTTCAGACCGGAGCTTCGCGCCGGTAGGCCTCGCCGGAGCCTCTCCAGGGCTCGGTTGGGCCATCGGTCATCACCATCAGCTGCGGGAAGTCACCAGGAACGTGTTCCGATCAGTAGCAGCAGCTGAGGAGGACCGGAGTCCACGCACGAGGCCGGCGAAGTTCGCCGGCCATCAGTTCTTCCTCCATCTTCCAGAGCCGTCCGATGAAACCCTCGCTCCAGTTCTGATCGCGTCCGTCCATTCTTCGAGGAGCAGCAGCCGTCGATCCATCCGAGGAGCGCATCTGGACCATTGATAGCAGAGGAGAGAGGCGCCAGCGTTTCAAACGTCAGATCCTCCACGTGGGCCTCTCCCCACCGTCGATTGAGCCGAAGGGACGAAGAGAGGAGTCGCGCCGCCATCCCAGCCGTCAGATCACCCACGTGGCGCACATCCGACCGTCGGCGAATAAAGGGGTAAATATCGTAGGTCCCCCTCGTAGTTTGTTATTTTCTTTTTAGTCCTGTAACTTTTAATTCAAGTTGTTTATTTTCTGGGATATTTGCACCAAGGACCCCGTACTTATTTTATTTGCACTTATACCCCCGCCTGTTGTGAGCCACGTGCGTCGTCACGTGTTATTCTGGGTTATTTGCAATATGTGCCTTGTAGTTCTGGATGTTATTCATTGAATAAGAAGTTCTGTTTATTTGCATATATACCCCTGTGAGCATTGATTATGCGCATGTGCGTTTTATTTTGGGTAAATTGCATATAAGCCCCTGGACTTTTGATACGAGTTATCAATAGGTCCTTGGAACTTATTTTTATTACATTTAGGTCCCTGTGTGCCCCAGGCACGTGCTTGGCACGTGACTTCTTGGGTATTTTGCACCAGGACCCCAGAACTTTTGGGTATTTGCACATAGGTCCCTGTGCACAGTGCCCCACCTTTATTTTTGAATAAAATATCAAACGACCTCCAAATCCAATGAGATTTTGACACATGGCTCCTGCCATGGTGTAGGAATTTCTATGATTTTTGGGGACATTTTTGATTTCATTTATTATTTTTAAAAATTCAAAAACACTCTTTTTTGCCACTGTTTGATTTTGAAAATACCAAAAAAATATAAAAACTCCACCAAAAATTCTAAAAAAATTAGATACTGTAGTTTACTTGTTGTTTGATTTTCTAGCCAATTTTGGCTACTTTTCATCACTTAAAAACCCTAAAAATTGAAAAACCCCTAAAAACTCATAAAAATTGTAATAAATAAATTAAAAATCCAAAAACAATAATTAGGGTGCCTAAATTTTCCTTATTCTTCATAGATTACAGGAAAATTACCTCCAAGGTTGATTGAAACTCTTAAATATTTTATTTTTGAGTTTTTAACCTTGCTGGACAGTACCTTGGTGTTCTGCCTTGTTTGTTTTTTAATAAATAATTTACTCATTAGAAAAATCCCAAAAATTCACCAAAAACAGTAAAAAACATTTAAAACATAAAAACAAATTTTCTTGAATTTTTGCATCATTTTTGGTGTGTGTAATAAATTGTTGAAGTTCCCTTGTATTTACATTCTTTAATTTTCTCATCATTTAAAAAAATCTAAAAAATTTTTTTATAAAAACAAATAAAAACCACAAAAATATGTTCTCTGTGTTTCAGTTCAATTTGACTACATCGTAGGCCGCAAGGCCAATCTGTGCTCCTTGTGTTCGACCCTGGGAGCTATACCAGGTTAATCCTATAGCTAGATCGCTCTTTCTTGTGCTTGCTTGTTTTTATCTGATTTGAGTGATTGATTTTTCTTGATTGACTTAGTTGAGTGACTGAGGTCGCAACGACCTAATTTTCTGTACCTTTACCTCTGTCATTTGGCCGGTCATCAGAATGGCGCCGTTGCCGGGGAGCACGGCTTTGTAGTCATTTTTCTATCTTATCTCTCTATATTATAATTGTTTTCTGACCTTTTTCTCTCTAATTTTTTGTGCGAGGTACTGCGTGGACAACTTGGAGTTTACTTTTTGAGGACCAGCACGGGAAGAAGAAGCAGGGAGAAGAAGAAGAATTTTACTTTTGAGAGAGAACAATTTTTTTGTAATAATTTAGGATATTGAACTGTGGACTTGGACATTTTTCGGGGTCTGTTTCGCCAAGTGCCGGTGCACTTGGGGGACCTCACCGCTGTTTTCCGTGTTTTTGATTTCACGTCATAACTTGCTATCTTGATTCGTGCGGATTTGGCCCCTAGACGTAGGAATTTTTGTTGATTGTGACGTAAATTTCTAAGGCCCAACACCTAATAGAATATCTGTTCCTATAGAACGTAATTGGACCTTAATAAAATTCACTGAAAAAGTTAGTTTAATTGGATTTGAGACCACGTGCCGTGAGGAGTCACATACAGCGCTGGCAGGACCCGTTGTGGCGGGCACCGAGTGACTCCCAAGATCGGACTCCGGACTCGATTCGGTTAGCTAACTATTGTTCTTCACGATCAATAGAAGTTGCTTGTCTAAGGCCGATTTCTTCGTGCATCATATAGTAAGTTTATATTCTGTCTTTAATTTTATGCGCGGATCATATTGCATGTAGAGTGCTGGAGTAAGGTACGCATTTTCTATCTCTGCATGCATCATTGTGTTTGACCGTGCATTGGCTTTTTCGACTTCCTCCCCCTGTTTTTGGACTCAAATCAATCAAAGAGGAAATCAAAAAGCTCGTTAGGCGTTATTTTCTGAAAAAAAAAATCCCAAAAAAATAGAAAATCAAAAATTAAAAATGGGACTGCTAATTGAACTTGACCTCTAAAATTAAACGTAACCAATTCCTCATTGTATTGGGAGAGCAACCCCCTCATTGTCTGCGTTTTTAATTGCTCGCGTACACACTAAGGAGTAGTGCCCAAATCCTATTCAAGCCTCTTAAGTGTGTGTACAACTTTCATTGATCACCTTAACTCTAAAATTGAAAAGATAAAGGACCAAATCTCATGGTCTTCACTTTGTGTTGAGTTGGTGAACTGGGGGTTTGCTTTGTGTTTTGTATGTCTTTGGTGTGAGTCGGTTACAATCATCTTCCTTTATCATTAGCAGTCACCTTCTGTCTCTAAATCACCCTCCCTCCCTTCTATCTCTCTCTTCGTTCCTGCCTTTTCTTTCTTTCAGTCCCTTCCATTCCCCCCTTCAGTTTCCTCTGATTACGATGGGCCACTTTCCATTCCAGCCGAATTTTGCGGCTTCTTCATTTCACGCCCATCACTCACGTTCATTCTCTCGAGAGGTCGGAACCCCATCCGACTTCTCATCTTCTCCCTACCCACCCTCCCATTTGGGACGTGCTGTGCGTGACACCCACAGAGACCAGATTGACCAAACACGAGACATGGGTGTTCACATTTGTGAGATGAGAGTGCATCCCATAGACAATCGAATAAGGCAGTTGCGAGCTTTAGATGACTTGTATCCTAGGACAGTGGATGAGTACATAGATCATGAAGTCCAGACCGCTTCTACCTTGAGACCCTTTGTTCTGGATTTAGAGTTAATTGATCTACTGCCTAAGTTTTTTGGGGAAATACACGAGGAACCTTATTTGCATATTGATGAATTTGAGGATTTTTGTGTATCACGATCATATTTGGATATCACTTCTGAGGACATGATGCTGATTACCTTCCCATTCACACTTCAGAGTAGAGCCAAGACTTGGCACAGACGATTGGGAAGGAAGATTGCTACGTGGGGAGATTTACGATCATTGTTTTTGCAAAAATTTTACCCCCGACTTAGAGCCGAGATGATGCGGTCTTTTATTCGTGATTTTTCAGTTAACCCCCAGAAGCCATTAATAGATACATGGTTGCAGTTACGAGAACTTTTGAGGCGATTTCCAGATCTTGGATTTTCGATGACTGACCTTATCCATATCGCCATGAGGGGGAGGACCGCAGAGCAAATATCATATGTCATTACCTCGTGTAGTGGTTCACACCATTGTCCCGACTTGGATTTTGTTGAGACCATCTTGGATACACTTTCTGATCTTGCATATACACCAGATGATTTATTTAGGACAACACATGACGGAGAGATGACAACTGTTGAGTGTGTGACACACCATGCTGATCTTGACATCACACACCGATCAGAGGATATGAATGCTGATTCTTCTCATTTGATAGATGTGTTGCCTATTGTTGTGAGTTCTCAGAGCCGGATATTGGTTGAGGACCAAATGAATTTACAGTCAGAATTTGAGCCAGTCCCGCTCTTTCACATAGAAGATTCTTCGATTCTAGATCTGCTAGGATCCCAAGAGATACATGAGGAGCCCACATTTCAGCCATCCTTAGAGTCATTCCAGTATCCATACACAGTTGATTCAGTGTCTTGTCTTCAGGAGATCTTCTCATATTCGGAGATACATTTGGATTCATCTCAGCATAGAGAGTTTGATGAGGGACCGAATTTGGATTTTACGGAACTTGATAGTCCCGTATTTGAGCCTTGTGTCCTCCCATTTGATGAGGTCGATATATTTTTGGAGGACATGACATTTGACAGCATTGATCCCCAATTTCCTGATGATTTGGCATTACTCCCCGAGGGTTATCTGCGGGAGGATGCCATGGACCATATAAACTCGGTTTCACTTTCTGAGAGTGCATCCGATCTGTCGGATCACGAGACCGAGTATTTTGATATTTCTGATAATGAGTTTGATGATTCTCTCCTCGACGACCCTCGCGAGGATGACCCGATCTTTGAGGTATTCGATGATTTCACTGATTTGTCTACATTATATGCATCGGATATCAGCCTTTCTAGTGAGTCTCCTGATCATGATCTTCCATACTTATTCGAGACGGTGATTGACGTGGAGGATTCTCTGACCGATCCTTCCTTCTCCACGTTTGATTACTTCGGCTCCATCCTTTCACTCCATATAGACCTTGAGCCGATGATTTCTTTTGTGTTACCGGAGCCCGACTTCATCTGCTCATATCTTGATTCGGTAGTAAACACCTGCCTGACTGATTATCTGGGTGTTATCATTTACTCTGTTGAACTCGTCGTTATTCTCCCGCCGAGACTGCGACGACAGTACGGTATTCGTCTGACAGATGCCGCCCTGAACCTTGACACGGCGTTATCCTAACATTTGCACCCAGCTAGGGGCGTAAACTCTAGCGCTCGTTGAGAGGCACCTCAACAATGATCACATCTGTATAGATCCATCTGTCCATATCATTCATCCATTCTTTCTCACACCCCTTATTCATCTCCTGATCAACCCATAATTAGGGTGCACTTTACCCTAAGTATAGGGGGGTGTCCGACTCGTGATAATTCTTTTGATTCTTTTTACCTCTGTTTTGCTGCCTATACTTAGGGATATTTTACCCTAAGTATAGGGGGGGTAAACCCAGTACATTCTACCCCTCGGTTTTCCCCTTTGTGTACAGTCTGCTATACTTAGGATTACTTGATCCTAAGTATAGGGGGATCACCGACTTCTATTGTATTCTTTTATTCGTCGTTGTAGTATACTATTCTTCTCACTTTTCTATACAAAGCACGAGTTATGTCTTTATTTCCAGCTCTTTGATCACTATGAGGACATAGTTCGAGCTAAGTATAGGGGGGTGTCGTATATATTGTATATATACTTTAGCCATAACTCGTACTTTCATATTTTTAATATGGCTAAAATACTGTGTAAATAAATAAAAAAAAAAGATGCATAAATTTCCTCAAAATTTTTCCTTGTACATACTGGCTAATAAGTCAGGTTAAAATATTTTGAAAAATATTTTGAAAGTAGTTTGAAAATCTATTTGAAAAATCTTTTGAAAACTATTTGAAAAATGTTTGAAAACTATTTTCAACCTTTGTAAAAATATTGTGGATTGTAAAAAAATTTTTCTCTTTGTGTGAAATAAAAAGATTTTGTAAAACTATTTGCAAATGTTTGGAAAAATGGTTGAAAAATTATTTTCAAAAATCTATATATACTGTTTGAAAAATGTTTGCAAAATATTTTCAAATGATTGTAAATGATTGTAAAATTGTGTGAAAAAAATATTTTGGACTATAGTTTTCAAAATTATTTGTAAAATTATTTTCAAATAAATTTGAGGAATATATGCATCACAAAAAAAAAATAAAATAATAAAAAAATGAATAAAATAAAAATTAAAAAAAATCCAACTGTGTATATACTTGTATAAATTACTCAAGATGTAAATTCTTGCATCCTATTCTTGTAAAATAATCAACTCACTCTTGTGTAAATATGAATCTTATTCAAAAAAAAAAATCTCTTGTATATACTTGTATATATTTCTAACTATTTGAAAAAAAAAAACTTTTGCATGTGCATTTTTTTTCAAAAATCCATAAAAATTTCAAAAATTTGAAAATTGTTTCACAAAAAGATTTTTGTTTTCTCTATGCATTGTACATATTTTCTTGCATTGGCATGTGCATTTTTCAGGATAGTCTTGACGATTAAACTATGTCTGGAATAAATTTGAAGAATGGAGCTTAGTTGGACCTTAATCCACTTAATTTCAGAGGAATCTTATAAGATGTGGAGTTAAGACTTTTCAGGTCCTAGTGACTTAATTCTTTGGGTCCACACGACTATGAGCATATGTCATCTTGATGAGCCTAAGTAGAGCACTTAACAACACACGCATGACTCTTAGAGACAATGGCTTAACTTGCACCAGCACTTTACACATGGCTCTCCACGGATGAGGTGGTGAGGAGGCAGTTTCCTTTGGCTTGGGGTAGCATATGAGGGTAGTACTTCTAGGCGGAACCTCTCTTCTTCTTCTAGTGAAGGAAGTGCGTCTCAACTTGGTCTAGTGGTGATGAAGGCTAAAGACAGAAGCCGTGGGTTGCAATAAAGCTTCAAAAGAGGGATAGTCTACTGGCTCAAGAGGAAAATTTCTTGTATATATGCTGCACCATGTAGATATGTTGTACAAAAAAAAAAGAAGAAAAAAAAAGAAGAAAAAAAAATGCAAAAATGCAAAAAGAACTCCAAAAAAGTGGTGGGTCGGATTGAAAATTTAATAACCCCACCGGAGTGTATATAGTGAAATAAAGCAAAAGCTTATGGCATCCATGTTACATCTCATGAAGCTTGCAGCGGGAGACTTAGCTACACTGGCTAAGCTTCCAAAACTCTATACTTCTACCCCCTCTCCTTGAGCCGGCTGCACTTGAACTTAGAAGGGAATACCCCGCTTCTCGAGGAAAGAGTTGCTAGACTGAGGCATTAGAGTTACCAGGTTAAGGGAGGTTGTTTCTTTGTTACTTCTGAGGTGGGGAGCTACATATCACTTACACTGCATGGAAAGATTCATGGTCATTAGAGTTTGTGTATGTAGACTTGTTCTGATCTGGTTTATTGAGGAGTCTTGTCCATAGATTGGTGGAACTTAGAGGCTGTTAGGTTTTAAATCCACATCCCATTAAGGTTCCGACACACTAATAATCCAAAGGTCCGACAGAGCTCCAGACTACATTTTTATGAAGATAAGTTTAAAAGTCAACATTATTCTGACTTCTTTCCTTTTTCTTTTCTTTATTTTTGTTTTCACTTATTTTTCAAATAAGTGTTTGCTAAGGGACTAGCAAAGGTAAAGTATAGGGGAATGATGAATCCACGATTCATCGCCTTTATTCTTTTATTTTAGCTTCAATTTCTTAGTCAAACACCTGTAAATACCCATTAATTTCATAATCTTACCATTTTGCATGCATTTGTTAAAATTGCATTTTTAACACTTTTTGTACATAAATAAAAGAATAAAGAAGAAAAGAAAAAGAAAAGAAAAAGAAAAGAAAAATAAAGGATGTAGTTATGCAATAAATACAGACTGACCCAAACCCCGAGAGAAGGTCAAGACTTGACCTGATCGACCAGGAATAAAGTAGGGGGAGATAGGGTCGTTTGTCAGAAAAATCAAAAATATCTTGTAAATACTTTTCATGTATATTTGTACAAAACTTACATTATTTTATTTGTACATAATTTGACCTCAAACTAATTATTTTTGTAAATAAAAGTTGTGAATAAAATTGTGTTGTAAATAATAAAAATATTTGTAAAATAAAATACTGTATATATTGCAAATAATTACACCCAGAAAAAGCCACAAAGTGATAATTGAAACATCAATTCCGGCTCCACACAAGCTCTAATTGAACCAAACTCACTTCCAGCATACTATAAATTAAATTATCTTTCAAATGGCTGTGGTCTCGTACTTTTTGGAGTTACGGTTAAAAATTCGATTTTCTGGGGTGTATTGTGCAGTTTACCCATATACTTATTGTATATATTTTACTCATATTTATTTTTTATACATAATGTACATATTTGTAAATATTGTTTTCATTAAAAAAATATAAAAATTAAAAAAAAATCTTTTATAAAAATTATTTCCTTATTTGTACCTATGTATATTGTATTATATGTGTATAATATATGTATACAATTAATTTCCCTAAATAAAAATGACCAAAAAAAATTAATTGTCTCACATTAATTAATTTAATTTATTTAATTACGAAAATCATATGTAATTATTTAATTTATTTGATTTATTTGAATTTATTTGGTTTAATAACTTGCCTTGTATATATGATTTTATTCCACACCATATATGGCCACCATTAAGGTGGCTAATTGATTTTGAATTAATTTATTAATTTATTTAATTTATTTATTACGAAATTCGTTTTTAATTAATTAATTATTTTATTTATTTAATTATTTTATTAATCCATCCAATAAACACATTCCTTTTTTGTAAATATTTTCCTTTTTTTGATTTTTTGCCTCTTTTTAATGGGCTCCTCCTCCCTCATTCACATTTGATCAATCTTTGGTGGAGAGGAGCCCAGTTTCCGAGAATTTTCTTGTTGAAAAGGGTCCTAGCCTCCGATCCAGTCGGTGACAGCGGCTTGAGCTTCGTCGAGGCCATCATGGCTCCCTTCTTCCCAGTGAACTCCAGAGGCATCGCGAGAGTGACAGCAAGCGATCGCCCTTGTTGCAGTGAGGCGAGGAGGTGTGTCCGATCCCCGAGGTGAGATCCAATTTTACTTGTCGTTTCTCGTAGGTAATCGTAGGTTTAGTTTTTAGTCTTATTTTATTAGTCTTTAGATCATTAAAAATCCCAAAAATTCCATCACTCTTTAATTCACATCCGACACCGATTTTTCACCTCATTTTCGTGTCCCACCACTTCTTTTTCTATCTCACACAACCACACATATCCGACCACGCACGGTGGTCGGATCCTCGGATCTATCCCTCACATTTTCGCCGGATCCAACCATTCACACATCCATTTTTGTGTATAAATAAAAAATTAAAAAAAATGTATCTTGTTTTCTATTCCATATTTTTGCAAGATACAATAAAAAATAAATAATCTTTTTGGTTGTTTTCTCTCTAACATCTCTTTTGCAGGAAAAATAAAAATAAAAAATTACTTTTTCTCTCTCTAACATTTGTTTTGCAGGATTAAAGAAAAAAAAATAAAAGAAAAACTAAATAAAAAAATCTTACTTTTTCTCTCTTTACATTTCCTGTTAAAAAAAAAAAACACACAAAAAAAATATACATTTTTTTACTCTAACGTTTTCCTGCAGATACTTAATAATAAACACAAAAAAAATTAAAAAAAATCCTCCAAGCAGGCAGCGGGCAACCACCCCCGCCGCCCGCACCATCCGCACCAAGCACGTCCACGGCAGCCGCCCACCACTGCCGTTAACAGCGGAGGCGCGGGCGCCACCTCCAGAGCCACCAGCGGGCGGCGGCGCCGCCCGTGTTCTCCATCACTCCAGCCGCCCGCGGCCGCCTGTGCGTGGCCATCCTCGGTCCCCCAGCGGCGCACCGCCCTTCGAGAGCTCCCGTCCGCCGACGCCTGTGCGTGGCCATCCTCGGTCCCCCAGCGGCGCACCGCCCTTCGAGAGCTCCCGTCCGCCGACGCCTGTTCGACACCAGCCCGCGCCACGCTTCTCCCCTCGACCTCGGGACGCCGGCCACCAGCCTCCTCCAGCCGTGACCGCCCTTCCAACCGCCCGCTGCTGTGCGCGTCCCCAGCCGCGCCCAGCCCCCAGGCGCAGCAGCGCCGCCCGTGTCCCCTCGCGCGGACGCGCGATCTCCCGCGTGCGGAGCTCCTCCGCGCTGCGCCACCTTGCGCCGGTCGTCGACGCCGGTCGCCCACCTCCCACCGCGGTGAACCTCCAGGCCGCGGGCCAGCTATTCAGCCGGCCCCGTCTGCCTTCATCCCGCGCGAGGCCGGCGCCCCTCCGCGCGCGCAGCCGCCTAGGCCCAGCGTCGCCCCACGCCATCGTCATCCGTCCCGCTCAGCCGATTCAAGGGCGGCCGCGCCGCTCGAGTGACGCCCTCCAGATCCGCATATCCCGTGGGCGGCGGCTGCCCTTGCCCCTGTGTCTTGAAGAAGGAGTAACGAAGAGCAGAAGCCCTAGTTGGGATTTGGTTTTTAATAAAAAAGGGGGAGAAGTACAGAGTTATCCTTGGAAGTTTTGAAAATTACGAAATAACCTCTGTGCTCTAGAACATCACATGCAGGACACCATCTCACTGGGTAAATTACATTTTACATCCTGCATTTCACTTTTTGTTATGTTTTGATGCTAAACTCTGAATATTTGCGTTAAGGTCCCTATTTTCCAGATCTTTAACTTGCTTGCTCTCTTTGATGGAATAAATGATTATCATGCTCTAAATATTTTGCGAAAATTTGTGCTTGCTCCTGTCATGGTGATTTACATTGTATAAAATTTTTCATATCTTTTATTGTCGTTTAATATATTTAAAAAATCAAAAAGAGTGTATTTTTGCTTGTCTACATTTTGAAAATCCATAAAAATTCAAGAATTTCCTAAAAATCCCAAAAAAATTACTGTAGGTGCATTTTAATCTCTTTAATTTTCTGAGTATTTTTTTTCCTTTTAAAAAAAATAAAAATACAAAAATAGTGTAGTGTGTTTGTGTGTTTTTATTCATTTGTGCTTATTTGAAAAATACAAAAAAAAAATATATATAAAAAATTGAAAAACCACTAAAAATTGATTTTCTGAAATTTGACTACTTAGTTTTTTCAATCGTGCTCCTTGTGTTCGACCCTGGTCGCTATACCAGGTAAAAAGAATAGCGAAGACCACTTACATTGTCTTCATCGATTTCTATCTCTTCTCTTAAGTGGTTTACAAATTTTTCTCGTTGACCGAATCCTGCGGTTGAGAACAACGACAACATTGTGACATACAGCGCTGGCAGGACCCGTTGTGGCGGGCACCGAGTGACTCCCAAGATCGGACTCCGGACTCGATTCGGTTAGCTAACTATTGTTCTTCACGATCAATAGAAGTTGCTCATCTAGGACTCGGTTTTTCCCGCTGCACCATTTAGGTAGTTTTAATTCTGTATTTAAATTCTGCGCGGATCACTTGCATGTAGAGTGCTGGAGACAAGGTACGCATTTCTTTCTCTGCATGCATCATTGATTTTCTCGCGCATCGGCTTTTTCGTCTTCTCCCCCTGTGTTTGGCTTAATCATCAGGAGAATCGGAAAAATCGCTAAGCCGCTTGTATTTATTTTGAAAAAATTAAAAAGAAAAACAATAAAAATTGGGACTGGATAACACTATTGACCCTAAAAGACACTCACATTAAAAATTTGTCTTGGGGAGAGCAACCCCCTCATTGTTTGGTTTGATTGTGCGAGAGAGTGACCCGAACACTAGGTAAAGCCCTCCGGTGCTCATCTCGATTGATTACCGACTCTTCTGTGCGGGACAGTCGGTTGAGAGAGTATCGGGTATCCCAGCAGGTCACGTAATCGCTCTGATAACTTGTGTGTTCACCAAATAAAATTGACAAGATAAATTGACCGATCTTTCACGGTCTTCAGATTGTGTTGCGTTGGTGAACCGGGGGTTTGCTTTGCGATCATATTTTCTCCAGATCCCATCCGCCTAACTCGCCAGATCAAGATAATGGGTAGACGATCTCTTAGGCAGCCTCTGGCTGCACCGCTTTCAGGCGCGTCTACTTCATCATCTAGGTTGGCCCGTGAGAGTCGAGACCAGCTCTCCGGGCCCGAGTTCGATTCCACCCTGTTCCCCCTCGATCCCCTTTCTTCTGCTACTGAGAGACATGAGCCCGAGGAAAGACGAATTAATTTGACAGAACCTGAGTTAGGCTCATCTGATTTTGCAGACATCCCTATGGCTGGAGCCGGCAGTTCAGACGATCGCCAGCCCGAACATTTTGTCTTAGACCAGGGAGCGATTAACTCCACCCTGATCGCGTCATTAGAGACAGTTCAGCAGCAGTTACGCGATTAGGGGGCTTTTATGATTGAGATGAGAAGGGAGATGGAGCGACTCCGAAGAGAGCGAGACGAGCCGAGCGAGCCTGAGGACATTCCTGACGCTGATGCAGAGGCAGCAGCCGCAGCAGCAGCTGCCGCAGCGGCAGCCGCCGCCGGAGGAGGACCACCGAGAACGATGCGGGAGCTACACAACCCCGGATCTACACTGATGCATCATTGGGTGGTGGTACCTGCTATCGTGGGGGATTTCAAGTTCCCTCCGAACACCCTGCAGATGCTCCCTCATTTTCACGGGCTTGCCACTGAGGAACCCCATCTCCATCTCCAGGAGTTTTTGATGATCTGCAGTACTGTCCACGACCGTCATGTGGACCAAGATACGATTCGAATGATGGCCTTCCCTTTTTCACTGGCAGATAGAGCAGCCGCCTGGCTGAAACATCTAGGGAAGTTTGTCTACACCTGGGATCAGCTCCGCACCGAGTACTTGAACAAGTACTATCCACTCGGGCGGACGAACGCAGCGAGGGCCCTGATCAACAACTTCTCCATGCTCCCTAATGAGCAATTTCACGAAGCATGGGAGAGGTTCAGAGAGCTTCTGGATAGATGCCCACACCACGACATCTCGAAGCCGAACCTAGTTCAGAGCTTCTTTAGTGGGATGACACCAGAGCTTCAGGGTCTGGTGAATGCTTCTTGCGGCGGGTCCTACTTTGCCAAGGACCACAACCAAGTCTGGGCCATCTACGAGGAGATGGCAGAAAATTACATGGTGATGTCCCAGACTCGGTTGTACACTCAGAGATCTCAGCAGCCGCCAGGACCCGTGCAGTATCAGCGGATAGCACGGGTTGATGCAGGTCCATCCAGTTCGTCCACAGTTGCGGCCGCACAGGCAGAGTCGGCCACTGCGGACATGGGGATTATCAGCGAGAAGTTGGACCGCATGGAAATCATAGAGAAGAAGCAGTGCCAGGGCATAACTCAGATGGAGCAAATGGCACAAACTCTGAGCGACATGAAGACCCAGCTCTTGTGTCTTCAGGAGGCACAGACGGCTCCTCAGCCCCATCTTCTGTCGCGAGGCGATTCCGGCGGCAGCCGCAGCTCGTCCCAGCGCTCCAGCTCCTTGCAGCAGCCTAGACAAGTTCACCTTGTACAGGCGGAGCCGTACCAGCAGCAGCAGCCCTCTTACCAGTCACCACCATCTCCAGACTTACAGATGGTGGTATATCAGCCGGATCAGCCTCTGGCAGCACTGCCACCAGACCCCTTTGATGGATGTCAACGGGATTTGGTATGACCGTCCTCAACCCGGAATCCGATGAGACCATCCCGGATTCAGGTGGGGGAATGGGGGTAACCAGTCCCAACAGCAGCCAGCCGGTCAGGGAGGGCAGTACTCCCAGCAGAGAGATCACCAGCAGCCCCCTGCATATCAGCCACATCAACCATCATCCTTCGTACCTCGTCCCTACCAGCAGCAGGGACAGAATTGGAGACGTGAGCAGCAGGCTCACCAGCAGCAGCATCATTCCTCTTACCCCTCTCAGCCACAGCAGCACCAGGTCCAGCAGCCTCATTACCAGAGAGGCAACCCGTCGGGTTCCCACGAGAGCCCCGCCATGGATGATCTAGCCCGCCTCTTCACAGAGCAGCAGGCTACATTTAGACGGGAGATGGACGAGTTCCGCCAGGAGATGCGGGACCTGATGAGAGGGAAGGCCGCCATCCCTGCACAGATCGAGCCGAATCCGAATAGCTTGAAGAGGAAATCTGAGCAGGTAGTTCACACTGAATTTGCCACTCCTAGTGACCCATTTGATGATACATCTTCGGATTTATTTGATGCTGATTTTGTCACACTTAGGAGCGGTAGAAGACCAGCAGGCGACGCCTCATCTGAGCGACCACACGAGGATCCATCTAGAGCGCCAGATGAGGAAGAGGAGAGCGGTACTGAAGCCGCACATCATGATGACGGTGGTACTGAGGCCACCCGAGATGCTGATTCCACCGGCGGTACTGAGGCCGCCATTTCACCACATAGAGGAGGTGGTACTGACGCCACCAGCAGAGCCGAGCCAGCCCGCGGTACTGAGGCCGCAAGACGTCTAGTTGTAGAGCCAGCTAGAGGTGGTACTGACGCCACCAACATTTATTCTGATAGAAATGTTGTCTTTCCTCGCATGAATGTATCTCAGAACTCTGATTTGAATAAAGGAAAAGGTTTAGTTTCTTCTGATCCCACTGTGGTAAATGATGTTTGTGAGGATCCAGTCATCGAACCGTCTAGGCCTATTCCTAGTCCTTCATCTGAGAAGGACCCTGTGATCCCCTTTCCTAGAGCCCTTGAGTTGGGGAAGGGGAAGAAAAAAGAAAAAGATCCAAAAAAAATAGAGCAGGAGGAGTTCAGCCAGAGCATGATAGACCGATTTCACATCCAGCTGACCCTCAATGAGGCTTTGCAACACATCCCTCTTCTTCAGCGATCCTTGAGAGATAAGACCACAGTCAGAAGGACGAAGAGGAACAAGACCGCAGAAATTCATGTGTTGACCAAAGCCACGTGTTACGCGATCCAGAACCATCTGCCGACTAAGAGGCCAGATTTAGGGGCCCCGTATGTCAGATGTCAGATTAGTGAGCAGAGGTTCAACCGTACTCTATTAGATAGCGGATCGTCGATCAACCTTCTTCCGGCAGCCCTTCTCGACCACTTAGATTTGGGCACTCTTAGACAGAGCAGGACATACCTTCAGTTTGCTGATCGGTCTGTCAAGAGGCCAAAAGGGTTGTTGCGAGACGTTGTCGTCACGATTCAGGGTTTGCAATTCCCCGTGGACTTCGTAGTGCTGGACATGGAGACCCCTGACTCGTTGACCGATTCCCCCATTATCCTCGGTCGCCCGTTCTTGGCCACAGCCAAAGCGGTGACTGACCATGACAGTGGGAAGGTATTCTTTCGCGTCCAGGGCGAGAGTATACAAATAGAGACGGTTAAGGACCACAGAGCCAGAGCTAGATCCCGCTCAGAGGACAGTACAGATTCAGAACAGCTGACAGACGCAGGACCAGACATCCACCAGGACTGTGATTTTGTGATCACAGATGATGAGGCAATTTGGGCAGATCCTGCAGCACAGACCATCCTCTCATATTCAGATACAGCTGATGCAGAGTTGATAGCAGAGAATAGTCTGGAGAGCACAATCCTGGTTCAGGATACTATTGAGTCAGCAGAGTCGGATCTTGATCGCAACACGATTTCCAGTGATGGTAGTACTGAGGCCACCCTGCTATATGGTGGTGTTGATGCCATCTTGTTCTCCGGTGGTACTGATGCCACCAAGTCTGATATAGATCCCTCGGATTCAGAATCTGATTGGGCAGATTGTGATGATCAGATGCCAGATCTGGATCCACCTGAGCCTATAGATGAGGAGGAGGTAGAGGCAGAACAGATCAGAGACAATGCAGAGGACCCGCCTTCTCCAGATCCAGTTTGTGAGAGTTCGTTATCATTTTCCCAGGCAAATTTGGCAGAATTGTCCGCATACACACATCTTCTTCAGAAGCCAGATTTGCCAGCACCCAGCTGTCCAGAGCTAAAGCCGCTCCCTACTTCGCTGAAGTATAGATTCCTTGCGGGAGAGTCTGAGATGTACCCAGTCATCATCTCTGCTGATCTGACTGAAGAACAAGAATCCCGTCTGATGGAGGTTCTTGAAAAGAACCGCAAGGCAATTGGATGGAGCGTAGCAGATCTCCATGGGATTAGTCCCTCATTGTGCTCCCACCATATCTATCTCGAGGAAGGGGCGAAGCCGTCGCGTGAGTTCCAGCGGCGACTGAACCCCAACCTAAGAGAGGTTGTCATGAAGGAAATATCAAAATGGTGGAGTGCAGATTTTATTTATCCCATTTCCGACTCCAAGTGGGTGAGCCCCTTGCATGTGGTGCCCAAGAAGACGGGCATCACGACTGTGATCAGTGAGTCGGGAGAGGAGATCGCTACACGAGTACCCACCTCTTGGCGGGTCTGCGTTGACTACAGGAGACTCAACCAGGCCACCAAGAAGGACCATTTCCCCCTGCCCTTTATAGATCAGATCATTGAGAGACTGGCAGGGAAGAGCCATTACTGCTTCCTGGATGGGTACTCGGGCTACAATCAGGTGGCCATCGCTCCTGAGGATCAGGAGAAGACCACCTTTACCTGTCCCTTCGGTACCTACGCTTTTCGACGCATGCCATTTGGGCTATGTAACGCCCCTGCGACTTTTCAGAGATGCATGCTGTCGATATTTTCGGACATGGTAGGGGAGTGTTTGGAGGTCTTCATGGACGACTTCTCGGTTTACGGCGACGGATTCGATTCCTGTCTTGACTGCCTAGACCGAGTGCTTCAGCGATGTATTGCTACCCGGTTGGTTCTATCTTGGGAGAAGAGTCACTTCATGGTGACTCAAGGGACGGTGCTTGGTCACATCATCTCCAACAGAGGCATGGAGGTTGATCCGGCCAAGGTCGATGTCATTAGGAAACTCACACCGCCGTCCAATCTGAAGCAGTTACGGTCATTTCTGGGGCACGTTGGTTTTTATAGGAGATTCATTCATGATTTCAGCAAGATTGCCCGACCGTTGACTGACCTCTTGACGAAAGACACCGAGTTCCTTGTCGATGACAAGTGTCTTTCGTCCTTTGAGACTCTCCAGCAGTGTGTTATTGAGGC